>OY723395.1:25402941-25417941 GCA_963210295.1 Ophion ellenae
CCAAACATAGCCCAACACTCGCCAACACTATCCGCACCTCTATTCCCCCATCACGACCATACTTAAATAAACATCCCCCATTTTATTTGAGATTTTGCAACGAACTCGACCGTAAATAAAATAACTCCCTGATGGCTGCGTTGATGTGTGGTGGATATTAAAACGGCATTTTGGGACACTGATGTCTCGGTTATCAATGCATGTGTATTAGGGTGATTCGTTTCAGGGTAACTTTTTTTTTGACCCATCGTGCCCGAAAACCTTTAGTTGGTACCCAAAAATGAAGTTTCGCGAAAGGGGGGTGTTGTCAAAAAATAATTAGAGGTCGCGAATCAAAATTGAAGGTTTCCCATTGGATATTGAAAAAAATGTTTTTCTCATTATTAGTGTTACCATTCTTAGTGTTACCATACCATAGTGTTACCATACTCAGCCATCGGTGGATGAAGTAAAATAAATAGATTTTTTTTGTTTAAAAAAAATCTACTTATTTTACTATATTTCTATTATTTATATTTACTATATTTCTATTACTATATTATCTATTTATTTTACTTCATCCACCTATAGCTGAGAAAGAGTTGAATTTACGGGCTCGGCTTATAAGACTTTTTGGTAGAAAATTACTTTCTCTACAAAGTTCTCATCTGCATTTTTTTCGATATATCTAATAGCTTAGGCGTTACAGCCCTTTCAATATATATTTTCATACAATATTCACTTGAAATAACGATACCGCTGAAACGGTTGAAATTACTGCCATGGCTCAATGAACTTTATTGTGGAGTATCATATTTCCGATGAGAACCCACTTGGAAAATATCGCGATATCAAAATTCGCGGAATGGTAACACTAATAATGAGAAAAAAACATTTTTTTCAATGTTAATGAAATGGGAAACCTTCAATTTTGATTCGCGACCTCTAAATATTTTTTGACAACACCCCCCTTTCACGAAAGTTCGTTTTTAGGTACCAACTAAAGGTTTTCGGGCACGATGGGTCAAAAAAAAGTTGCCCTGAAATGAATCAGCCTAATTCTGTATATTGGGATGTTTTATTGGGTGCTTTATTAAAAATATATTTTCCAATGCTTATAAACGTTTCGAAAGTGTTGTGTAATCAGCTCCTAATGATTCTGCAAGTTCAGCTAGCGTCTGACATGAGTCTTCGGGAATAAATGCCTCCAATTCTTTGAGAGAATTCTGTGTGCTTAATGGCTTAGGCCACTCTAGAGGCCGAAAAATAGGCTTTTTGGGGATTTTTATTCAGAAAAACTACAAAATAAATCGAGATGACAAAAAAGGGTATTTATCATACATATCAGTAACTATATACGATAATTCTTTTGAAGCGATTCATTTCAAAATGCCGGCTGTGCATCGTTTATCTCAAAACTGCATTTTTCAAGTTGGCCGGAAACATAACTCAGACAATTTTCAACAGAATCACTTGAAATGTTAAATGTATCTTGAAAAATACATTGTCTATGGAAGTAGGTAGGACTTTTTTATATTGCACAGTTCATTTGTTATTAACAATTATCTGACGAAATTTTTCGCTTTCCAAAAATTTGCCTAAAAAATCGTCATGAATCGCTGAAGATTTAAAAAAAAAGGAGTGCAGTACAATTATTTGCAAATTCTCTTTTTTGGCACGAAATTTGACATGTTTAACACTATGAAAAAAAAAAGTTGTTTACACTTCGGCGAAATGACATACACTGAATTTCAAGCTTGCTTATGGTACTTCTTTACAGTTGCGTTACCATCGTAAACTACACGCACGCAGTTCTGGTAACGCAATGTGTTGGAAAATAGCGACAACTTATTCAACGTCCTTATATAAGTGTGTTTTTATGCAGAAACGTAATTTGGAACTCGCTATATATATGCTGCCAGCTGGCAACACAGATGTGTATTTTGAAGACGTATTTTTTCTTTTTTTGGGGGAAATGGTCCTGATATGATATGAGCTGAATACCATTATGCTTGTATTTGGCCAAATGTGATGTTAAGAAGATTTGGGCGTTGTTGAGTAGGGGGGGAGTACGGGGGGAGAATTTGTTGCTATCGGGATGGTCCCTAAAGTGGAATATCATAAAAATCATATTCCTGCAAATGTGTGTGTATGTATTGTACGCCAGAGCTGTAATCATCGAAGCTCTCTTCGCCGGGAAGAACGACAGAAAGGGCTCAGTGCCTGAGTAATTGCGAGGTAACTCCTTTTTTACGCTTAAGGGGTCTGCAAAAGCTTGACATTTGAAGAATACGATTTTTCATTGTGCAAGTTTAGAGCTGAGGGTCTTAATTTTAGTTTCCAGCAAAGATTTCGAAGATATTGAAAAAAATTGACCGAATAATGACGATTTTTGTAAAGGGGCTTTATTTGTCGTCTCTTTTGCATTATTCTCGAAACGATGTTCTATGGAACGGTATAAGGCGGGACACCACTGTGGCGGATGAAGAGAGTTAATTTTTTTTCGCATATTCTCAAAGTACACATATTCAAGAATATGTGAACAAATTTTCAAGTTAGGTGAGAGCAGGTAGCGCAACGATTTATGTATACTAAAACTTTCAACCGCGTTTTTCTCCAAACGACTTTTTTCGACCTGGCCGGAATCAAAACTTTAGCTATAATTAATTAATTTTCAATTAAAAAAAAATAATTCCTAAACGCTGTTGCTATTGCACGTAGTCATTTTTTTTAACTAAGTATTTTTAATCCCCCGAATATAAATAAAAATTTCGCCAAAATTACTTTTTTTTTTTAACGCTCGCCATTTCGTGATTTTTTGCTCGGCAACCGGCTACGTACAACGACAACTATATTTATATAGATGATAAAACTTCTTTATCTTTCAGACCAACCATTGTCAAGTTATCGATCCGACCATTGGATGACATTTTTATACCGAGGCTCTATTATACCTCAATGAAGTGGTTAATTTCTAATTTCATTAAATAAAAATTTACACAAAATAAATTGTAGTAGACAAAAAAATGGGAAAAGCGATTTTTTCTCGGCTCCTCACAGTGATGTCCTCCCACGAGTCGTATCTCAAAATTAATTCGTTCGTTTCACTTCAAGTTTGAACAAAGCATAAATTACAACATTTTCTATCATACGGCCGGATGGCTTTTTCATGTTTGTCCGTTTGTCAATAACAAAGTATTAAAATCGTTTTTAATTGCGACGGCGAGAACACTTGGTATTATTTTTCCAAGCAGGTTGGCACGAGTTAGAAGTTGAGTTGCGAATAGTCGGACGTAAAATAATTGTGGATTCGATACACAAGTAGAGATCCTCTGTACGACGAGCAAAGTCCCTGCGGCTCATTACAAACCCTCTCGTTTCAAGTGTGCTCTCTATCTCGGTTGTCTATACATACGAAGTTCACGCTTCCCCGTGTCTCTCTATACACCACGAAACTTCTAATTCCACGCTAAGAGTGTACAAAGATTACGCCAGAGTGCATAGCAGGAAAAGGATTCGTGTACGTTCGCGTACTCTCTGTTTGCATACGCCCGAGGGGGTTGGAATACAACTATTGGCAATTTGTTTGCCCAGTCCGTGGCTACTTCTACGTTTGGGATGTTCATTACATCGAATTGAAGGCAACCCCGTGTGTGATGAGAGCTTTTCTGGCTCTCGTGCACAATCCTGCTCCCTCGTACCATTGCTGTGATTCTATTCAGATTATTTGGCGATCGAGAGGAACGGAGGGAGCACGAGTACAAAACGAAAATATTCCACTCGAGTGATCCGTAGACAATTTTACGGGGTGGATATTTTTGGAGGGTGGAGTGATTTTTGGACAAAATTTGAGGATGTATGGAAAATAGAGTCCTAAGCCAAAATAGCGGATATTCGGAAAGACTGATGATAATATTCCGATTAGGCTTACAAGGAACATGTACATTTAGACAGGAAAAAATAAGCAATATTGAGGGATTTTAAAAACTGAGAAATAATTATTCTAGAATTATCAAACTTTAGGTATACTTTAATAGTATATTTAAGGGGGGATTGTCTTTTTTTTCGCAAAATTTACCGCTTTTTGGGAATTTTTTTGTGAAGAAAGTAAACAACGGAAAACTTGTGAAACTTGGCATATAGTTTTATTGATCTGTTTACTACATACAAAAAATTTTTTAAACAATTTCATCAAAAAATCCGCCTCCCACCCCCCTCGACGCGCGATGGTCCTTTTTTGATGGTGTGCACGATTACAGCCTTCACGTTCATCCTGCAACAAAAACCCAAAAAGCATTTTACTTTAGACACATATAGCTATCGTTCGATGAAGGGAAAAAAAAATTGACGATTTGGTGACGTTTTGAACTTGAAGTATCGATTTTTCGAAAAAAATTGATCGATTTTTTGTTATAAATAAAAAACTATTAAACGTATTGCTTTTTTGCTTCATCAAACGATAAAAGGATGTCAGCTGAGCATTCTGTCCAAATTTGAAGGCAATCGGTTGAATAGTTTTTGAGAAATCGTGCACAACATCAAAAAAGGACCATCGCGCGTCGAGGGGGGTGGAAGGCGGATTTTTTAATGAAATTGTTTAAAAATTTTTTTGTATGTTGTAAACAGATCAATAAAACTATATCTCAAGTTTCACAAGTTTTCCGTTGTATACTTTCTTCACAAAAAAATTCCCAAAAAGCGGTAACTTTTGCGAAAAAAAAAGACAATCCCCCCTTAAGTATACAAAACAATTTTTTTTATTGATTCATCATGAAAATGACAGAGCTATGGCAGAGTGTGACAGTGGGGTCACCGTGGGAGTTTCAAATCGGCGTGCAGTCTAAGCATCCCGCAAACTTTGATTTGCAAAAATGTTCAAACATTTTTTCAGTTAGAACATGTATAGTTTCTATGTGACGGTAATTAAAATGAAGAAAATGCAAATTTGAGAAAATGACACGCATTAAAAAAAATCATTTCACGCAATATTTCTGTAAAATGTGGATGAAAAAAAGTACTTTTTTTTTCAATTTTTCAAAAAAAATTCTTGTCAAGTAGAAGGTACGAATATTATCAATATTTCTACCAAGTTTCAACTCAATCGGCTTAATAGTTTTTGAGTAATCCTGCACGCCAATTTCGATAATGCAGTTTTGAGAAAAACGCGTTTGAAGCTCACGCCCGCTCCGAATCCGAGCGGTGAGGCCCAGCGATGACGGGCTATAACGTTTGAAGTTTTTCGAATTTCGCTTTGAAACTTTAGGAAAATATTCTACATCTAGAGTTCTATCGTTTAAAGAAAAAGAAAAGAATCCGATTTTTTTATCGTTGTAAATGTATATCCTGCCTCAAGGGGAGATATACACCTTAGAGCCGGAAAAAAGGTTACTTTTGTGAATTTTTTCACGGAAAACTATTTGAATTTTCAAATTC
Organism: Ophion ellenae; assembly: GCA_963210295.1. NCBI lineage: Eukaryota > Metazoa > Arthropoda > Insecta > Hymenoptera > Ichneumonidae > Ophion > Ophion ellenae. The sequence continues at coordinate 25,408,354 of OY723395.1, forward strand.
GGGTTTCAATTATCTAAAATTATATACATTCAAAAATATGTTTAATTTTCTTTATTTGAAAATATCAAAAATATACAAGGATATTGTATGATCCTTGGAGCGTCGTAAAAAACTCTGCGCATACCCCACTGGGGTTTCTTAAAAAATCATCTGAAAAAAAACCAAAAAGATTATTAAATTATATACTATAATCTAGTACTTGTCATAGCCGATTTGAAAATATCGATCCATGACAAAATGGCGGACGTTTGAATATAAATAGTGATTTTTGGACCAAAAATTAGTTATTTTTTGCCTATAAAACAAAAAGCAAGTAACGGAAAAAAATCCTATGACAAGTACTAGATAATGGTGTATAGAATTACCACAAAAAACCTCAAGGCAATCGGTTCATTGGTTTTCGAGAAATTTTGGGTACCGATTTGAAAAACGAGGTTGTGAGAAAAACGCGTTTGAAAATTTGGGAATGAATAAATCATGAAATTTGTCAACTCACATGGAATCATCGATACCAGGCCCATTGTGTAGATCTTTTACGGTCGCCGGAATGTTCATAGCTTCTAAATCCTCGACCTCGACCATCTAGGTGTATATCTCTCCTTGAGGGATAACACCAATCTAGGATTTTAGAAAAATAGTTTTTTTGGTTAAAAAAATGCTTTGGGGTCATAAAAACAATGTGTAATTAGTCCTGTAGTGATTTTTTTTGTTTTAAGTTCAATTATGGATTTTGCCGCAGCGCCTTGGACTTCTTTCAGGCGCCTCGTACGACTTTAAACGCGTTTTTCTCGAAAACAATTTTCCAAACTGGGAGGACGGATTACTCGACCACCTTTGCATGTATCCATTCGAACTTTTGATAGTAGCTTCACAATTACATTGTCTATGAGAGTACGTAGCCGTTTTTTTAAATTAAATGTAAACTTTCTTTTTTATAAACAATTTACTGCTTACCTTTTAGGCAAAAATCGATTTATTTCATTCAAAGTGCGCCATTTTTTCAAAACTTGATAAAAATAAATCCCTACGTAGTCCCATAGCTAATTATAAAGGCAAGAACGAAATTGCTGGTTTTCATGATTTTTTTAAAAAGGAAAAATTTCTTCACCATTTTTCAGACTCAGGGGATATTTTATTTCTGCTTTTGACTGTTACGTGGTATTTTTTTATTGAGCTTTAAAAATGGCGGAGGTATGGCACGGTTAATTTTTAAAAAAGAATACCATGTAACAGCAAAATGTAGAAATAAAACATACCTTAAGTCTCGCAGATGGCGAAGAAAACTTTCGTTTAAAAAAAATCATGAAAGTCAGCACATTTTTTCCTCGTCTAAAGGTATCTCTCCCCTCAAAGCATACTTTGATTTTCAGGTGATAAATATTTTATTCGTCTATTGAATTTATTTAATTCATTATTTAATTATTGAATGTATTTGGTTTATTATCACTAATTTATTTATTATTTGACTGTTGCATTGATTTATTATTTATTTATTATTGATTTATAATTTGTCTGATGAATGTATTGTCTCTACTCAACACTTGCAAATTGCCAGTGAGCCCATCGGATAAAAATGCAAGATGTGTGAAAAGAGTGAAAAATCGAAAAACGTAAGCCAAAATGGTGCGTCTGATTGAAGAAAAAGATACAAAAATTGGGGATCGTGCCGGGAAACCTGTTTGATCCCACTGAGTCGCTTATCCACCCACTTGGCACAGCATGCAGCCCCTGCCTGTACCTCTGCTTCTTTCGCACGGACTCCCGTGCGAACCAAGAAAGCCGTAACACGTGCTCGCTTATACGTATGTGCCTGTACTGTATAACATACATGTTTTTTTATAGCAGCTGTTCGTATTCTCGAGAATACGAAAACAGGGCAAAGATCTCCTTGCATTCGGACTAATATGGAAATCGATTCACGAATGTATATGTTTAATGAAACGTGTATGAGAAATTACCAATTATTCTTCATTTTCAATTCGAAATCGTCTCAAATAATCTCAAGTTAATTTTGTAACTCGAAAAAAATCAGAAGGCACACTGAAAAACATCATCTGTTTAAGTCTACTAAATTTAGACCATTTGATGGACCTACTTTTATTTCGAGCAACAAAATGTTATACTTCTGCCCAAGTTAATCACTAGGCTCCTTATATTTGAAGCATATTAGTCATTTTAAATTAACTTGTAGGTAGGTGCTAAGTTCAAAGATATCACTCAAAGGTATTGAAAACACTCAAGCCAACAAAATATTTCAGTAGAAAATCCGTTTGTCTGCTAAGTGATTGATTATATTTAAATATATGCTGATCAGTTGAATCTAAACGTTCGTAAACAAAGTTATTGAAAGTTCAATCATAGTGAATTTTTTTGTCGGCAGGCGATCCATTTAGACCTAAAAAAACCTTACCTGGGACCAAACAAACGGAGAAAAAAACTAACCCGAAAACCTAAAAAATAAACAAATCTAAACACAGACACTGGTGAATGGGCGGTCTCAGATATTAATTGAGACCTTAATAAATTAATTTAAATATAAACAAAATAAACAATGAACAAGGAAAACTTAATAAAAATACAAACAAGCCTTTCTCAATCAGTCCGGATTAAGGTCCGCTTTCTATTTTTTATTATCGACAAGATCTCTACTCCCTATATGTATATATATATATATATATATATATATATATATATATATATATATATATATATATATATATATATATATATATATATATATATATATATATATATACATATATTTATACAGGGTGTCCTGTTATGCATGGCTAATCCTGCAACTGTCGATAGGTCAGGTCATGTCCTACTATCTGCCGGAATTTCAGTTTAGTGAAAGTCCCACGGATTCGAGATAAAAATCATCTGCTTTTGGTTTTTCGGATGCTACTTCTACAAATGATGACTTTTTTTTACCCGCTTTAAAAAAAACCTCTTGGTTATTTTTTTTATCTAGAAAAGTCTTCTTTTCAACCTTAAATGTTGAGGAAACTTTATGAAAAATTATCTTATGCAGAATTTTCGTACAAACCAATTCAAACATCTGACTTTCACAGCCGGCGGTTTAAAAAAAATGTACTACGCATATCGTACCAATTACTTACAAAAGTTGCTTAGCTATTGTCGATTCATATCATTTGTAGAAATGGCATGCGAGGAACCAAAAGCAGATGATATTTTCAAAAAAATAACATAAAGCCCAAAATATCGAAAACCGTGGGAGTTTTACTAAATTGAAATTCCAGCATATAGTAGGACACGATCTGACCTATCGACAGTTTCAGGATTATCCATTCATAACAGGACACCGTATATATATATATATATATATATATATATATATATATATATATATATATATATATATATATATATATATATATATATTGTATAGTGGGTAAAAAAAATATTTACACACCTCGTCTTTTTCAAATTATACTACGGAAAAAATTATATGCTGTATTAAGTTTCTGTGTTCGATAGCTTGTCCTAAATATACATGGTGTCTGCTTACAAAAGGCTTCGGAAAATACGAACAAACAAATGCCACAATAACACCAGTTTCGTGTGAGATGTACGAATATTTTTTTACTATATATATATATATATATATATATATATATATAGACATAATGAAAGGGGTATTATATTGAACCTTAAATTAATGCTTGACAAAATAAAAGTTATTAATTAAAAAATTATATCTACATGTACATGCGTAATTTAAAAATTAACAACTTCCCGTTTATCAATCAGTCAGAGAGACTAAGATTCGGTGGAGTGTTTTCAAACCTTTCTTAAGTTTAATTAAATTAAAACACCACACGTTTAGTTTAATTAAAAGCGAGATATGTCGCCCATTTAGAATATTTCCCAAAAATTTAATTTCTCTAAAACAACTTCTCTCTCTCCCTCTCTCTGTCTCTCTCTGTCTCTCTCGGTGATAGAATTTTCAAAAACACCGTTCTCCAATTATTAAAATACTTTTCGAAAAATTGCATACATTAATATTTCGTCTTACTCGCACACTTAACGCGCATACGTCACGGGGGATCCGGTACGTCCATTTACGCGAGCATATGCAGGATTTAGGGCCAAAAGATGCGGGAGGCTCGGATCCGCCGGGTCAATTCCCGCTGGGACGGAAAATGCATCTTTCTTGCGTTTCCCTCTGCATGGCGTCCATTCTTATCGTGAAAACCACGGGACCACCTTTCATATCCCAATCTAATCGACGTTATTAATATTGCATCGACGCGACACGCGCGCGGGCGTAATATACAAAGCCGTCGCGCAACACGCTGAGTTTTCTCGCCCTCATATGAGTTTCTCCCTTTCCTATGTAATTGATCGTCCCGGATTCGTCACCCAGCTTTGGTGTAATGCTCCGTGTAACGGCGACATAAAACTCCACATCTATATATCACGTATCCGCGGGAAGTAAGTGCAATATCTATACAGGACTTTCGATGCCGGCTCGGTTCAAATTTTAATCCAATCGTCTCCTACCCTACTCAAAATTCTCCACATGCCATTCACAATCACGAAGGGCGTTTTCGTTGATTCTTTAATCCCTTTGTGCTGACAATTGTGAGCTCAAATATCTTTAGGCGAGATTTTTTTTGCTGATTTTCATGATTTTTTTTAAAGGAAACATTTTTTCACTACTTTTAAGACTCGGGGTATATTTTATTAGTACTTTTGGCTGTTACGCGGTATTTTTTATTTTTATTAACGTTTCAAAATGGCCGTGTGGCTAAAAAACTAATCAATCGATTTTTATGAAATTTTGTATAAATCTTTCTAACCTCATTGTCTAAAACATGACCCTGATGTTCTTGAAAATGATAAATACATTTTTTATTGCGAAATGTAATCGCTTTTTTTCGGAAAGTTCAATCTTTTTGTTTAAAAGCGTACCATCTCATCGATTTTCAACATTTCTCACGTGTTCTTGGTTCATATTCTGCGTATGAACGCTGAATGTTGAACATTTGGAAAAAAAAATATTTTTTCTTGTATAAGGTACCCATTTTATTTGGAAATTTCAATATTTTTGCTTCAAACCGTATCATTTCATGGATTTTTAATATTTCTGACTTTTTCTTGGTTCATATTCTGCATATGAGTGTTACTGGAAGAAAAATCTTCGTTGGTTTTTTTTTCAGATTAATTCCGCCGACGCTACGTGCCACGCCGTCTGACATCTGCCGCAACCCATTCAGAAAACCGTGCCATACGTCCGCCGTATAAAAAAATGGCAATAAAAAGTACCATGTAACAGCCAAAAGTAGTAACAAAACATACTCCAAGTCTAAAAAATGGTGAAGAAATATTTCCTTAGAAAAAAAAATCATGAAATCATGAAGCAATTTATTCCGCGCGTAGAGGTACCCCCCTCCGCCCCAGGAGTTTCGAGACAATTAACGAAATGTTAGCATTTGATTCAAATTTACACAGTCAATCCGTTGTCATATACTGAATGCACCTCGCAAATTTTTAATGGATCGTCTACACCGTTCCCATACAATTTACAATCGAATTCCATTTTGTAACAACCAAAAATAAGTGTGTCAACGAATTCAAGTTCGCCCGCTCGCCGACCCCACCGACAATCACCCACAACTCCCTCACTTTTGAACGGATCGACTTGAAAGTTTCAAAAAATATTTTTCAAATGAGATACATTGTATCTCAAATGAGAGAAAATATTTCAAATGAGATACATTCAAATGATATATTTTGAAAAATCATGCAAAACCAAAAATCTATATTTGCAAAATTTTCAACTCCGTGTAAGACCTTAACCCTAGAATGGTACACTTTTTTTACCTTCTAAAGGCACACTGCGGCACAAATGTACCCCACGCATTGGACCCGATTATCGGAGTTATAAATAGTTCATGAAATTTTTGGAAGCACATGATTTTCTTCGTATTTCAACGAGGAAGACGATGGTGCCATTTGTAAAATTCAAAAAATTCGACAAGTGTGTCAAAGTTCAATCCGAAGGGAAAAGAAAATTTTTAATTGGTAAAATTGAGTACTTTTACAAAATTCGTGGGGCACGAATGTACCCCAGTATGCCATTCTAGGGTTGAAGCACAGTTTTATTTGAATAATTTTCAAACCCGACTGTCAGATTGGGGAAGAAAAATCCAAGACGAGAAAAGATATAAAGCGTATTGTGGAAGATCATGGAATTTTTGAAGTACGTTTTGACATGGAACGACCCATGGATAAAGCCTGCAAGCTCCATCGTCATTGCGAAGCATGCAGCGAGGTACGGAAACCTGACGTCACCGTATGCGGATTATGCGAGAGGAGATCGAAACTTATATCCTTGCAGTTCCTGCACACACACACACAGACACACACACACACACACACACACATATATATATATATAAATACATACATATACATATATATACATATACATATATATACATATACATATATATATATATATATATATATATATATATATATATATATATATATATAGACATATTTACATTTTCGCTATTCGAGAATCCTACATCCCTTCATCCTCCCCTTCACATGGCTCTTTCACGAAACTGCCCCCGACACATGTGTGGAGAGTCACGCGGTGCTCTTAGGGTTTCGATTCTAAACGGAAAACAAGACACACGCACATATACGTGCACTGATGCAGACTTGCGTGTGTGTGAGTGTCAATACGTATGTGAGAGGTTCGAGTGATTAATCGTGGCTACGTGTGCAACCGAGCGAAGTATTAGACAGCCAACGTCGCCACGCTGTACACCCCGGGACAAACCCCTCGAATAATTATCATTGGCGAAGTGTATGGAGAATGTGTAATGCGGCGCATAGCGCGACACGCACGGTGCACTTCTCTCGCAACGCCCATGGGACATATGCCGCCAAGATGTAAATAAAACTCGATTCGGTACTGCGGCAGCCAATTCGGTAATGGATCACGTGTACACTCGGCGGAACTCGATTGATCGCGAGAGAAAAAAATATGGTGCACGACGGACTTTTAGGGATTGTTGCGAATCGAAAAGTCTGGTGACGATTCGTGGGAGTGAGACTATTTGCGGGGTTTCTGATGGACAACGTTGACCGGGACCAGTACTTGGATGGGTGACGATCGTTGGAAGGGGAAAAATTTGCCGTAGTTTTTTTTAATAATTGATTTATTTATCGATCTTATTTTTTATTGGTATAAAGTGATTGATAAAATGACCTATTTATTTTTCAGTTAATAAGTAATTTATGTATTTGTAAGTAAATTTAATTGATAAGTAATTCACTTTATGAGTAATTCATGATTTGTAAAATATTGCAGTGTATTTTTTCCCTTCCAATAGTGCGGAAAACTTGGTTTATATCTTACTGGAATAATTATAAGTTATTGTAGATAGTTAGGTACTTTCTAAGTAATATTATTAATTACTCTTACGGTAATTAATCAAATTACTTATTTACTTTTGAATTTGTAAATAATTTCTATATTTATAAGTAACTTTTACATTTATAAGTAAATTTAATTCACAAGTAATTCACTTCATAATTAATTAATTGTTTATAAAATACTGCAGTGCGTTTTCCCCTTCTAATGGTGCGGAAACCTTAGTATATATTTTGACGAATTAATTATAAGTAATTATAGAAAATTAATTACTTTCGATGTAATATTATTAATTACTTCTGGCATAGTGAATAAAATTACTTAGGTATTTGTTTTTAATTCATAATTACTTTCTATATTTATAAGTAAGTTTAATTCTCAAGTAATGAACTTGATAAGTACATAATTATTTATGACATATTGCAGTGCATTTTGATTAATTTGGTAATTTTATTAACTACTTAATAAGTAATTTTATGAAGAAATTTTAGATGACAGAGTCGGAAACTAGACAGAATTATCTTTCGGTGAAATAAATTAATTTTCTCGCAGTGTTCAGTTTGAACGAACGTTATGCAGATGTCACGATTACACGATTGATGCTAAATAACGTACGAGAGCCGCGGAACAAAAGGATCACGCAAACCCAAAGCAATATTTGGGTGTACGTGATCCTTCGGTTTCCGCTCCTCGAACGCGAAAAATCGAAGTCACAGTATCATATCCCCCCTCTAGGTTGGCAATAAACGTTGCTTTCTTCTGGCTCTCGATGAACGACATAAGGGACCATAATCCCTTTTGCAGTGCATGCGGGGGGGAATTCCTGCGGGACAAAGTCGATCCTTCGAGAGGCCTAATCCCGGTTTTTCACCCCGGCCCTTCACCTCGCTGCGTCAGTCAAGTTTCCTCGTGACTCAGCCGAGCTTTCCTCGATCACAAAAAAAGGGCACATGCATCTTTCGCTGTTCTTTTAAGGGGGGATTGTCTTTTTTTTTCGCAAAATTTACCGCTTTTTGGGAATTTTTTTGTGAAGAAAGTATACAACGGAAAACTTGTGAAACTTGGCATATAGTTTTATTGATCTGTTTACTACATACAAAAGAATTTTTAAACAATTTCATCAAAAAATCCGCCTCCCACCCCCCTCGACGCGCGATGGTCCTTTTTTAATGGTGTGCACGATTACAGCCTTCACGTTCATCCTGCAACAAAAACCCAAAATGCATTTTACTTTAGACACATAAAGCTATCGTTCGATGAAGGGGAACAAAAAAATTGACGATTTGGTGACGTTTTGAACTTGAAGTATCGATTTTTCGAAAAAAATTGATCGATTTTTTGTTATAAATAAAAAACTATTAAACGTATTGCTTTTTTGCTTCATCAAACGATAAAAGGATGTCAGCTGAGCATTCTGTCCAAATTTGAAGGCAATCGGTTGAATAGTTTTTGAGAAATCGTGCACACCAGTTGTGAAAAAGCTGTTTCGAGAAAAACGCGTTTAAGGAGGGATTTTTTGATGAAATTGTTTAAAATTTTTTTTTTATGTAGTAAACAGATCAATAAAACTATATGCCAAGTTTGACAAGTTTTCCGTTGTATACTTTCTTCACAAAAAAATTCCCAAAAAGCGGTAAATTTTGCGAAAAAAAGACAATCCCCCCTTAATTGTACGAGTCGCAAATACAGCTGTTACGCTCGTTTATTACGAGCTTTTATTTAACTTGACTTTCTGTGAGATGCAAAACGGAAAGTCGATATTTCACCCACTTCCCGACTACTTAGAGCTCTGAAATTTTACAAACATGCATCTGAAAGCTGACAATGCATGATTCATAACTATATATATATATATATATATATACATAAAAATTTCAACTTTTTATGTCAAATTAGCGATACCTACTCATCCACTCAAAATCTTACTAACACATACAAACAAATTCGTAGTCGACTGTGTTTGTATGTGAAAAGTTTACGTGCAGCCATTAGTCGTAAGTTCAATCTCAATTACACTCTTTGTTATTTTTTACAAGCATTTCATGTTCCTAACGGTCAAACTCGTAAACTCGTAAACTACTAGTAACAACTGACTAGTAAAGTCAATTTAGGACTAAAAAGTAGATAATTTATATATACAAAAAAATACTTTGAAAAAACAAGCATTTATT
>OY723395.1:25422941-25545441 GCA_963210295.1 Ophion ellenae
ATCGGTGTCAACGTCGCGAGGCAAACCTTCCGGAAACAAGAAAACGAAAAGGCCTTTATAAATATGTGTATACGCAAAGCGACCGATTTTCGTCACACGCACCCTGGAGGGCCAAAAATACGGGAGGGCTCCGGAGGGAATTCGAGTCGCACCAAAAGCTGTTGCGATCGCTTTCTTGGCGCCCACGACGCGCGTACAAGAGTCTCGCTCCTGCTACGTGGCTAATTACTCGGCTCCATTAATCATGCCCACTTGTCTCCTCGCGCCCCTAGCACCAACAAATCGCTGCATTCATTTATTAATGTATCCCAATTCGCCGCTTTATTTGCCTGCGACGTGAAACGCGACCGGTGCATTCTCCATTCCGCTGGTTCTTTCTCTCTCTCTCTTTCTCTCTCTCTCTCTCTCTCTCTCTCTCTCTCTCTCTCTCTCTCTCTCTCTCTCTCCCCCTCCCTCTCTCTCTCTCTCTCTCTCTCTAGCTCTTTCTCTCGTCGGCGATTTATCGCCGTTAATTATTTTGGCGATGTCGGCTGACGGGAAACACGTCGCGATGTACTCGCACTTATCGTTCAGTTACAAAGGCGTTCGCGAGTACCAGAATTATACCTCTTTCGCATTGTCCAGCGTCGTAAAAAAAATTTCGCTGCGACAAACGCATGGGTAATAAACGCTAGCTCGTATACGTACGTAACGTCACACGAGATTACGAACGAAAAAAAAAACCGCGAATTCGTTGTGTCAAACAAAAACCCTGCACTGGAGCGATGATCCTTTTGTGTTTGACGAAAAAAAAAAACCAAGTCAGGTTTATCAGATTTGGTGTTGATGTCGACGAATCGCGTTCAATCGAAACACTCGTATTGACCATAGACTGACCAATGCCTACATGCATTGTACGTTTGTACATACAGATGTTAAAGTTAAAAACCGTTTTTAGTTTAAACGCGTATTCCCCAGTGAAAACTAGTTGTTGCTAAACTCCTTCGTTACAGCCAGTTTTTCCTATTGAAAACTGAAATTTACTGATGAATATATTGGAATGTTAGTTCAAAGACGTCATAACTGGGAAATACTAGTCCTAGGTCATGAATCAGCTAGGATTGTTTGGGAATGAGGTCGAAGTTTGGATTGGTGTGGGGATTGGTTTGGGTTTGTTCCAAAAGAGAGTTCTAGCGAAATGAATCGGTTAAAACTGTTTCCAAATGAGGCCAAAGCTTGGGTTTGTGGGGGTTTGGCTTGGATTGTTTGCTTAGGTTTATCCAAAAAGTAGTTGTAACGAAAGGAATCAGTTAAATCTGTTGGGTTGGTTGTTTGTTTGGGTTCGTTAAAAAAACTAGGTCTAACGAAATGAATTATTTAAAACTGCTTCCGAATGAGGTTAAAGCTTGGGCTTGTTTGGATTCGTTAACGCAAATTCTAGTTTTCACTAGGAAAAACTAGTTGTAGCATTGTCAGAACTAGTTTTGTACTTGGTAAAAAGCGTTCAAAGTGAAAACGGGTTTTAACTATCATGTCTATATATATATGTATATATATATATATATATATATATATATATATATATATATATATATATATATATATATATATATATATATATATATATATATATATATATATATATATATATATATATATATATATATATATATATATATATATATATATATATATATATATATATAGTGTATACGAGTATCATTGAATATATTTTTTGCATTCATGCACGTCCCTTTTTTAATTGAAGCCGCATGCGAACCAAATCTCAGCCATAAAAATCAAAGAGAATGCGATGAGAATTTTCGGTTATACGTCTGTCAGGCAAGATGCATTGATATACTTCCTACCGATCTATTGAATTTTCCTTTTATGTATATACATATATGCGTGCGGGTGTATGCGGTGCATCAAGAGATTTTTGGCGTGCGCGGGGATGAGACAAAAAATCCAATATCGTTGCCGTTGCCTACGTGCGCGTGACAGATCGCGAGATAAATATGCATCCCCCAGATTGGAATCGCCACATCCCCACGTTTCGGGTATATCGAGATGAAAAATTGTTATGAAAAAAAAAAAAAAAACAAAAACAAAAAGCGAAAAAAGCCTCTTTACACACACTATCGTCGATTCACTCGGCAACTAACTCGCGAGATCGAAACGTAATGTATTCGACAGTATCGGATATTCTTCCCAAACCAATGAACACATCAAAGCGCAATGAAAAATCTCCCGCATACGTTGGAAACTGGAGCCTGTCCCGAAACCATTTTTCACAATCGCTATTTCGGTTGCGTGCCCATTCGGAGGAAATTCGAGCACTCCGGAGAGGCGCAAATGACTCAATTACGGATTAGGTGAATACATGCGCTTTTGACTTTATTTTTGTTTGATACTGCTTGTCAATAGTAGAGCATGGATGGCGGTTTCCGATAATATCGAAAAATCGGAATATCGGACCAAAAATCTGATATTGCAGTCGAATAATACCAATTTTTCGAGATCAGTGTTGAAAAAAGTAAAATATCATTATCATTTTTATTATTTCCATTTGTTATTTTTACTTGTTTTTTTAATACGTTTAACAAATATTCTAGTTTTACTTTTTACGTTACTTCAACTTGTTTATCTAATGATTTTTACTTGTTTACATTTAATTTTTATGTTACTTTTACTTGTCCAAAACTAATATTTAACAAATACTAGCCGTCGACTATTATTACTTACATTAAATATTTCCGAAGTGTCAACTTATTTATCCACGAGTGTGGATTCAGAAAGGGCCTGCTCTTCGAAAGACGAAACTTTAGATGCATTCTGTTTGGGTTTGTTTGTACAATATATATTTTTAACATATGCAACAAAAAATAATTAGTTACAACTAAAATTGTCCATGTGTAAACTGTTTAATGAATGTTCACATTTAATTAGAAAAATGAAAAGTAGTTATTCCAACGATTCGCGCAGTATTTTTAGGTTTGATATTTGGCAACATTGGTTCTATCTCCGTCTCATTTTACTCAACCAGGCGAGTTTAAACTCAACGCTTTTCAACGTCGATCTGTCAGAACAATGTTAGGTACGGGAAATATAGAGCATTGTATTCGGGCCACGAATGGCAAAAAGGGTGGAAAAATTGTGTCGGCGAAATATGTGGGTTAAAAATAAAATATGTGTGGAAATTCGAGTGAGTGGGATGAGGTTAGGACTGCAGTCAGCTGTTGCCTCGCTGTCACGTCTCTTCATCGTAGTAAGTGGTAGTAAATCCAATACCGGAAGTTCAAATTAAACTTGATATTACATAAAAATTAGGTCAATAAGCGTAATTTTTTCGGGGAGTATTGGATTACTACAAGTGTTGAGTATGTAAATCTGATTATTTTTAAGAATCTGACGGATTCCCACTATTATATACACTTTTGTAGCGACCGGAAATTGAATTTTTGCATGTCGTCTCGGAATCCCTTAAAAAAGATACGCTATTTTAATATTTTTTTCTCTGTAATCAGGTCGATAACTGACCCTGCAATTTTACACAGACGATTATTATTATATTTAGTGAAGCTCAAACAAAAAAGATGTTCATCCTATGGAATGAAGCCTGGCGATAGGATTACCTTAAAGAGACCATGCTGTTGCGTGGTAGCTGCTTATTCGATTTGCATGAAAGTTCGTATTTTTTATTTGTTTATTCATTTTATGTGGGGTTGGATATACTTAAGGCCTTAGGCCACTCTCGAGGTCGAAAAATAGGCTTTTTGGGAATTTTTTTTTTCAGAAGAACTACAAAATAAATCGAGATTACAAAAAGGGTGTTTATAATACATATCAGTGACTGTATACAATCATTTTTTTTAAGCGATTAATTTCAAAATGGCCGCTGTGCAGCGTTTTTGCGATGACGTCTCCGTTTTTCCAGGGTCCACGGCCGGACAAACAGCTCCTGTAATTTTTTAATTCTAATGAGCCAATGAATGTTTTTCGATTATGTATAATAACTGCTATAGAAGTACGTGGGATTTTTTCGATATATTGATTTTTGGCCAAATGGCGCACTTCTAAAGTGGAAAGTGAAAAACTTGCCAAAAAAATCGTCAGATAATTTTTAATAACAATTTGTTATTAACAAATTACAAATAACAAATAGTTCATTTGTTATTAACAATTATCTGACGATTTTTCAGGCAAATTTTTTACTTTCCACTTTAGAAGTGCGCTATTTGGCCAAAAATCAATATATCGAAAAAATCCTACATCCTTCTAGATAAAAATAAATATAAAAATATAAAATATAATTATAAATATAAAAACAAATATAAATTATATTTATAAAATATTTAAAAAAGTTCTACGTGCTTCCATAGACACTGTATTTTTCAAGATTTATTCAACATTTCAAGTGAATCGGTTGAAAATGGTCTGTTATGTTTCCGGCCAACTTAAAAAATGCAGTTTTGAGATAAACGCGTTTGAAGTTTTGTGTAGCTCCCCGCGGACCAGGCGACCTTGTACTAAAATTCGAAAACCGAGTACTTAGAGATTTCCCCCGGCCATAAACTTTTGGGACATCATTTTTGAGGTCCTAAGGAACCATTAAAAAAATCGATTTTTCGAAAATTTTAGAGTGGCCTAACCCCTTAATAACATAGAGGGGTATGTTCAAAAATATATGATAAATGAAGATCTCACTAAAAGACGTTGATTTCTAATAAATACTGCGGTTTCACTTGGCTATACACTATTATTTCGACAACTTCGTGAAGCTTCCATCTTCATTTTCAACCGTCAACATTTTTCATCAAGGTTTCCCATAAATATCGGCAAATATCGAAATACCGGAATTCCGATATTACATCCTAATGATATCGAAATAATAGCGGTAATAAAAAAGCTCCCATCGTCCAATCTCTAGCCGATAGATGAGAAAAGTATGACAACTGAATGGTCTCAATTATAATGCGACTCGAAATAATAAAGGTGAAAAACATCAAGTCAGTATTTTGATGGGAGGGTTTTCTGTGTCAGGAAGCGATATGAAATGAATATCACGTCCCTCATACTAGTACGGCGAGGATGAAGCGAGAACGGTGCGATAATAGGAATAAGTACACACGTTTGGACTATCACGTAGCACGTATAGGGGAGGAACGAAGCAGCACGTACAATCAAGACTCCGAGGGACGAGAGCGGAAGAAGAGTGAGCAGGGGTTGGCAAACCGCCCCCGCGTCGAAGAGGGTTGGAAAAAATGTTACGATGGTACATATACGTGGGCTCTGTGGCCTCGTATCGGTCATTGAAAACGGATACTCGGTAGGTACCAGCCCTCCCAAAGCCCAGCAATAATTGAAACCACATTCTCCGTGTCCGCTAATGGTTGTGCCAACCCTCGCTAAAACCCCCAACCCCATTCCCCCTCCTTTCCAACCATCCAAATCCAATTTCTCTCTTTCTTCCCCGTTCCTTTCGTGCGATCTCTTTGGTCCATTTTGGACTATGATTCGCCACGTACCATCGCCCTTGTTCCATCAATATTTTTTACCGCGGGATACCTTGACAATAAAAAAATACCTTGATGTTTTTCATCGGTGGTTTGTTGTCCATTTTATCCGGCTTTTGTCAATGAAAAACAATGAATTACTTCGATTTGGCGCAATTGATGCTCAATCATACATTTCGAGTAATTTATTAGATTCATAATATCATAATATTTGGACATGAATTTGAAATAATATTATTGATTTAGAAATAATATATGTATATTTCTTAATATATTTCTATATTTAGTACATTCGCTAATAATATATGTATATTTTAGTAATATACTAGTAATACTAATACTAATTTGGTAATTTAGTAATAACTAATTTTAGTAATACTAATTTAGTATTAATAAATATACTAATAATATATGTATATTTAGAAATGATGTACATATATTTCCAATATGATTTAGAAATAATATTAGTAGATATTAAAATATTATAATTAAACTTAAATAAACAGAAGCCTAATGAAAGATCAGAGGAAAAATTTAAGTCACTTTTTTCAAAAGCATCGTAGTAGAAAAACATAACGATAATTCATACGCCACGAATTACGTCCCCTCTTTTTTTTCGGTGTGTCAAAATATGGATTTTGTCAAATTGAACGTGACATTTCGTGTTCGCGTCAGGATAGAAGCTTGCGATTTTTTCGCTTCGGGAGATTCCTCGCGTGCCTTTTGAGACACGAAGACAATTTTAATAACTGGTGCATTACATTGAAGAGCGAGCACGCACGCTTGTACTTACGTTAACGTGGATAGGTGTGAGGGCCGGAGCAGAGATATATGGGTTACCCGAAAGTGGACAGACGAAGGGAAGAGGGGAGGCTTCATACAAATTGAATTTGTGTAATTACGGGAGTAATTACGCCGGGATTAGGGCCATTACCGCGGCGCCCACCGTGCGGGCGAAGGCAACCGTTGAGCTCGAGAGAGTCACCTTATTCAGCCAAGGTTCTGTACTGTATATGCTTTATATTCACACAAAGTTTTATTTACATATATGCGTTTTAGGGTGGTTCAAAAAAATATTTTTTTTTCGCGGTACTCAACGGAAAATGTTACTACGTTATGAAAAATAATTCATACAAAATTTTAAAGGTCTAAACATTTTTTAGGTACTGCTCAAACGACTTTTCATTTTTTTCTGGATTTTTCGTCATTTTTTCCCCGCCAATAAACACCATAATGATATAATTTAAATAATTTATCCGACTTATGTTGAAAGACATTTTCGTTGAACGATTGAGTTTGATTTTTCCGTAAATAATTTTTTTTCAATGCTGCTCACTCCAATCGTAGTTTTTGTAAGCTTTTGAGATTGATGCAAGGTTGAGAAATTTCTATTCTGGTTCCGCTCCAAATATTAGCTATTTTGTTGATAACGTTTTGTGTACTCGCTCGAACAGAAAATTTAAGAGTGTAATGATGGTAAAATAATTGACTTAATGCTTCTCTATTCGTGGGTAATTTTTGCTCCGCAAATTCTCCGATTTCCGAATCAATCAGATACATTTCGGCACTTTCACTATCGTCCAAACCTGCGATCATTTTTTATATTATTATTTTTACGTGTACTGACGCGTGCCTAAATACAGCAAATACTGGAAACAGTCAAATGGATCGCGAAAAGAACTCACCGACAGTCAGAGAAACAAAGGTGCACTAGCGTCAACAGCGCCGCGGTTTGTAGCTCTCGAATCCGTATGACTTAGTTTTCTTACTCCAAAACAACATATTACTCCAAAAAACACGCATACTTGTTAGACGTTCAGTGATGTAAACACCGTGTTCTTGTTAATCAAGTGGTTGATATAATTTTCACAACCGAATTACATATATTGATTCTTAATCTGCAAATACAAAGTGTTTATGGTAAAAAAAATATTTAAATAATAACTGTGTATTGTTACAGAAAAAATTAATTCAAGACTCTACATTTGATCACGAACAAACATTTTCTGCATCGAGATAAAAAAAAATACTCCGATAATCATGAAAAAAAAACATGAAAAAGGCGTTTGAGCACTAACTAAACAATTGTTTAGAACCCTCAAATTTTGCAAAACTTTCTTTTTCTTAACACACTTCAATTTTCCGTTGAGAAAAAAATTGATTTTTAAACCCCCTAATATGTATGCAGGGTGTCCTGTTACAAATGGATAATCCTGAACTGTCGACAGATCAGATCATGTCCTACTATATGCTAAAATTTCAGTTCAGTCAAAGTCCCACGGTTTTCGAGATTTTAAGCTATATGTTAATTAAAAAAAAATATTTCGAAACATTTCTACAAATGATATGAATCGACAATAACTCAGCAACTTTTTAAAGTAACTGGCACGATATGCGTAGTACATTTTTTTACACCGCAGGTTATCAAAGTCAAATGTTCAAATTGGTTTGTATGAAAATTCTGCATAATATATTTTTTCATAAAGTTTCCTTAAGGGGGGATTGTCTTTTTTTTCGCAAAATTTACCGCTTTTTGGGAATTTTTTTGTGAAGAAAGTATACAACGGAAAACTTGTGAAACTTGGCATATAGTTTTATTGATCTGTTTACTACATACAAACAAATTTTTAAACAATTTCATCAAAAAATCCGCCTCCCACCCCCCTCGACGCGCGATGGTCCTTTTTTGATGGTGTGCACGATTACAGCCTTCACGTTCATCCTGCAACAAAAACCCAAAAAGCATTTTACTTTAGACACATATAGCTATCGTTCGATGAAGAGAAAAAAAAATTGACGATTTGGTGACGTTTTGAACTTGAAGTATCGATTTTTCGAAAAAAATTGATCGATTTTTTGTTATAAATAAAAAACTATTAAACGTATTGCTTTTTTGCTTCATCAAACGATAAAAGGATGTCAGCTGAGCATTCTGTCCAAATTTGAAGGCAATCGGTTGAATAGTTTTTGAGAAATCGTGCACACCATCAAAAAAGGACCATCGCGCGTCGAGCGGGGTGGGAGGCGGATTTTTTAATGAAATTGTTTAAAAAAATTTTTGTATGTAGTAAACAGATCAATAAAACTATATGCCAAGTTTCACAAGTTTTCCGTTGTATACTTTCTTCACAAAAAAATTCCCAAAAAGCGGTAAATTTTGCGAAAAAAAAAAGACAATCCCCCCTTAACGTTTAAGGTTAAAAAGAAAACTTTCCTAAATAAAACAAATGACGAAGAGTAATTTTAAAAACCGGGCAAAAAGAGTTATTTATAGAAATGGCATGCGAAACCCAAAAGCAGATGATTTTTATCTCGAAAAGCGTGGGACTTTCACTAAACTGAATTTTTCCTAAAATTAAGATTTTTTAAACGACTGGAAATGTATTGTTGAAATGGATTGTGGAAGAGAAAAACATGCAGGGCCTAATACGGGAGTTGGTGCAACTCATTTTTCTCACCGTGCTCACGATGTATATTTTGAGGTTATGTTAAGCTGTTGGTCTGGATAAATAGTTTACTAGGTTGGCATCATATGACACTAGTCTTGGTGGGAACTTTTTTTCGTTCTAATATTCAATACCCCTGTCTTTATTCTCAGGCCAAGAACTTAGCTGTACACGTAATATAAAAAGTAATAAAAAAACGTAATACACGTATTAAAAAAATAGATATAAATAATATGCATGTATAATGCATATTATATAATATATATATATATATATATATATATATATATATATATATATATATATATATATATATATATATATATATATATATATATATATATATATATATAATATTGGATCGTATATATAAAAACTTCTTTTCCGTTGTGAAAGGTTTTCTCACCTGCTGAAAAAAGGCCACAATACAATTTTTTTTTAATAAAAATAATAACTTTCATATATACGAAAATTCGCGGAGCAGTGAAAAATTATTAAATTTGTGCACTCGCACGTGCACGACAGTATATCAACTAGACATTACGTGTGAAACAAACGACGACGAAAAATTAGAGGACAATTGGATATACCGCAAATTTGAATACAAATGGAAAGAGAAAATGCTGGAAAGTAAGGGAAAAAAACAGAAACATCGGGTCTGCTCCACGAATTTCGCTTTTTCGTATGGCCTTTCGCGAGTTTGGAAAGTTCCGCAAAAATATCCAGCGACTTTTCATTTCTATCGTATTCTTGGGAGATACGATCGTTTCTCTTCGGGCAACGATATCTGTACACATACAGATATATACGGGAGCACGTAACGAGTACGTGCGTACCGAGAGTCAGTAAATACGAAGGCGTTTACCATTGCGATTTACCAAGAGAAAAACTTGGATTTCCTCGAATCGCGAGAAAAAATGCTGACTCGCTCATGCACCGTTACGTGGGATTCGTATCCACGTTTACGAATATGCACGGATATATGTGCACGCGCCAAAAGTGCAACAGCTGCACAACGTCAAAGAGGCACGTCGGGTCCCGCTATGGCACCGGGAATTATGGGTATACGTGTTCCGCTATCGGAAAAACAGCGACACCGCCAGCGTAAAGAATAAATTGCAAATTTTATATTTATTGCAAAAATAAACATATCTGGCATTACAATTCCGAAATACCAGTTAAAAACGTGACGATTTTTTTTTTTGCGGCGAATCATATGATGTAAATATATAAATTAAAAATGTAAAAGCATAACCTGTATTACCATATGGATAATGTGTTTTTTTGTGTATGGAAAACTTTTTTTTTAATATACGGTAAACACATTTTTTAAATATATAGAAAACGTTTTCTTTTCATAATAATCTTCAATATACAATCATCAAAGGTATAGAACTTTCAAAATCCGAAAAAATGATGAACATTGAGGGTTTACACACGGTTGAAATTTGTGAAAAAAATCGATTTTTTGTTTTCGACGGATTCTTAAAAGATAATATGTTAAAAATATTCTCTGAACATTTCAAAACGGTCCATCCAAAATTGAGGAAGTTATGGTCGTTTATAAGTAGGTTCCACGAACCGGCGAAATTTAAAGGCTTTTTTCTCAAAATTACTTTTTCAAAATCGGCAACCACGATACCTTGAACGGAGGATTTTTTTTTCTTTGCATAGTTTTTTTTCATCAACGAAAATATAACGTTTTTGACCTAAAATCGCTACTTTCATTTTGAACCGCGGTCATTAAAAAAAAATCGGTATATCATTAAATCCTTCGTCCAAGCACTAGACAATTTTATGGAAAATCAAAATGCATTTGATGTTTAAATTTGGGGTGATTTGTTTTCAAGCAGCAGTGGTCGCTTCGAAGTGGTATCTAGCATATTGATGAATCTTTTTCAATACAAAAATTGTAAAATATAGGTACTTAAAACCATATTCCTTAATATAACCCAAAAAAAATTGAGTACCTGCTCACGTTTTCCCAGAAAAAAATCACTAAAATTCCGCTTTTCACCGGCCACGAGCTACGTGTGAAACGCATGAAATAATATCACATTTTTATAATGAAGAAAATGTATAGAAATGTTTAGAATGAAACTATTTTAAATAAAATTATTTTCTTTAAATTAGTCAATTGTGTAAAATTGTAAATTAGAAAATTATATACTATAAAATCATAAAATTTTAAATTATGACATAATGAAATTTTAAACTATACAATTATATAATAATAAAATTATAAATTATAAATTATAAAGTTATAAAAAGTATACATTCTTTAAAAAAGAAACACCTATTTTTTCCCCCGGCAAAAAAAATAAACGTTTCCTTCAACACCGTCCTCTATAAATTCGACAAATCGATACTCCCCGACGTTTATAATTTTTTTTCCACCTCTGGGGTGTCGCGAAAATCAGCGATATCGCTGGCTCGCTCGTCTGGCAGTCTTCGAGAGTCTTTTCAGCGAGAATGGCAAGACTCTCGCGTCCGACCAGTGAGCGCAAGGGTCGTTTTGATACCCCCGACCCATCGAGGGGGCGGCGATGTGCGAGGGTACAACGAGAGGTAAGGAACGCGCCGTATCGAAAGGAGGGAGACTGCTGCGTGTTCTATCTCGGTTGAAACTATGCAAGCAGGCGTCGAGAGCCAACAGCATCAGCCCTTCGCTCGGTCCTCGTCCGTCTACTAAGCCGAGCACTGCGACGTCGCGGTCTCTCGCAAACAGTTGTAAAGAATTTGCCAGGCACGCGGTATGACAAGAAGGGGATGAACGGGAACGGCGAGGAGGAAGAAAAAGGGGCGAGAGAGGCAGAGAGCGAAGCTGCGCTTGCTGGAGACGAGCGCTATCTTACCAACACAGTGCCCGCCCTAACTGCCTTCATCCCGTATTCCGTTACCTTCACACGTCCACAATAACATACATATACATGGGAAAATGTTGAAGCCTCTTCTATCTTACGCAAACCACTATGTCGCGTTTATAGGAAAATGGTCGTAAGTTTATCGAAAAGTGATTTTGAAGACATCGGGCACTACGAAATGGTATATAATGGCGCATAGGTGACTCAGCTGGCACGAAAACGGGCCTCGAAGTCAAAATACGATTTTTCGTATCTCCAGGTGTGACCTATCGATAGGTCACACCATGTCACAGGTTGCAGGATTGACCATTCATAATGTGACCTGTCATAATGTGACCTGTCACAATGTGACCTGTCACAATGTGACCTGTCACAATGTGACCTGTCACAATGGGACCTGTCACAATGGGACCTGTCACAATGGGACCTGTCACAATGGGACCTGTCACAATGGGACCTGTCACAATGTGACCTGTCACAATTGTGACAGGTCACATTGTCATTCGACAATGTCATTTGTCATTTGACAATGTGACCTGTGATGGGCCAGGTGACAATTGTCTGTCACAATGTGACCTGTCACAATGTGACCTGTCATAATGTGACCTGTCATAAATTATCTATGTCACCTGTCATAAATTATTCATTTATAATGTGACCTGTGTTATCCATCGACAGGTCACACCAAGTCACACACACTTTTTTGACCCGGTTTAAAAAAAGTACTCTTGGTTATTTGTTTTATCTAGAAAAGTCTTCTTTTTAACCTTGAATGTTAAGGAAACTTTGTGAAAAAAGATCTTATGCAGCATTTTCATACAAGCCAATTCGAACATCTGACTTTGATAGCCTGCGGTGTGAAAAAAATGTACCTACTACGCATGTCGTGCGAATTAGTTTAAAAGGTTGCTCAGTTATTGTCGATTCGTATCATTTGTAGAAATTGCATCCGAAAAACCAAGAGCAGATAATTTCTTTTAAAAAATAACATAAAGCCCAATGTTTCGAAAACCGTGGGTCTTTCACCAAACTGAAATTCCATGTATGTACACTACCGGTCAAAAGCTTTCGGACACCTCACATAAGATGATAATATGATTCATTATATAGAGTGTAATCCCCTGAAAAAAAACTCCACGAGAACTGTCTCAGAAAAAATGCGGTGCGCTTCTAGGCCGGGATTCGATTGCCGGTCGACTGCTCTGACCACTGAGCTACGCCAGCCCGCTTACCTCACCTTTCTCGTATAGTCTCGATATTCGTAACGCAACGTTACAAGAGCTATATAGTATCTTCGGAAAAAGAATAAATCAAATAAATTATATTATTCTAACATTATTTGGCAGTTATCCCAGTGATCGAAAGTATTGCAGTTATCCTAAGTATCCGTAAACGTCTAATCAATAGTATATATATATATATATATATATATATATATATATATATATATATATATATGATATATATTTCGTATATATAAAAATCGCCTTTTCGTACACTTATGTGTGTATTTGTATCCTGGTGTCGCAAAAAAAATGGTAATTTTTATTCGTCGTTGCTATACTAAAAATTAATATTGTCAAATGGAATTCTCACGCGAAGCGAGCCCTACCATCGAGCTCGTCGTAGCTCTCGACGGCTCTGCATGATCTGGGGCCCAAAAGTACGTCACCTTTCAACTTTTTTCAATTTTTTTTCTGGCATGAGTATTGAAATGACGGAATCGGAATTTTACATACAACTGATTCATGATCTTGCCAAGTTTGTTTTTCTTTAATTGAAAAATACTGACAAATAATGGAGTTATTATTTAAACAAAGTGCTACCGTTGCTGCATGGCCAATCGGTGTAGATGGTTTTGGCAACGAAAGTGATCTGGAATGAAAAAATTAAAAAATGTAAGCACTTCGCAAATAGTAAAACTTTCGTGCGACTCCATACGTTAAAAAAATTTGAAACAACGAGAACAGTAGGCTATGGAAAAGATATTCCATATTTGAGCCAAAAAATACTTTAATAATTTGTTATTAATAAAAATGATAGAAAATGTTACGAGCTTTGCTCTGTCCGTCCGATTTTTCGACAAATGAAAATTCCTATATATATATAAATATATTCGTTCTGATATTCAGCTGCTCCTCGATCGAGGCCCCCGACGCCACCACCACCGCTCGCACTCGTTTCCCTTGCAAGCGGACGAAATGCCTCGGAGGTTTTCATAGAGGCCACAATGCGAGGCTCGAGAGCGCGCGGAGCTTTTGTTTTCACGATGAGCGACGTGCCACGGTGAAACGGGACGAGGACGGAAAACTTTGCGTTGCATCGTGCTAGACGTTGCGAGCATTCTGCCTCTCGTCCAAGTGAAAAGCCTTAATAGACGCGAAAATATTGCGGTAACGTTATATAGGTAACGAGACTTAACGGGGCACTTAACGCCGAGAGCCAACCTCCGAGTGAAAAGGATCTCTCTCTCTCCACACACGCACACACACACACACACACACACGCACACACACACACACGCACACACACACACACACACACACACACAAACACACACACACACACACACACACACACACACACACACACACACACACACACACACACACACACACACACACACACACACACACACACACACACACACACACACACACACACACACACACACACACACACACACACACACACACACGTGTGTGTGTGTGTGTGTCGCGTCTATTAAGCATGTATATATATATATATACACACACACACACACACACACACACACACGTGTGTGTGTGTGTGTGTGTGTGTGTGTGTGTGTGTATATATATATATATACATGCTTTCACTCAAACTATACACAAACGTCGACGCTTTTCGTCCACACGATTCATACCATCACAGCATTTTCTCCCTCGCCTGTGCCCAGCGCGCATTATTCTCGTTCCATTATTCAATTAATAGCATGGCATTTATTATCATCAAGGGAGAGGGGGAGCGAGAGAGAGAGAGAGGGGGGATGGGTGTAAATCGAATAAAGGACACGCATTGTGGTGAATAATATTATGCCACGTCGCTCATAGCTGAGCAAAAGAAGACGAAGAGGAGATGCAGGTAAGGGAGCCAAGCCGAAGAAAAAGAAAGAAATAACGAAGGAGCCGAAAACAGCCACTTGTGTATACAGTGAGTCGTTCTTTTGCACGCCGTAGAATGCTCTCCAAAAGTATTGGGAAGCAGGTACAGTCATTGAAAAATCCTTCCCAAATGAGGTTGCTAAGGTTGTGCAGGAAGGGCACTGGGCATTGTGCATAATGTGAAAACCTGATCCTCGGGAAATTTAAAGTGGCATGAATTTTGAAGTTTTTAGATAAGTATTTAGTAAGGTGACAGGGTCTGAGATTTTGGTGCAAACATCAAGGTGAAAGACATTTTTTTAATGAGATGAATAAGGTTATCGAACTTGGATACAATATTGGTAGGGTCAATCATACGCTGTTGCATTGGGTGTATCTTTTTTTGGGGAGAATTATATATTTTAGATAAATATATAACTTTATTACGGCGGATAACAAACTATTGAACGTAAATAAAAAATTTTAGAGTCAAGTATATGTTTATTAAGTATACTTTTTAAATTTATTGTTAGAATTAGTGATTGAAGGATTTTAAATAAATAGTTAGGTTTTTGAAGGAGGACACCATTGTGACGCGCCGAATAAGGTCGTTTTTCCCGATTTTTATAGCCTACTAGATTATTTATTTGGGATTTGGGACAATTGTATGTTATTCAGCATACATTGATCTTATTTCGTGTAAATTTTTATTTAATGAAATTATAAATTAACATCCCCATTTCGTATAGCAGAGCCTCTGTATAAAAAAATGTGATCCAACGGTCAGATGGATAACTCGACAATGGTTGGTCGGAAATATAAAAATAAATAAGTTTTATAATGTATATGAATGTTGCTCTCGCCATATGTACCCGTTTTCCGAAAAAATACACAAAATGGCGCATGTAGAAAAAACAGTGTAATTTTGGCGCAATTTTTACTTACATTCGGCGACATAAAAATACTCAACTTCAAGCGACCAAAAAATGGCTACGCACGACGATTGCTATTGCAATTATGGAAATTTTGATTTTTCAAATTGAACATCGGACAATTATATCTCAAGTTATGATTCCGGCTAAGTCGAGAAAAGTCATTTCGAGAAAATCATTTTACTAAATCGTCTGTAACACGGTCGATTTGCAATATTCTAAGTTTAATTTTTTCCCAAATATTCTTAAATATCTATACTTTGAGCAAATGCAAAAAAAATCGATTTTTTTACACGTCACAGTGGTGTCCCGCCGCAAATAAACGTATTGCTAGAACTAATCGCAATCAATTAAAATTTCATAAAATATTTTAAAAAGTCTTGTAGGTCAAGATTCAAACAAATATTTTTTTTTCGTATATAATTCCATAATCTATAAAATGCCTGAATTGCTGAAAAACTCCCTTTCCAATTTTCTGAACGCTAGCCGTCATTTCCCCCACCCCCCTATAACGCAATAAGAAAACTTCCAAAGAACTTGGAAGTTAACAAAAAGAGTTTAAAAAATATCGCAAAATATTCCTAATTCGCGTACTCGGCTGCCCAGACTGTACATACCGCCGCGAATCCTCAAATTGGCCAAAGCCTCGTCTTCCCTCATTTCTCTCGTTTCGCCCTTGTGCCCTTTCGCCTCACACTACCATTCTTGTACACGCTGCCGGGCGAAAGGATCTCGCGATCCGACTTTAATAATAAGCGACGATCAAGTCACGCCTGCGCCAGTTCTTGGCTGTTCCTTTAATTAATTAATATGAAAGCGAGTGACGGTGAGAGGGGCGAGACGAGGGGAACACAAGAATTGCGGTGAGGCCGCAAGAACCAACGCGACGATGGGGTATTGGAGGCAAAAGTTATAAACGTATATACGTGTGTGTGTGGCGCGCGCGCGCGTGTGTGTGTGTATGTGTAGAAGGCGTATAAAGTCGAGAAGGCGCGAGAAAGAAGAGACGGACAAGAAAGAGCAACGAGAAATGGCGATGCTGCAGGCATCGGAACAGAATTTGTAGTTAGTGGTTATTTCTCTCCGTCTCTGCGTCGCTCCCGTTCTTCCACCCTTTCTCTCTCTCGGTCTAGACTTCTCCTTTGTCACTTTTTCTCTCCCTCATCCTCACCACGTCTCCTTCTTGCGCCTCGTCCAGGCACGCCGGGCACAAATGCAAATATTTAATTACTTTTAGAATTAATCATTTCCTCCTCCTAACAATCTCTTTTTTCCCGCCAAACCTCCCGAGGGATCTTCTCTGACGGGCCACTTCGAACATTTTGCTACTCCATTTGTCAGTGAACAAATGATTAACCGGATCCACCTCTCGATAACGAGTTTCTGGCATCGCGCGAGTCCGAAAGATGACCAACTGACCAGTTCTGGGACTTCGTATTTGTGACCTGGGCGAAAGCTGAATGCAGAATACCACGGAAGTGCCATCCTGCACCTCCTGCTGGATTTTGTCCAATTGATGTTTTAGCATGTCAAACTGAAGAATTTGACAGGTCGACAAGACGATTGGGATGATGAGAAAACAATCATTCAAGTCCCTGAAGAGTTAGGCTACAAGAACAGGCTTCCTCTTTTTGTTATTATTGTTCCCCATATTAGGATTGCCATGCCTTGATTGTTGACCTCACGCAAGGTATAAAAGAGTTGGTCTTGAAGTTCCAGTGTAATCCAAAAAATGCTGAGCCCATGGCGGGATCTTATGCCTCAAGATCTTATGACTCCGAGGATCTTCACATCTATGAATATATATCATGTATAGAGGCCAAGAGACATATACATAGGTATGTGGAGATCTGTCAAAGGAGGCCGAAAACGGGTTGAAAGGAAGGGGTGAGCGAGGTTGATAGCAAATGTAGTAGGTGGAAGGAGGGACCAGGGGTAGGAGCAAGTGGGGTGGATGGTGTACGGAGGAACGGATTGATTAATAGGGGGTACATCTGTTACCCGTGGATGGGTGAGGGGAGTTATAGTCGAGAGCGAACAGAGCGAGATAGAGAGGAGGGGGGACGGTTGATGGCAATAGTCCGTTCATCTCGACTGAGGGCCGCAAAACGAGCGTGGGAGTGGAGGTATATATAGTTCGGTATATAGAGACAGAGAGGGCAAGGGATGACTCTCGTGCAGTTAGCATTAATCACTGCAACACGCCGTGGCCTGAGAGCGTCCGTTGCCTGACTGCCAGCTTTCCTGGCCTCGCAATATACGTATAATACTCGGGCCATACCGTCCAATTGCCAATCGGCAGTATAACCCTGCTGCATCCACAGACATAACCGAGATAGAGATGCGGAGAGGACGAAATAGAGGGAGGAACGGATAGTTGGACACGGTGCTGCGCTATCACTCCTCTCTTGGCTTCCTCCCTTCACTGCACGACAGGGGTCTTCGCTCAACATCCCCCGCCGCAGTCTACAGGCTGGATCGCGATTGAAACCCTCCCGCGCTTATGCACGACTTTACGGGATCGAGATTCCGCGTGGATCGCGGGCCAACGACTCCTGCACTTGCGCTTTTACAAACGGGACATAAATTTGGGATGTTCCACTTAGCCACGGAACTCACTTTCAGGCTGGCTCTTTCCATTGATCATTAGGATCACGACAATTGGGCTTGCGACTACAATTGGCTGGGGGAACTGAGAATATTGGGGTCTGTCAATTCGCAGTCGTGTAACCAATTCCCGTGGGTAATCTCAAGCATCTATAAATTCATTTGCGCAACTAGTCTGTACGAGCTCATTGGAATCCGCCAACGTGATTGGTACAAACGTAATGCTGAAGCACCGAAATCGATGCACTGCTGCAGCTGATGTCGGACTAGCCTAGCATCAAGTGGAGCTGGGTGGAGCGAAGCTGGGGAATTCTTCTGTGCAATTTTTTTGTCTTTGGATACATATCCATAATCACATCATCAGAAAAGGAACATAGGAAATGGATTCAACTTCGTTTAGGCAGCCAAGATTTCCAAAAAAGTGGTTGATATCATCTCAGCACTCTATTGCAAGTATACCAGCTTAGTTTCAGTCTGAAAAAGGGGATGTATGGAACTTCCTTCATCAGCGAAGTTTGCAGACTTGAACGCAAGACCGTGAGTTAGGCTAACCGCAGAAAGAGTCATCAAAGATGACGTACAATGTGTGTACGATGAACGGGCAGTTCGGAGATACAAATGGGACTGGTGACAAAACATGCGGATTAGACTACCACGGGTACTTGCAAGTCCGTGAGTGACACTCTCGGATGTTCACCGCAATCCCGCGAACTTAACTTACTCTCTACGCTTATGAATCTTCGGTTATACATCGGTATACGTGCGGATGTGTTGCTCATCCAAGGAGAATCCATTTTGCCCTCTGTATCCTTTGGATTTGTCGAAATGGAAAAGCCTCACCGGCAAAGCCAATCGTGGATGGCTCACAATCGTGCAAAGCTTCCAGCTTTGTTATCCTCTGGGCCCAACACACGGAGCGGAGAAAGCTAATTAGGTTTAGCCAGACATTCCTCTCCATGTACCAAAGCTGCCTATATTAGCAATCACAGAAACGATGAAACAGAGCTACACGCTTTGGCATATAATTACTACGGCTGAGTGGATATAACCGGCTGTAGAATTTACTATTCGGAATAGATAAAGCTGCTGCAGATCTCCTCTCCACGTATCTCGATACGTTTCCCTGCGTACAAACGCGCCATTGTCGAGTAATTATATTCTACATTGATCGATCAAGAGGCGGGATCTCGCCTCGTTGAAATTCTCGGCGAATCGGTTTGTGCTGAGATTCATACCTCGTACAGCGCCGGCACAGCGAGCGAGGTGCTGAAGCGGTAATTAATTTGGATTCAGTAACCAAGACCAAGTATTCACCCTCGGGTTGTCAAGAAAATCTGGGTATCATACCGGAAACTGCGACGACGGACGTCCTGCGGTAAAGCCGATGAAGTGTATGAATACTTAATTTGTTGTGGCAACGAGACCCTGCAAGCCATTTTACGAACTAAAAAAACGATTTGATGTCTTGAGCCACCATCTTTCTGTGAATACCCGAGAGCAATTCCTGAAGACCCAAGATATGCAATCACGAGAAATAATTGGCAAATCCGCAATTTTCGTACTTTTTTGGGAAACAGATCCAAACAGTGGAGAGAAACGTCAAAATGTAAGCAGAACAGGACCAATTTTGTGCTGATAATGGAAAACATGTAAGTGCCTATGAAGGGTTCGGATCGGAAAACTTCCCCATGGTGAAGTTTCCTATTGGGCTTGTTGCTTACGTTGCTTATGTCGACACGCAAAGTTATGAGTTTTGAACGTTTGGTATAAGAGACAAGCTTTTCCAACTTTGCTTAGATGTTTCTGTAAATCACCATTTTGGGAGGTTAACTTCGGGAAAAAATTCCCTAGCACTTATTTCGAGCACATGTCCCTAAGGGACGTTCAACACATGTCAATGCGAGCGAAAAGCTACTAAAACATAAATGTAACCGCATAAGTCAAGGACCACTCGCAGAATTAAAGATTCGGTTGGAATCATCCCAAAGGCTGCCCCCACAAAAGCGATGCCGTTCGCCAACGTAACATCGGTCTAACGGATTAGAAACATCCTTTTCCCATATCTATATGTGAGGCTACGTGGTCCATTTGTGCTTTCCGTGCTAGGCTGTCGCGTGAAACGTCGCCGTAGCAGTTTCAGGATCGGTATCATTGGGGAACGTGCTAACGGCGCCCTTTGCTCGCTTTCTTTGTGGGTTCGGCACACATTAGGGAAGGCCAGTGGGAATCACATAGGCAGGGAGTACAATACGAAATGGGCCTGGATCGCAGAGAAGTAGAAGAGCCTATTGTGCGAACACGTTTATGGGCTAGCTCTTCTCAAGCTTGGTACACGCACACCGAGTACTAGAATGCAGAGCTATAACCGCTGAAGCAGAGGGAGAGAGAGAGAGAGAGAATGGATACGCTTAGGTACGTAATACGTCACGAACTTTAGCAGCTCGCTGGGTAATGACGTGGCGTTTACATCGGTTCCCGACGAAAATTACCTCAATTAGCCCACGGGAGGCAAAAGGTCTTCAACGTATGCCAAAGGGCGCGTCACAACAGTGGGGGGACTTTCATCTCTGCTGCGTGCGATTTTGTCTCTCTTGGTCTCTCCCTAATCGTCC
This sequence comes from Ophion ellenae, assembly GCA_963210295.1. Classification (NCBI taxonomy): domain Eukaryota; kingdom Metazoa; phylum Arthropoda; class Insecta; order Hymenoptera; family Ichneumonidae; genus Ophion; species Ophion ellenae. Next base: position 25,444,002 of record OY723395.1, read on the forward strand.
ATTTGCTCTTTCTCTCTCTCTCCCTCTCTCTCGGTCTCTCGCTCTTTTGATTCTGACGCCGTGTGGACCTATACGTGGCGCGTGTCTATAGTGGTACTTCGGTCCCGTTTCCTTGGCCCTGCAGGACAGCGAACAAGAACGCCTGCAACGGCGTCAACCATTGTCTCGCAGGAGCATTGAAACTTGCGAGGGTGGCGGACGACCGGCGTCAACCGCGCTTTTGTCGTTGCATTTTCGCACGAGGATTTCCCTGCGCGTTTTGTCTCGTCGACCTTCACCAAGTGCCGAACAAAAGGGCGCAACTTGTGCGATGGATAATACACGGAGCTGTACAAGGACCACGTATTTTCCCTCATCACTGGATATGCAATTATCCGACGATGACAATTAAGGCCGTATTCAAGTGTTGACACCCATTTTTAAGGTGATTTTTTGGGAATTAAATGTAGACGACCGGTTAAATCTACAGTGTTAGCATTTCACAGTGATATTTATACATGTTTGAGGTAGCCTCTTAATTTTTTCCAAAGCATTCAATTCGAAATTGTACATGATATTTGATGTTGCGCAGATCATGTCGCGATAATCTTTTGTCGTCCTTGTCATGTGGGACAAACGATTTTTAAATTCTCTTCTTTACGATTGTGGTTATTGTTCAGCCCTCTAAAAAACCAATTTTAGGAAAAGATTACGAAATAGCGGCATTTAAAAAAGAGTACTCTGATTTCTGCAATACAATTTTTACTTCTCGCTGCCCGGCAAAAGAGTAATCATAGAGCAAACAAAAAGATGGAGGGCCGAACGATAACCACATTCATCATAAAAGAAATTTTCAAAATTTAATTTGTTTCAGATGACAAGAACGGCCGCAACGACAACGCCCGACGATGAAAAAGTTTCGCGACATGATCTGCGCAACATCAAATATCAAGTAAAATTTCAAATATAATGCTTTGGAAAAATGTAAGATGTTACTTCGAACATGTACAAATATAATTGCGAAATACTAAGACTGTAGATTTGACCGTGTCTCTAAATTTAGTTCCCAAAAAATCACCTCGAAAATAGGTGTTCACACTAGGATACGGCCTTAAACGACATATCAACTACGTGCTTGTAGCCCACCGGGTGCAATAAGTCAGGCTAACTGCACTTTCCTTTTCTCGGGCGAACACATGGTGCGCTTTCTTACTTCAATTTTTCATTTTAGCCGGTGCTATCCTTCTTGACTTGTTCGGACCTGTGTGCACGTAACACTCACTGTGCTATATCCGCATACTTTTTGAAATTAGTTTGACGTGCCTGATGATTCTCGACTTCCGGCGTTACTCAGGACTCTTTCCCTCCATCATCCTCTCGCGTTTCGCCGTGGCGTGATTTTACCCCGCCGCAAAGGCCGACCAACCAAAGTTTCTCAATTAAAAATTTTCACAGAGTGTGAGAGAGCCGTGCGTGTGTGTGTGTGCGTGTGCGTGTGCGTGCGTGCGTGTGTGTGTGTGTGTGTGTGTGTGTGTGTGTGTGTGTGTGTGTGTGTGTGTGTGTGTGTGTGTGTGTGTGTGTGTGTGTGTGTGTGTGTGTGTGTGTGTGTGTGTGTGTGTGTGTGTGTGTGTGTGTGTGTGTGTGTGTGTGTGTGTGTGTGTGTGTGTGTGTGTGTGTGTGTGTGTGTGTGTGTGTGTGTGTGTGTGTGTGTGTGTGTGTGTGTGTGTGTGTGTGTGTGTGTGTGTGTGTGTGTGTGTGTGTGTGTGTGTGGATAAAATAAGGGTGCAGGAGCGGAAAACTCGAGGGTCGACAATGGGAGCAGGCACACGATGAGTTTAGTTCGTCTGTCGATGTGACGTTGACTATCAGCACATCTGGATCCTTTGCGGACAATCCTTACATTTTTTTTCGATCAAGTAGTTCATTTTGAGGACAGGTCAATGATTGGGATAATTCTTGTATGAAAATACTCCCATTTATCCAAAAGTAATGTTGAAGACATGGGGGTTTACGTGATGTTGAGCTTGGGGGTACTTGGCTAATATGAGGACTGTCCTGGAAGTCGAATGTCTATTGAATATAGTGAAATATAGAAGAGTGCGAAAAGAGTTCGAAAGGGTCCAGGACCCCGGTCGGTACACCTCATCTGGGCTTCATTGCATTCGACCGAAACTGGGTCATATGACAGACTTCCCCCTTGAAATTACACCCTTTCTTGCCACCTCTGCCAAATCTCTTGTTCGACACTCTGAGGCGCGGAATTTAGATGAAATTTAAGTTTGTCTCGCCGACTTTTCTTTGTATGGTGGGTAATCGAGGGAGATGGGGAGAGCACTTTCGTTTCACTAGGCTCGTTAAGGGGGAGGCACCTTTTGGCGAGGAAGAAATTGCTGATTTTGAGGATTTTTTTTTTAAGGAAAGATTTCTTCACCATTTTTTAGACTTAGGGTTTGTCTTGTGACTACTTTTGGCTGTTACATGGTTTTTTTTATATTGATCTTTAAAAATGGCGGACGTATGGCACGATCTTCCAAACGGGTTGCGGCGGATGTTGTCAGACGGCGTGAAACGTAGCGTCGGCCGGATTCTTCTGAAAAAAATCGAACAAAGTTTTTTCCTTCATTAACACTCATACGCAAAATATGAACCAAGAAAAAGTGAGAAATGTCGAAAATCGATGATGTGGTACACTTTAAAACAAAAAAGATTGAATTTTCCGAAAAAAAAATACTTACACATTGCAATAAAAAATGCTTTTTTTATTTTCAAGAATATTTAGGTTCATGTTTTAGACAATAAGGTTAGAATGATTTATACCAAATTTGATCAGAATCGGTCGTTCAACTTTTGAGCTATACGTCACGTCAGTTTTGAAAATGCAGTTTAGAAAACCTTTCCATATCCCCGCTATTTTCAGAGATTAAGTTTTCAAATTAAAATATAGAAAATTTACCAAGTTACAGACGATTTAGTTACAGACGCTAGCGCAACGATTTACGTATTCTCAAATGTTCATTCGCGTTTTTCTCGAAACGACGTTTCTAGACATGGCGGGAATCATAACTCTAGCTATGTTTGTTCGATTTTCAATTACAAAAAAATGTCCACAATTGCAGTATCTATCGTTATACGTAGCCTGTTTTTTTTAGTTTAAAATTTAGTATTTTTCAAGCCCTCGAATGTAAGTAGAAATTTCGCCAAAATTATACTTTTTCTGAACACCCGCCGTTTCGTGATTGTTTTTTTTTTTTTCGAAAAACCGCTACGTACAACTAGAACTAAATTTATATAGATTATAAACCTTTTTTATCTTCATTTTTGAGACCAACCATTGTCGGGTCATCGATCCAGCCGTTAGACGACACTTTTTCATACAGACTATTATACCTCAATAATGTTGTTAATATTTATTTATTTTTAATAAAAATGTACACGAAATAAGTTCACTGTATACTCAATAACATACATTTTTTTCCTTATTCCAAATTAACAATCTGGTCGACAAAAAAATCGGAAAATCTGACGTTTTTGGCCGATCGCATTAGTGTCCTTCCTTAAGGGACAAAATATAGGGAGCGCAGTTCATTTTCGAGTGATCCAGACTCAAAGAAAAATCACTTTTCAGCGCGCTATCGTAGATTGATAGGCTCGAAGATTGTTGGAGCAGCAAATAAGGTTGACTAAAATGTCCCCCCTTCGCAATTGAACGAAGAGACGTGAATTATTTTTCGGCTGGGTTGCGGACGTTATTGTATGAATATTTCGAGCCAAAATACGACAAATCGATTTGGGTATATTTAATATGTATATTTATATTTAATATGTATATTAACATGTATATGCGCATGTGTATATTTAATTTTATGATAAGAAAAGGAATTTTTCGAATAGTCGGAATAATCGCATCGCCCTCACAAAGGGGGTAGGTAATGATAAGCCCCCGTGCTTTCGTAGGGCTATGCTGTCTCTACTAATGAAACGGAGAATATAATATCTGCTGAGATCGTGAATTCCGGTCCAACCCCTGCACATTTGCCACCCCCTTTTTGCGGTCCTCTCATCGCTTCGCTCACCCCCTCAAGCGAGGCATCATTTCTTTTTTTTTTTACTTCGTTTTTTCTCTCGAGCCGCGCTTTAATTTTTGGCCAACGCGCGGGGTAATCTTCTTAAATAATTTGTTCACGATACGCACGTCTCGTCTCGCGAGACTCCTGCAAACTAAATCCTTCTCGGCGATTCACCCTTGTCAGCGCGCCGAGAAACGAAAGAAAAGGGAGGCAAAAAAAATACAGAATCGTATTTCCGAAAGGAGAAACAGCAGAGAAGATGAAAAATTATCAGCTGAAATATGCTCAGGATTGTTAAAAAAAAATGCTGTGGAGTAGAGGGAGAATGAGGAGACTCAAAGCAATGAGAACGCATTGAGAAGCTCTGTGGGAAAAGTTACCGCGAGGAACTTATCGACGAGAAGGGTTGAAGGGGCCATGCCCGGGAGAATATACTTTTCATCGAGTATACCAAGTTGAATATTCGCGTCTACCGGACGAGGGAAAAAGAAAAATTAGCGAAAGGAAAAACCTCGAGTCGGTGGGGACTCGCAGTAGAATTTATTTCGTAAATAGACGGGACTGGATAAAAGAAAATTATTCAACTGGCTCTTGGCCAGTATGATGGAAATTTGATTGATGCGTGTGTCAATTCTCAACAATGGATTTTAAGAGCGCAACGTGATAGGATTTGTATGCCAGGCTTATTAAGGGGGAAATACCTCTAGGCGAGAAAAAAAATTGTCAGATTTATCAGATTTTCATAATTTTTTTAAGGAAAGATTTCTTCACTATTTTTGAGACTTAGGGCACGTTTTATTACGACTTTTGGCTGTTACATTGTATTTTTAAAAATCTTTTTAAATGAATGACGACGGTATGGCACGGTCTTTAAAGCTGCATTTTCTAAACTGGCGTGACGTATGGCTAAACATCTTATTGTCAACCACGTAACCACAAATGTTCGTGAAAATTGTAAAAATAAAGTTTTTTTTGCAAAATATAGCTATTTTTTGGATAAATTCAAAACTACTAAAACTACTGAAACTACTGAAAACTCGCGTGACGTATAGCTAAAAAACTAATCGATCAATTCTGATTAAATTTGGTAGAAATGTTTCTAACCTTATTTTCTAAAACGTGACCCTAAATGTTCTTGATAATTGAAAAAAAAAGATCTTTTTATTGCCAGGCCATTTAATCATGTAACAGCCAAATGTAGTAATGAAACATACCCTAAGTTCTCTAAAATGGTAAAAAAATCTTCCTTAAAAAAAATAATGAAAATCAGTAATTTTTTCCTGGCCTAAAGATAGCTCCCCCCTTAATAAAAGTGCATGTTATGTATATTTAAAATACGTTTTCCATCAGTTTACAGAACACCCGCTTTCTATACACTTTAATATGGATTCTTAATCACATCATCAAAACAATGAGTGAAATCATTATTGCTGTCTGACTCGATTATTTAAACTGGTCGGAAATCGATTATTTAAATTATTTACACCTTGCTTGTGGCCGGAAAAAGAAGAATTTACACGAATTTATTCTGGGAAAACTTGTGCAAGTTTTTTGAATTACTTTATAAATTTAAATAGTATGGTTTTAAGTGTCTTATACAATTTCCGTCTTGGAAAATATTTGCCAATGAGGTAGATACAATGGCTTATGTAGAGTGCTGTTCAAAAAACGTCCTTTGCGGTAACCACTTCTGTCAAGCAGTCCGCCGATCTGTATGAAACAAAAACTGAAATTCTTTTAATGTACGGCGATGAAAAATCCACAACAGAAGTATTGAAAAAAAAATTTAATCAATCGGTTACACGCCTCTGTTTGAGGGGTGCCCCCGCCCCCCTTAAAAACGTTTTACCGCCGATAAAAAAATTCGTCCCTAATAGTCGTCGATGCTTTATCGCATATATGAGTTTCAACATAATCGAAGGTTATATGAAGTCAGCAGGCTCAAAAAGATCGATTTTTCAAGAATTTTTCTTGAGAAAACTTTTAAATTTATTAACGTATTTTTTTTACAAATATTATGGTAACGTTCAGCAGTATTTTAATATTTTTTAATTTCTAAAATGATCTCCGGGATCACCTCTAAAAAAGGCGTCTTGCGGTGAGCACGATATCTCTGGACTGCATCATCTAAAATGAAAAAAAAGACAAAAATATTTCGTTACTATAATGGATTATCTTGTAATTGATCGAAGGAACAAGCAAAATAATAATTTATGACAAAATGGCGGCTTCTAAAAAAAATCGATTTTCGACAAAATTTTAAGCCTTAAATTGTTTGTGAGATGGAAAATATTTTTATCGGTGAGAAAAAACCTTCGATTAACTAGTAAAAAATATACTTGAAAAGATTGTGTTGAAATTTGAGACTGATCGGTTCAGCCGTTTCCGAGAAATCTTGCTGACCGACTTTAAGGGTCTATGCCAGTGTGAACGCTGAAAATTTGGGTGATTTTCGGTAATTTTTTGGAAGAAAAGTACTCAATTAAATGTTTCGGTAAATTGAGAAAATATTTGGCTATATTTGATCAATATTACATAATTTTTCCATAAAAAAATATTGAGATCCAAGCGAGCTATGCGCTGCCTTCGGAGGCACCAAAAAGTCTGTTTTCTTGACTATAAAATGGTCGATTTTTTTTCAATGCCGAATCGTCAATTTTCATCCAATTAAAAATATCTTACGTCATTGTAGAGTAAATATATTCAAGAGTATTCAGTTCAAATTTCAAGTCAATCGGATAATTTCTCTTTGAGTCACAATATCAGCAATTTTGAAAAATCGCGATTCGAGAAAAACGCGTTTAAAGATTTAACTATCGATTTTTGCAAGATAAAATGATTAGAGATACGGCCTTAAAAGTTTTACAGAATATTCTTCAAAGTATAAACTGTCGAAAAAGGCAAAACAAATCGATTTTTTTAAAGTGTCACACTGGTATAGCCCCTTAAAGACACAGTTTTCAGAAAAACGCGTTTAAAGTTTCAAAAGCACTTTTGAACGTTCTGACAAGTCATCACAAATGAGCGTGTAACTTCGAGAATATTCGTCGTATTGACAAGAAGTTTTCTGTGTGTGTACTTAAATATATGTACATTACGAAAAAAACGATTTTTCGAAAATTTTAACTCCATATAACCCCTTAACTTATGTGTCTTGTAAGTTTGAGCCCTTAATATTCTATTTCTCTGATTAGCTTTAATCAGAGCCGAAGAAATTGTTTTACACTCAGTAGTTACTGAAGAGCTTACTTATGACTGCGAAAGGGTATCCTGCATCACTTTACTCAAACAAACAAAAAATTACCATCCCTCGTGCTCCACTTGATCCCGACGGATCCAAGTGCTGGAAAATTCCGCGGCAGCTTTGCTCAAACAGGGGGACGCAAATTTCCCAAAATAACATAAATCGTCTCAACAGCATGTTATCCACCCACGGCTCAATTTCAGCTCAAAAACAAATGGTCAGACATACACTATATTTTCACAACACACATATTTTATAAAAACATGCGTTTTTATAAATTAAAATATCTATGAAGATTCATGCTCGAAAGAAGTCAACCGAGTCGCGTCTGCGTGAAAACGTTCTCGAGGAATGAATAAACTCGAGCTTATTCGTCCCCGATTATTCCGAATGTTGTATAGCTATCGGAAAATCGCAGCGGTGAAAAGACGATGATAAAAGTATTGGCCCGAGATTCGCATGAATCTGTAATAGCACGAGGGATGGAGAGGAAATAATGGTGAAGATCATTCGGGCCTGAGTCGTTTCCTGAAAGAAAAAGGCAGCAGAACGGTCCCCATCTGAGATCGCTTTTGAACGATGTCTGTGAGCTTCCTGTATTTACTTCATAGCCTTTGCGAACCCTTACGACGTTTCCTCGTTTCTCAAGTGCACACACGAAAATCGTATACACCAACCACGACAGTGGCAGTCTGCTGACAACTCTCATCAGACACTATATATATATATATATATATATATATATATATATATATATATATATATATATATATATATATATATATATATATATATATATATATATATATTAAGGGCCCGGACGCTTTGCTGTCGTTTCTTTTTTATTACTGGTTCACGGACGGCACGCCTGCAACTTTTCAGATAGCACCGAGCACCCAGTCATCATCCGTCGTCGTTGAGACGATCTTCCCGGTACCCGGGCACTCCGGATGGCCTGGTTGCGCCAGGCTCATTTTTTTCGCATCAAACAAATACTCTCGAGGTCTCGTATCTCCGGGAGCAAGACTTAACGACTCTGTTTGCTTTTAAGATTTCTTTTTAACTCTTTATCAAAATAATGCAATCGCTTGGCTGTACGAAAGCCTTTGGTAATTGAATAGCTTTGAGGATGATCAATGCAGAAGGCTTCATTCACCGGTATGTACATGATGTTCAAATAGTCATGTTTTTGGCGTAATGAATCTTACTGCTTTTTTTGACATGATTAATCTCGTGCGAACGAGGGGATTACTCGGCATCACGTAACGAAGGAAATCGCTGATGGTGAATGATTTTATGAAATAAGATGGACTGCTATGCAAATAATTCATTGTTCTGGGGTAACGCTCGTCGGGGGGTCGAAAAGAGATATTTGTAGCTTTGAATGATAATTCTGGGTTGTGGAAATGGTGCTATTGGAGACGAAATTTTCTATAAAGATGTGTGGAGATTTTACGATTTGGTGGAAACGCCACTAGTTGTAAGCGATTATTCATGATATTTTGATTTGGGAGTGAAAGTCTTCAAATCGTTGTCGTTTTTTAAGAAAAGCAATACTTTCAAAATTCCCTACCTGGGTACTGTTCCAGCTATTATCCTGCGGAGTATTTTTTCTTGGTTTTTTCTTCGTAGTCAGGATCTCCTTACAAGGTGAGGTTTTTTCTCTCCAAGCTTCATGCACCTTAAGGGAAGACACTACTGTGACGGGCCGAAGGGCGTTTTTCCGATTTTGTTTGTTTGCTAGATTACTTTATTGGGATTTGAAGAAAAAATTGTTATTAAGCATACATTTAAGTTATCTCGCGTAAATATTCATTTGAAAAAATCAAAAACTAACAACGTTAGTGACGTATAATCAAGCCTCTTTATAAAAAAAATGTGGTCCAACGGTCGAATTGATAACTTGACAATGGTTGGTTTGAAAAATGAAAATAAAACAGTTTTATAATGTGTATAAATGCAGTTCTCGTTGTGCGTAGCGGTTTTTCGAAAAACGTGTAATTTTTTCTCGTGATTTTTATATTTGGGGGCTCGAAAAATACGAAATTTGAAAAAGGGCTACGTACAACGATGGCTACTGCAATTACGGAAATTTTGGTTTTTCAAAATTGAAAATTGAACAATCATAGCTAGAGTTATGATTCCGTTCGGGTCGAGAAAAGTCGTTTCGAGAAAAAACGCGCTAAAAGTCTTAGTATACATAAATTGTTGCGCTACCTCTCATTAAATCGTCTGTACCTTGATCAACTGAAAACAAAATTTACTCGTCGCAGTGGTGTCCCGCCTTAAGGGGGGAGATACCCTTAGGAGAGGAAAAAATGGCTGAATTTCAATATTTTTTTTTAAGGAAAGATTTCTTTACCATTTTTGAGACTTAGGGTATGTTTTGTTACTACTTTTGCCTGTTACATAGTATTTTTTGTAATTAATCTTTAAAAATGCCGGAGGTATGGCATGGTCTTTCAAACGGAGATACGCAGAATATGTACCAAGTTAACGTGAGAAATGTTTTAAAAAATCATGAAATTTGACGCTTTGAAAGAAAAAGATTGAGTATTCCGAAAAATTGCTACATTTTGCATTAAAAAATACTTTTGTTTGTATCTTCAAAAACATTCAGGGTCATGTTTTAGACAATAAGTTTAGAAAGATTTATATCAATATTCATTAGAATCGGTCGATTAGTTTTTTAACTATACGTCACGCCAGTTTTGAAAATGCAGTTGAGAAGACCCTACCCCGTCATTTAAAAAAATGAATGAAAAAAATTACCATGTAACAGCCAAAAGTAGTAATAAAACATATCTTCCCTTTAAAAAAAAATCAGCCATTTTTTCCCTCATCTAAATCAGATTCAATTCACTTTTTTCCAAGCCTAAAAAATCGTAGTTTCTGTTCTGGGTCTCTGGAAAAGCGTTACCTCTTAAGGGGGGATTGTCTTTTTTTTTCGCAAAATTTACCGCTTTTTGGGAATTTTTTTGTGAAGAAAGTATACAACGGAAAACTTGTGAAACTTGGCATATAGTTTTATTGATCTGTTTACTACATACAAAAAAATTTTTAAACAATTTCATCAAAAAATCCGCCTCCCACCCCCCTCGACGGGCGATGGTCCTTTTTTGATGGTGTGCACGATTACAGCCTTCACGTTCATCCTGCAACAAAAACCCAAAAAGCATTTTACTTTAGACACATATAGCTATCGTTCGATGAAGGGAAAAAAAATTGACGATTTGGTGACGTTTTGAACTTGAAGTATCGATTTTTCGAAAAAAATTGATCGATTTTTTGTTATAAATAAAAAACTATTAAACGTATTGCTTTTTTGCTTCATGAAACGATAAAAGGATGTCAGCTGAGCATTCTGTCCAAATTTGAAGGCAATCGGTTGAATAGTTTTTGAGAAATCGTGCACACCATCAAAAAAGGACCATCGCGCGTCGAGGGGGGTGGGAGGCGGATTTTTTGATGAAATTGTTTGAAAAATTTTTTGTATGTAGTAAACAGATCAATAAAACTATATGCCAAGTTTCACAAGTTTTCCGTTGTATACTTTCGTCACAAAAAAATTCCCAAAAAGCGGTAAATATTGCGAAAAAAAAAGACAATCCCCCCTTAAGTGTCAGTCGGCTCCACCGCCAGCGTGAGTGACCGATAAGGAATGCACTGCTCGTAATTATCCAATGAAAGAAAACACGAATGTTTTCTTTATCGGGAAGTAGGGTGTCCCTGTCAACGGGCTCGTCCCGTTCGTTGGGCTTTTTTGCCCGGGTAGTTTGGACCCGTCGTGCAACCACCCTGCCGCGGATTGTTGATATTTCGCGTCTGCGTAATATAATACGCAACCCCGAAGCGTATACAGCGAGGCGAGAAAGCGTTGAACCACGAGAGGCGCCTCTTAAAACATCACCGAAGTGTACAGTTACAAATTTCTTTCGCCCGAAAGAGCCCAAGGAGAAAGGACGAAAGGGAAACAGAGGATGAGAGTCTTTCCGAAGGGGATGCTAAACCAAAAAAAAAAGAAGAAAAAAAAAACGACGACACGTAGATCCGTGGGTACGGATGTAAATGTCGTGACCCGCTGTTGTCACGAAGCTTAAGGGAGCCCTAAAGTAAACAAGTGTCAAGTACGGGCGCCCTGAGGCCTCACTACTCTTGTTCGTCACAGTCGTTCAAGTAGAAGCAACGAGACTTTTTACGTATCAACGAGAAAAAAAAACGACTTTGCGCCCTTTTTGTTCAAACGCAGACCTTCTATTCTAAGCAGCGATGGTTCAGGCCAGTACTTGGATGGGTGACCGCTGCTTCGCGTACTGGCGCTCAAGTGAGTGGGAGGCAGATCCACCGAATTTCCGATGGTGACCCAACCGAAAATCTGTAAAAATGTAGCCACTTGTCTCCGGTTTTCCTCAGTTTCCCTGTGCCCTCATTGCGAAAGCGGAATTCCATCAGGAACGTCTGCTTGAGGCGTTGGAACTCTTCGAGGCGCTGGAAGAAGCGACAATTATGAGGTGAAGCCCGACAGGAATGGGATCGTAAAAGGCTGCTAAGGGCATGCGACCGAGCTAATGATTGCCCCACGAATGGGATGACCTTCAACCCTTCGACTCCACACTGGGTCATTTTGACCTATCAAATCGACCCCGTTTATGCAGTAGACCGATGAAAGTGAAAACTTTTTTTTGTGAAACTTGGTGTTTTATTACTACATGTGAGTTACGATAGAAAATACTCATAGACATTTACTATTTTGCGCTACTATGGTAAATTATGTATTTAGAATGCCGATCATAAATCTGAAAGCAAGTGTCCGTTATGGAGGAGGGCTATGTGCAACCAGCACCGAATTTACTTATGCGTCGATTGCGGCAAATGTCAATAATAATAAGTGAGTGGAGCAAAAAAATGCGGAAAATATACGTTTCCAACAATTAAGGGGTCTTCTCACTTTAGACGCTAAAAAAGGCTATATTCAGGATTTTTTGATAGGTTTATATTATAGATATTGATATAAAAGTTGTTACGCTTAATAAATACACTTTCGAGATACAATTTCCTTTAATTCATTTGTTTAAGTCACTATTTATAGACGAAAATGGTAGTTAAAAAAATTTCCTAAAAAAATTGTAGGTCCCCGTGCGGAAAACTGATAGGGCATCCCTAATAAAAATAAGGGCCTTTCAGGGCTTCCCTAGTGCTTTCCCTAGTAGGGATTTCCTCAATGGGCCCAGACTTGGCCATTATCGGGATGAACTTGTAGGGATTTCCACAATAGGCCCCGACTTGGCCATTATGGGGATAAACCTGTAGGGATTTCCACAATAGGACCCGACTTGGCCATTATAGGGATAAACCTGTAGGGACTTCTACAATAGGCCCAGACTTAGCCAGTATAGGGATAAACAAGTAGGGATGTCCACAATAGGCCCAGATCTAACTATTATAGCGATAAACCAGTATAAATAGCTTAGGCTACATGGTTGATGGTATTTCGATTACTCAAATCGATTATATACATCGATCGAATAATATTATCGAACGCAAATTGGGGAAAAGCGTAAGGGCATTAGCAAATAAAAAATCAACGATGAACACAAATATACAGACAAACATCAGACAGTATTTATTTATCAAATTAAAGATACTTTTTTCATAGATACGAACAATTACTCATGGTTTCACTCATACATGGAGTAATGCTAGCGCATAAGTGTGAACAGTCCCAACCGGTTTTCTCGACATTTTTATAGGAACTAATTTCCACTCAATACTCATCATAGGGAAAATTATTTCTTCTGAAGACTTCGCTGATATTTCCCATTCATAAACTTTATCTGACTGTTTAGGATAAGTAAATAAATTGGTCTTTGTTTTCCAGATCTTTCCCTCAATGGAAATAGATTAGTAGTATAACTAGGGGAGTTCTGGATAAAGTGTGGGCGAGGGGGGGGTGCGGGGGCGGGGGATTCCGGGACGGGGTAAGGGGAGGGGTTCGATCATGTGGTGGGGGAAGTATGTGGCGCGGAGTATGCGGTGAGGGGGAGGGGGTGAGGAGCCTATAGCAAGGGGAGGGAGGTGTCTGCCTGTCGCGCGAAGGTCTAGGGCCCGTTTGGGGAATTGGGGGAGGGGGATTTGCGGCTCGCGGAGAGAGGTGCGGAGAGTGACGTCACGCGGGGAAGAGGATGCCCAAAACCATGGGTCAATGACCAAAAGCACGAGAGGATAACAGTTGTAGGTACGGGCCAAGGGGGCACCGGCAGCCAGGGGACGTTGTAGATGATGCGACAACTTTCTAAGGTGGTGTTATTGATACAGGTGAATCGTTTCCAGAGAATGGAGGAAAATTTGTCTCAAACATGTGGATATGCATGTGAAAGCCAGCGTCTATGATACACTCTCGGCAACTTAATGCAATTTTACTGCTAGATGTCAAATGGGACTTTACCGATAAACTTTTTATGCAGTTATAGTAATGGATGCCCTTATAAAATTACATTGCATTCGGTCTTGTATTCATTCCGAAAGATAACGTCGAGATGTTTGCATGTGCGAGTATGTATGCAGTGCACCCCGCCAAGAACCCGTGGGACTTGACGAAGAATGAGCTCGAACACGTTCCAAAGACCTTGCTCATAAAATATTGGAGTCGACACATTGGTATGCTGTGGGATCGTTTGCCGGAACATCATCGAAACGACAGTGAAATATTATCATATCTTCCATGCATGAAGCATTACAATACACCTGAGATGTTGGATCATATTGATGACCCCCCACCACCGCAACGGAATTGTGAAAAGTGTTGTGAGGGAGACAATACTATTCGTGAGAAAAAATAAACGTTCCTCGAAACATTTGAAGTTGTTTCGTCGATGGAAAAAAATGGATTTCTCATTGTCAGCAAAACGGCGGAATTCTTCCCAGCCAAGAAGCTGTCTCAAGGTTCCATCGTGTTATCCAATCTCCGACATGAGGGCTGCCCATAGCAAATTAGCAAAGCGTTACGTAGTGGACATCATGGACGAGTTCGCCGTCTTCTTACCAGCACGGCTCATGAAGGCCTTCAGTCACGGTCCAAAGATGTTCGAGAATATGTTGGAAATGGCTCGCAATGACGAACTATACATGAACTATTATGGCGGACAATACAGCAGCATCGCGTTCAATAAACAGTAAGCACACCATTCCGCTGGTGGGAAATGATGAGTTCAATGGGATCATCGGTCGCTAATATCGTTGAGTTTTCAACATGCTCACAACAATGTATAAAGGATAGCTTTCATTGAATATAAAAATGTTCCACGTTGCTGTTGGATGTAAGAATAAATACAATCGAAAAAGATATATATCAAAATATTTTTTTTATTTAAAAATGTTTTTTTAAATCCTCCGCTTTCGCAGCGCTTCATATACACTCAGCCAGATTTTCAGTGATTTTACATTCGCATTGGCGCAATTATATTTCATATTGAAGAAATGATGGGGACATTCAAAGTCGGAGATGTTTGACAATTTCTGCAGCGAGGGACAGTCCAGGGTCTTCAAGTCAACAATTTTGGTTGCAGGATCCGTGAATCTTGAAATCCATGAGCATTTTTCGAATCCCTTCACGTAGATGGTAGGAGCTCCTTGCAAGATGGTTCGAATTATCGTTCTAGCTGCCTCGTATGGTATATCACCGTGATCCCATCGTAATCCATGAAAATTGCGTTCCAACCATTTATTTGTCTTTTTGTATTTGTCTGGTAACGAGTCCCATGCAGATGGTGCGTTGAAGAAAAACGTCAGCGGTTCAGCCTTCTTGTCGTGGAGTCTGACGATGGAAATCTCCTTCAAGACAAAATCGTTGATGGGTCTCTTGAACCCCTGCACATCGACGACGAGCTCCATATTGACTGAAGAGTCCGCAGACAGTTGACAATATTTATACCAATTTTTTAACCGCACCACTAATCGGATTGTATTCGACAATACGATCATGGAGGATTAAACAGAATGCAGCAGTTTTCGGCGGAATATTCGTTTTCAATTCAAATTCGAGACGCACATCCACGGGGCCGGCCTTAAGAGAATCATTTTGCTTTGAGCAGTCAATGATGGCGAGGGGGGCTTTTTCTAAGAATTCCGTCTTATTTAGCCATGGTTCAGCTTCTTTGTTGTGATAGGTGAATTGAAAGTTTGTATACATCTCGTAGAGTAAAGCATACTGATTTTGATTGATATTTAGGTTTAGATTTCCATATGGATAGCATTGGGAGTTTAGGTATAGCTTGACATCGCTGATGTTGCAATGATCAAAGTGGCTCGCATTCCTCTCTTTCATATTTTTTCGCCCCGTCTGCAGCGCGAGAATGACATATCGTGGTTTCTCCAACTGATTGGAAGTCTTGACAGACCACACATGCTTAGAGGTGACGGGGAGTAGTGGATATTCATACAATTCCCACGTTCGAAAACTCATGGAAATTGGCGCATCTTTGGCGAGAAATTTCAATAGCTGAATTTTTCGTTGATCTGAGACTGTTACATACGGTACAAGCCATTCGATTTTATGCAATATGAGTTTGTAGTCTTCGGGAGCTGTTTGCATGATGGCATTATCATCAGTCTTCGATCTCGTAAGAATTAGCTCATGCTTGGCATTTACCACAATTTTCCGATAATCTTCGGCAAATCCAAGCAGCATGCTCAGTGGTATACACACATCAAAATTTCCCGATACATCAACAATCTGCTTCGTCTCTTCAACATCGAGCCATCCCGTGTTCTCGAGCATAGAGCTCTTAGCTGGACTAAGAGACGAATATCCTTTAATTACACTCGTAATACCGACATTCTTATTACGATCGATTTCTATGGCATTCAACTCATATCGCACTTCTTCAAACAAATGGCAGATGGCATTGTTGACGAGACTTGTGGCAGAGGTTGGCATCCCATCACGCTTAGATAATTTTCCACAGATGTGCAAGGAACTTTTGCTTGGCAGGATGGATAGATCTTGATTTTGAATGGCAATACGTATTTCATCGCTGTTATTAAAGGTCGAAGATGCATATGGTTGATGAGAGTGAATTTCACAATGTATTATGGATTCGTCGAAGACTACGGGCTCCTGAATGTTTACGATTTCTTCTTCCATTGCACGCAGCAGATGCACAAAGCATAAAATAGATAATGTTTTACACGCTGTCCCCACGCACTTTCAGACCCAAATTCTTCAAGAGTAGCACGTTTTGAGGTGTGAGCACTTTGGGTGCAGGCCGACGACTGATTGTTTTTACCCATGGTTGTTTAGTGTTATTAGTGACTCTATTAAAGACTATACCCATTATGATTTTATATGCAGCCGTATTGTGAGTACTTCACCGCGGAAATTCACCAAGTCACCGTCCTGATCCACTATTCGAAGTTGTATTGTGTCTATCGTTCGGCTTGTGATTGGTAGATAAATAACATGTGATGGAACCTCAATGATTTTATATCCTGGAGGGACCGATGGGAAAAATTCATGAATGGTGTGCACTTTTTGTCCGTTAATATAGGCACCAGCGGTTATATTGCACTCAACCCGTAGGGCGTTCACTTTGAGAATGGCTACTGGAAGATCAGAATCGTGTCTTTTATTCGCTTCCAATTTACGTGCTGTGAAGCCCAGTAGATGTCCGATCGAATCTTCAGGCTCAAAATTTACATCATGATCACACTCGATTTCACTGCGCAAAGTATTATTATTAGGTTTGATGTTGATTTTGATGTTTTTTCGTGACAGCTCGGCTTGCGCAAATGTATCAATATCCTCTATTTCATAGCTACCCGTAGGTATTGTCAACACCTCATCTCCCACGTAAAGTTTGTTGTGGTTAATGTCTATATTGGGAATAGAGTTGAATGTTAGTAGTTCCACGAGACCGAGAGTATAATTTTTGTTTGGCGAGAGTTCTATAGGGGGAAAGTATTGCGCCTCGAGTATGGATGACGATCCAGATATGGTCAATGTTAAACTATCTTCCATGACGCTGGTACTTTGACAACTAAACTCTCAGCCTTATACTCCACGTATATATAACATGTATTTGTCTTTGTATCGTAATTGTTGACAAAGAAACTTGAGACATAGATGTCCGCATTCAATCGTATCATATTCTTGATATCTCTTATAATTATAGTTCACGCTACCTACACCAAAATATCTCATGAGTTCAGATGGTGGTGGAAGATCGCCGAAACTATCAAAGTACATGACTTTCCATCCAGTCTTTTTGTAGGCAACCCAGTGTGTGCCAGGGCCAACATTTTCATCCAAGTTCACAATCGCTGATTCATATTTGAGTGGCCCGCTCATTGGTAATGTATCCCGCATGTACACGCCACGGAAATGTGGAACCTTCACGACTCTTGCATATTTGAGTAGGTCGATGTCGGTCAACGGTCGGTGTGGTAGCGTTACTTTACGTTTTTTGGCTTGATATGAAGACCCAATCCTTGCTTATACGGTTTCAGATGTAACCCTCTACCTAAAGCAATCGCTTCCATTGTTCGATTATGTCGTTTACTTTCATTCAATTCACGTTTAGCCGCTTGAGCAGCATTTACAGCTTTGGCTATACCAGCCGCACCACCCGACAAAGCCCCAGCAGCGCTGAGACCCGCAAATATAGGTATCAGAAACGGCAATAAACCACCAATTTTATGAGGTATAGGTAGAACCCGCGGTGCGCGCACTTTACCACCTTCAGTCTTTACCGCTACACGAGCACCCTTTAGAGCCGATTTAATAACCGTATGCGGATCATTACTTTGAATCATCGTTTTCTTCGCAGCACGAATAATTTTTTTCAAACAAACGCCGCCCTTACGTGCTCCCTTCATCCCCATGCCAAATTTTCTCTTTGTCTGCATAATATTTGACACACTCCAAGCACTTGCTTTCTCGCCGATGCTAGCGTCTTTAGCGGTAACGCGGTGCCAAGCTTGTTTGGCCAACACTTTATCTGCTGAATGTCTCGCTTCAAGGTTATCTGGATTTTTTGAATATGCAATGTCGTGTTGTTTGCAAGCCGTGTCTAACGGATTAATTCCCTGATCACCACGAGCAAGGCGCTTAGCCAGCTTTGTACCCGGCCCACAATACTGGTACCCAGGCAAATGTAGTTCAACAGGGAGTTTGTTGATTAGTTGGTTGACAAAACCTTTACCGCTCTTGCCATGAACGATCATGACTAAGGACAATACTCGACTGATGGACAATCCCTATAAAATGCCTTTTTATATTTATTTTCCATTAGTCGTGTGTGAGATGGCGTCCAAGAAACAAACTTTCGGAGGCGAGCTTCCCGTAATAAATTTTGATAAATTTGTCGACGATGGAAGAATGAAGAGGCAAAAACGTCATGGAAATATATTGCCGGATAGCATACGCGCCGTTTTTTGTGGTCCATCGAATTGTGGGAAAACGAATGCACTGCTCACTCTCATAATACACCCAAATGGTTTGAGATTTGAGAATATTTATCTGTAGTCCAAGTCTCTGAAACAGCCAAAATATAAGTTGCTCGAACGATTACTCGAACCTGTGAGTGGCGTTGAGTATTATCCATTCAATGAGCATGAACAAGTTATAGCACCAAGTGACGCACAACCCAACTCTATATTCATTTTTGATGATATAGCGTGTGAAAAACAGGATAATGTGAGAGCCTTCTTTTCCATGGGAAGACATGAGATTGTTGACAGTTTCTATCTTGGTCAGACATACACTCGTATCCCCAAACATCTCGTGAGAGATAATGCGAATTTTGTGGTGCTTTTCAAGCAGGATGATACGAATCTCAAGCACGTGTACAATGATCATGTTAATACGGATATGTCTTATACATGCTTTAAAAACATGTGCATGAAATGTTGGAATTCCGACAAGTATGCATTCATCACAATCGATAAGGATACCAATATTAACGAGGGTCGATATAGGCAAGGTTTTGATTATTTCCTGACGCTTGATAAATGACCCGTCCTTGATTGCGAAAAGACAGTATCATGTACACACCGATAGCGACAACATGAAGAGCGAACAGCTGTTGAGGGAAAAAGATGTATTGCGTGAAATCTCCAAGGCGAGCGATGCAATCAGACAAAAGCATCGAATACTCAAGATCGGAAGAGACATCGATGAGCAGAGAATGCAAAAGGTCTTTAAACCTATAGTGAGACCATTGGAACAATTAGTGTCAAACAAAAACAACGAGGTGGTAAAGATGGAAGTTAAAGATGAAAAAGTAATGGATAATGATGTGGAATATTTGATGAATGGTGTCGAGCCCCAATTCAAGAATGAAACACAAGATTCTTTCAAGAGTGAAACACAAGACTCTTTTAAGCTGGTATATGACGATGATGATGACTCACCAACCCAAAATGTTGATGATTTAATCAGTGAATATCTTCTGTTATTACGTACAAATAGAAAGACAAGCTTAGATGTCTCATATGGTGTACGGAACCTCGCGAACAACAAATTAATGATTGGTGATTCTCCTATATTCTTCGATACTCAAAATATTCGTGTGCGAGATTCAACCTATCCGAAAACTGTTGGATTAGCAGAGCTATTGTTTCAAAAAGTTCCCAACGTCGAAGCTCTGACACCGGATGACTTGAAAAACTATGAAAAAATCATTATCTCTACGAATGCTCACAAAAAATATTACAAGCCTGGTGAGGCTATACGACATAGTGTTGGTCACAAATTCGATACTTATATCGCAAATATAGTTGATCATCACAAGCACATGGGAAAGGGTATGCCAAAGTATAAGGTGGCGAGAAAAAATACCCAATTGGATTACATTTATTGGGATAGTCCCAATGAGCTAGTGGATCGTCTTCGCTTACTTCTAGCATCACAAGCAGCTGGAAATTCGTCACATTCAAATGAAATTGTATCGATTGTTGAGGAATTGCGCGAAGCCAAAATTATTTATTAACCCAACATTTGAAATTTCACGCATTATCAACATGAGTGTCGATGTGTTCGGACGCCAACTGAAAAAGAATATCGTCCTCAATAAGCAAGGTCCTCCAGGCAGACCGGGGATTGGGTTTAGAACTACCGCAGATGGTCATTATGACTTGGGGCAAAAACGATTGTGTAATATCGCCAATCCGGAAGAACAAGATGATGCTATCAATCTAAGTGCTTTACATAAAAGATCTCGAACAATCATTAAGAACATACGTAAAGAAATAAATGAGAGTAACCTGTTGTTGGTGAATGGATTAGAAGCTACGATGAGAGATATTGCGAGGACGCTCGATGCAGATCTCAAAACTCTCCAAGACTTGGTGATTCGCAATTCACACATCATTGCTGAACTGGATGCACGACTAAAAAGACTGGAAAATGAATGAGAAAAAGAACGCTCTCGTGCGGGAGCTGCACAAACCTGCTCGCCGAAACTATCCGCGTCGGCATGTGGACATCCGTGGTTTGGATGAGACCTGGCAAGCTGATCTCGTCGATATGTCGTCGTACGCACATCATAACTCCAAACATAAATTTCTCCTAACCGTCATCGATACTTTCTCAAAATTCGCCTGGGCCGTACCGATGCGGAGTAAGAATGGTAAAGATGCAGCAACCGCACTGAAGTCGATACTCGTAAAGGGACGCATACCGCAGAAATTACACGTGGATCAAGGAAAAGAGTTTTATAATCGTGACTTTAAAACCCTAATGAAAAAGTACAATATCCACATGTATTCAACATATAGCAATTTAAAAGCTTCCATTTGCGAGCGTTTCAATCGTACATTAAAAAATAAGATGTGGGTACAATTTAGTATTCGTGGTAATTATATGTGGATCGATATAGTTGATAAATTAGTAGCCGAGTATAATGATTCCGTGCACCGCACGATTAAGATGAAACCGAGAAATGTCAACGCTGAAAATGAGAAACAGCTACTACAACATGTTTATCATAAGACTCCATTGAAAAAGTCATCGACATCAAAATTCAAAATTGGCGATAAAGTAAGAATCAGTAAATTCAAGAGTGTTTTCGAAAAGGGTTACACACCGAACTGGACAACGGAAATATTTACCATATATAGAGTGAAAAACACGAAACCTGTAACATTTCATCTCAAGGACTATGACGATGAACCCATTGCAGGTGGTTTCTACGATCAGGAGCTACTGAAAGTTCAACATCCTGATATTTATCTCATTGAAAAAGTATTGAAGAAGCGTGGTAATCGAATGTTTGTAAAATGGTTGGGCTTCGATAGTACCCACAATAGTTGGATAAGCAAATCTGATTTGTAGCAAACAATAAAGAATGTTTTATATTTGATGATTCTCCTCTCTCTCTACTCATTTCAGATGATGAGGCCTTTGTCTTCCAAAGGGTTGACCATTCTCTTCAGCGTAGCATGTCTTTTCCCACTCAGCAAGCTTTCTCCTGCTGGCTCTTTCAAACATGTCTTTCTTACAAACGTGTGTCGGGAAAGTGTAGTGAAAAATGTGAAATAGCAAATTATAATGGTGTTTTTCTTTATTTTTCAGTTGAAAAAATTGATAAACCAATTTATTATTTACAACACAATTATTTATAGAGTCGATTATTTATAAAACATTACAAAATACATGCTACGACTGTATCCTAAAATGCCCCCACGGTAACGTTTTCGTGGTTCCGGGTATGATATACCGTTTGTCATCGTGCGGGCTTAGAGCAATTTTTGTCTCGTTCATGGTGTACACTTCATGTAACTTCGATCTAATGCACGATTGTTGGCGAGTCATTTCGATCTGTTCGTTTAAGCATTTCGTGTAATCCTCGAACGAGATCGTTCTTGCAACGATGTTACTCTTAACACCTTTTACTTTCTTTGTATCGTCTTTGCCATCGACTCGCACCGCATACATTTTTGCTCTAAGCCCCACGAATTCCGTCATTATCCGACCATTATTTTCGTCTTTCATTAGTCCAGGGACTTTTTTGTTGACAAGCGGTATACCATACCCATTATCCGCGGGATAGTCGCTAGTATCGAAACGATGAATGTTGCGCTTTATATCATCATACACATCCTCACACTCAATGTTGTATATGAGGCTGTCCGTATCGGTGTACAACACCGTACATTTGTCTTTATACAGCGGTAACATATACTCATGATGAAAGTCATATAAACATGTCTTCGATATGTCGAGTATGCACATACCCACATATATCGGCTTATTGAATTTCACCTCCAGTTTGCGTAATTCGACAGCAATAAGGTTTTCTGAAAAAACGCTCCGGCTATGAAAATTTGGTTTCGCAATCATTGCCTCTGCACCGTACCTGCCCTCCCATCGTGTCAAAAGCTTAACGTCTACATGATTGCGCACATTTTCCATAGTTTTCCCAAACACTGCATTATTCATCAATTTATAAAGATTTTTTTCGAATTCATTCTTTGCTTGGGTTCGGAACTGCGTATTAAGCTCAATATATGTTCGTAGCCAGGGTGATTGCGAAAATTGAAGTATCCTGTGAATTTTGTTGATTTTGAGACCATGGCGTACACTCTGCTGCAGATTGCCATAATGAATAACATACCGTTCCTTGTTGTGCACGGTTGCAAGCAGTTTTTCGTGTTGCTTACCCGGTGGTTTACCATGTGTTGAACAAAACGGCAAATCCGTGTGGGCATCGTGTAGACATTCCGGGTACTCTAAGTCAACCTCAAGAATGTAGCCTTTGGGTGAATCTGGCAAGATCGATGATAAATCGAATGTTGATAAGTCATCAATCCATTGGAAATCAGCATAGGGCAATGGTTGACACATTGCCCATCCATACAAATTATTTACATCGAAATACATCAAGTATGATGGAGACTTCGATGGATCGTACGATTCCATGTATTTGTTATTGGCACGCGCGTACCTATTTGAGCACTGACTGAGACCACTTCGTATGCCCCGTTCAACAAATAGTACCATGTCAACGTCGGTAAGCAATTCGAAGTTAATTTTTGTTTGCTTCAACATTGCATCCCAGGTGTATCCGGGGAGAGTGTAGTAATACGCGGGGTCGAGCCTATAACTTTCGATGCAGGTATTACGAAATTTCTCAAAAACGTCGGCCAGTAACAAAACATCGGTCTTCAGGTATAAGTCGCTATATTCACCTAACGTTTGAATAGAAAATCGATCCCATACATCCACAGCATGACCGTATTCGTTCTCACTTACAGTCTCACCGGTCAAATTGCTGTAGAATGCATCTCGTGGTGGTAGGTGGCAGTCATCCAATCTATTTACGCTATCAATATATTCATAAGGAAAGACACCCTTCCGAGTTAATAGCATAAAATTATCTGCCGGTATGTCATGAAATTGTGACCACAAAATTTTGAGTTTGTCCGTTGTCAAAAATGATGCCAGTTTATCCAAACTTGCATTGAGGAATTTGTATGAATCGATGAAACGTAATTGAATCTGATGTTGTGACTTGTCTGCCGTTTGAACTGTTTTTGTGAAAGAAATGTATTTCTCCTTCGTTATGGGAAGCACGTCGGTTTTTCCTTCGAACGCTGTGGCTACCTCCTTGATGATGAAATGTGCGTCATAACCAGACAAATTATGAAAAACTACAGGAATGAAAAACGACTGCTTATAATTCAAATTGCAATTAGAGTGAGCGGGGCCTCTATAACGTCCAGTCAGATGACAATGATCGCGAACACGTATGTCGTCTTCGACAAATGGTTTCTCGCATATATGACACTGAGCGACGCTTCGATATTCTGCCCATTCATCTGGTGTTAGAGGTATCATGGGAACATTATCCGATAAAATATCGTTGATGCGCAGAGCTAAATTTTTAAGGTTCTCAACGAACCATGAAACGCAGTCAGCACTGCGACGTGAGTGGTATCCTGATAATGAATTGTCATACGAACAATGTACATAGTACGCAATGCTAAACACTTCATGATGCTGGTATATATTTTTGTCGGCAACCTTTGCCAGAACGCACTCGAGATCGGCGTAAATCACGAATGGAAGTCGCTCTTTTCGTTGAAAGTTTTTGAATGTCAGCCATTTGTCCATTGCATCTGGTAATCGAATGGCGCAATCATTCAATTTTCCACAATCCACCTCATGTGTTCGTAATTTGTTCTCCGTGTAAAAGTAGTGCAAACACCTGTAACAAAACGGCGAAATCACTTTTATATTATCAAGTACATAATTACTCATAGGTATATTTTCGAGTGGGGTTTTTACTCACCGATCGCAGATGTGTTTTTTCCCGTTTTTTTTTGCCAGCTGCCCGCTCACAAGCCTGGATAAATTTTTGATCCATACAAAGTGTCCCACGTTGTGATCCGATGAATCCTCCACGTACAGCAAATTGATGTGTTTATCCAGCTTTTGGCTGCATACTCGAATCGGAACGATGTTTTTCTTTTCAAATGTATATACATTAATTGAAACTTTATTTTGCGATTCAAACTTCTTTATTTGGTTTAGAGTCATTGGAAAAACAATGTCTTGAAGCTGCAGTACAGTTGAGTAATGAGGATACGAAGATATCATGTTCACATTTGTTTTCGCTGGATGAAGAGCAGCTACCACTGACCACGCAAAACACGCGTTATCCTTCGACTTTATATTCACCACCGCTTTCTTCATGAATATTTCCCGCGACAAAACAGTTTGACATCCGACACGCATTGGATTGTATTTGTTGATATTTAAAGTTAAATTCAGTATCCGCGACAATGTCCATCCGCTATCACGTCTTTGAAAATCTTCAAGGGATGCTAAGGTAGGCTCGGCAACTCGTTGTGTATACCACTCCCGTAAATTGGATGTAGTAAAAAGTTCAAAGTTTTTCGTGTTGATACTTTTATTTGCACGTTTGTCACCTGCCTCAAATTCACCATTGAAAACTGTATTCACTTTTACACTGATGTGTTTGTTGATAATGTTTTGCACATGTGAAAGCATTATATCACATGCGTCTTCGAGAAACTGACGAGGTTCAATATGGTCGTTATTGATGACGCAGCCAGTCAGGATACGATTTTCGAACGCTGTATCAATCTCTCGCCAAATCAAACCGTGATCACTGTGTCCCGCACCCACATGTAAAAATCGTTTGCGTAGAACATTTTTTAAACCTTCTACGCGAGCAATTTGTGCTACCAGTGATTGCTGATTTCCAAGCGATAATCGCGGTCGCTTAATTCGACTTTGCGTTTCCAACGACTCTACACATTGATCACATTGTTGCTCCCACACTATATACTCATCCACCGAATTTATTAGTGCAGCTTGATCGCGCAGATTTTGTTCTAATTGCGGAACGTTCTCAGCCATTTGCACACGCGTTAAACGAAGGCGCCAAGAAACGATGCGAGCAAAGTGACTGCTCGATTAAAAGTGTGCGGCTTCGGGTGCTGGAAGTCGTTTTCATTCGGAAAATTTATTTTCTGTCTTTCTCCTCTATCTTAGAAGTATGCCACCTCACCATAGTTTTTTATATTACACTGTTACAAGACTAGTATGGAAGCATGGGAACACAATGAATTCGATTGGGTGCATGAGCGCGGAAGATCTGGGCCCTTTATCCAAAATTTGTGCTGGAATACCTACTTCTAATGCATTCATTTTTCAAACGAGTCTCCTATACGCGTTCATATGTATGTCCGCATGTTTAAGGCAAATTTCTCACCTTTCTCTGGAAAAACGTTTCACCTGTATCAATAAGGCCGCCTTTTCCGACTCAGAGAAATGACGCATCGTCTACGATGTCTCCCTAGCTACCAACGTCCCTCCTACCGTGTGTCCCCGCGCCTACAACTGCTATCCACTCCTCCATGGGCCCCGTGGTTTCGGGCATCCTCTACTCACACGGCTTACTCGCTAGACTCCTCGCACACCTCCGCAACCCGCCACATTGGGTTCTGTGCGGGTGCACTGCATGCACACTCACACATGCAAACATTCTGATGTTATCTTTTGGAATTAATAAAAGACCGGATGCAATTAAATTTCATAAGAGCTAGCTTTTGGTACTACAGCTGCATAAAAAGTTTATCTGTAAAGTCTCATTTGACAACTAGCATTACAATTGCCTTACGTTGCCGAGAGTGTAGCATAGACGCTGGCTTTCACATACATATCCAAATGCTTGAGAGAAATTTTCCTCCATTATCTGGAAACGGTTCACCTGTATCAATAACGCCCCTTAGAAAAGCGACGCATCGTGTATGATGTCCCCTGGCTGCCGGTGCCCCCTTGGCCCCTACCTACAACTGTTATCCTCTCGTGCTTTTGGTCATTGACCCATGGTTTTGGGCATCCTCTTTCCCGCGTGACGTCACTCTCCGCACCTCTCTCCGCGAGCCGCAAATCCCCCTCCCCCAATTCCCCAAACGGGCCCTAGACCTTCGCGCGACAGGCAGACACCTCCCTCCCCTTGCTATAGGCTCCTCACCCCCTCCCCCTCACCGCATACTCCGCGCCACATACTTCCCCCACCACATGATCGAACCCCTCCCCTTACCCCGTCCCGGAATCCCCCGCCCCCGCACCCCCCTCGCCCACACTTTATCCAGAACTCCCCTAGTTATACTACTTAGATTCTAGTGATTCAGTAGACCCATATATTTTTTTAAATATCTACTACACATCCATAGTAAAATATATTTGTTTAAATAATGCAAAAGACTGGCATGGGGGGCGTAGGATGCGTTAAGTCTCATCCAGATGACTTATCTATGTGGGCTTTGCAGAAAAACAAGTGACTTCCGTGGTGTATTTTTTCCCCGTAATATATTGATATTTTTGGGTGATATATTAATGATTGAGAATTACTTATTCAATTACTTAATAATTTCCAAATTGAAACTAAGATAATATTACTTTTATTGGAGTCCTTAATACTTTACTTTATACAGCGGACATATAATGTCGCTCGTTCGCGTTCTGTACCCCTACAGACTCATTTCAGACTGTGACTATAACTATAATCAATGTGATGATCTTATAATTTCAAACTTAAGTGTTACAAGCTATCACAATTATAAAAAATGTTATCATGGTGGATAGTTCCTCAAAAATAAATGTTTGCAGTGAAGAGGGTTCGCCTCACATTATTTTTTGTATTAATTTTGTCATGGCAGTTTGTCATAAAGGCTCACATGCAAATACGCAATCACATTTCTACGCGCGCACACATACATAAATATGTACTCACGCCCACACCTATGCACATGAACAATAACATAAAAACAAATACAGATATATGCTGGCGCATTTAACATACACGTATATCCACTGATACGGATACTTTATGGCGCTGAAATGGTTTTGATGAGGCGCCATTGAGGCAACTTATAAGGCCCCGGTCGTTGCGCCTTTAATGGCCCTTGTTGACAAAGTGTAACCGGCCGCTAACGGCCCTCATGTGGCTTCCAGATTAGGGCCCGAATAAAGTTGGGGGAATATTATTGGGGCCCGATCACAGCCCTAACTCAATTTCCGCACGGGTCTGCGCTCTTGATGAAATCTCGGAGATGGATGATTCGAAATAAAAATCAAACGGTTTTTGATTCACTATGTTAATGGCTATGGCGCATATCATACGATTTTTGATATATGCAAAAATAACAAAATGGCGGCCATTTTCGAAAAAACGAAAAAAAACGTGGTTTTTGAATCGTTTTTGGCAAAAAAATAGTAAAGATAGAAATTTTGAAAAATCTTTGATATGCGCTATAGCTATAGTTGTAAAGAATATGTGGTTAACATTTCATAAGGATCGGTTCAGTAGTGTCGAAGGTTTTATCATCAAGCGGTCGAAAAACATTGTTTCGAGAAAAACGCGATTAAAGTTTGTTTGGATTACATAAGTACATTATACATTTTTTAAAATGTATTACGAAAGTGTATTTATTAAGGGGGGATTGTCTTTTTTTTCGCAAAATTTACCGCTTTTTGGGATTTTTTTTGTGAAGAAAGTATACAACGGAAAACTTGTGAAACTTGGCATATAGTTTTATTGATCTGTTTACTACATACAAACATTTTTTTAAACACTTTCATCAAAAAATCCCCTCTTAAACGCGTTTTTCTCGAAACAGCTTTTTCACAACTGGTGTGCACGATTTCTCAAAAACTATTCAACCGATTGCCTTCAAATTTGGACAGACTGCTCAGCTGACATCCTTTTATCGTTTGATGAAGCAAAAAAGCAATACGTTAATAGTTTTTTATTTATAACAAAAAATCGATCAATTTTTTTCGAAAAATCGATACTTCAAGTTCAAAACGTCACCAAATCGTCAATTTTTTTTTTCCCCTTCATCGAACGATAGCTATATGTGTCTAAAGTAAAATGCTTTTTGGGTTTTTGTTGCAGGATGAACGTGAAGGCTGTAATCGTGCACACCATCAAAAAAGGACCATCGCGCGTCGAGGGGGGTGGGAGGCGGATTTTTTGATGAAATTGTTTAAAAAATTTTTTGTATGTAATAAACAGATCAATAAAACTATATGCCAAGTTTCACAAGTTTTCCGTTGTATACTTTCTTCACAAATAAATTCCCAAAAAGCGGTAAATTTTGCGAAAAAAAAGACAATCCCCCCTTAAGTGTAACAACTTTCACATCAATATCTATAATATAAACTTATGAAAAAAAATCATGAAAATAACATTTTTTAGTGCCTCAAGTGAAAAGACTTCTGCCGAAGGAATCGATTTTTTCCATTTTTCACTATCCCGAAAATGCCCAAATTCAAACCTCCGAATAAATATACTTTTTGGAAAAACGGTCGACACTGTCTTTTTTTTCGTATCTACAACCTTCCTCCGTAAAAATCTCAAAGGACTTTTTTTATATTTTCAATAAACGAAATTATGATCTTTTTCGGGCAAGTACGTATTTTGCGACGCATCACCCACTTTAAACGATTGTTTGGGTACATAATTTTTGTTTTTCTTAAAAAATAAATTTTAGGCCATAAAATAAGGATTATCGACTACCAAAAAAATGCACATTTACCGAAATAGAACGATCTGAAAAACGTCTGGGGTCGGATAGACCCCAAATGCAGTCAGAGGTTCGTGGCGGAAGTGTGCAGTCGAAGGGTTGAAGAGGATCAAACGGAAATTACGGTGGAGAAGATCAATCGATAAACATCGCCCGAACGTCGATACCCCCTTTCAACATTTCCGCTATTTCCGTTGCTCCCACATTAGTTCTCGTATACGAAACGATCCCAGGGCCGTGAAACGTCCATTCGCTCCTCTTCGGTAGATTACGGCCTCCTGCTATCGGCAGCTCGCCTTGATGGGGCAATTTTCCAACTGGTAACGCGGAAACATACCGCGGGTGAAAATGGCGAAGTAAATGCGAGCCGTGGAACAACGTGAAAGGACCGAGAAATCCAGGGGGTGGCGGCCACGGAAGGGCCGATGAAAGATATCCGATATATCGAGAGTCCAGCCGATTGAGGCCCCTTCGCAGAAATGAAAGAGGCACGTTCGGATGAGCTCGAAAGGCAGCCAGCGCCGATGAGTATCGACGACTCGATAATTGCCCGATTTCGGGACGAAAAGACCAACGCTGACGGAGCGACGTACAAATTGATTTGGCAAATTGCAGGAAAAAATTAGAATGAAAGATTGGCGACGAACCGACGAATGCGGATATCGAGGATGAAAAATTTGAACATCTCTTCACGGCAAAAACGAATGTGTTGTTTTTACACACTTTAGGTGTTTAAATGGCTGTAGACACTTTTTACACGTTTTAAGGGGACATGCCAGTCTGACACTTTCAAAAAATCGACGTTTTTGTTGCCATTTTCGACAGTGTATACTTTCAAGAATATCATTATCATTTATATCATTTAGATCATTATCATTTATATCATTTATATAATAATATATTAATATTATTACATACATTTATATAATAATATCATTATCATTTATATCATTTATATCATTTTATCTTGCAAAAATCGATAGTTAAAGCGTTAAACGCGTTTTTCTCGAAATGAGATTTTTCAAATTTGCTGACATTGTAACTCAAAGAGCAATTATCCGATTGACTTGAAATTTGAACTGAGTACTCCTGAATACATTTACTCTACAATGACGTAGGATATTTTTGATTGGATGGACGATTTGGCATTGGAAAAAAAACAACCATTTTATAGGCAAGAAAACAGACTTTTTTCATAACTACGCCATTTTGTTAGATTTTGATATTTTTCGAAAATCCTACGTCAGTGTACAGGAAATACCTTCCAGTTTAACGACATTTTTTTCCTTTCTCGGTTTCAGCTACCCAATCAGCTGGAATCATGTCAGCAGCGGAGGAACTTTTTTGTTGGCGCCTCCGGAGGCAGCGCATAAGTCGTTTTTATCTCAATATTTTTCTATGAAAAAATTATGTAAGATAGGTCAAATATAGCCAAATATATTCTTAATGTTCCGAAACATTCAATTGAGTACTTTTCTTCAAAAAAGTTCCCGAAAATCACCCAAATTTTCAGCGTTTACTTTGGTATAGCCCCTTGACGCGTGTGAAAAATAACACAGACAGATGCGTTCAAACAACACACTTACGTGTGTGATTTTCTTACACGCGTTAAAACGTGTAAAAAGTGTCTATAGTCATTTACACACTAAAAGTGTGTAAAAACAACACACTTATTTTTGCAGTAACGTATGTACATGGGATGCGTCGAAATGACAAATTGAATAACAAAAGCTTCTTGTCGTATAAATATATGCATTTATTGAACTGAACTCAACGGTTCGTGTATATTACTCTGTAGTATGTATGAGAGGTGTCGCTATTTTTCTTGATTTCGCATAGGCTCTCATACAGCTTGACGATGACGACCGCTTTTTGCTTGTCGGCGATGGCCTCGAAACAAAAATACGCCGCTAAAGATTCAATGCAGCTATCGAGGTTTTAGAAAATAGATTCCAACTTCCGGTTCTTTCACGTCCGACACACTGAAAAATAATCTATAAATGAACGAAAAAACTAAGACCAAATGTGGTCGTCAATTGACCGGTTAAACAATCGATGTCAAATAAACCAATGAGTTTCACGTGAGACCGTAACCAAGGTGATTTTTAAAACATATGATCAATAACTCGCAATTAACACACTTAAACCGTAATGCTTTTTGCGCGTGTGTTGCTATCAACGTGTGTCGTTTTGTCCAATGTATGTAAATTCGCGTCTGGTACGTTGATTCTACCCGCTTCATGTGTGTTTGCATAAGCGTGTTATTGATGGGACAGCTACGAAAGTGTGTAATAATTTAATGCGTAAAAATTGTACACTCACGTGTGTAATTTTAATGCATTACGTGTGCAATTGTAACGCATTACGTGGTACCAAATGGATAAGTATGCAGAATCGACATGGCAACGCGTGTCTAGCCTTTGTGTTGTGTTTCTACTTGGACTCGCGTCAAAGACGCCTACTTTTTGCAGTGTTGGCACAGGGGCATGTAGGCTACACCTAGGATGACGAATCGTACTGGTCCCTTTTAGGGAGGTTTCTACTTTATTAGCTACAAAAATGTTCGATTTTTCACCCATTTTTTATGCGAAAAATATTAAATGTAGAATATTGAAATTTGGTATGTATACAAAGCGGTCTTTATTGACAATGATAATATTTTTCGAACTTTGACAAAACATGGTATGGAGAGTGGGAGGAGCCACGTATGTCGGTGCTCCGGAGATGATATTCTTCGCTTGCCGAAGTCCTGGACAGGTGATCTGAAGCAAATAATCAAACATTTTTGTACTTTGTACAATACTAGCTATTCACCTGCGGCATCGCTCGTTTGGACTTGTGTTGAATGCTCCTTAATGAAATGTGCTCCTGAAATGGTTCATCAAGGAACACGTAGAATTGTGTTGAAGAGCATTAATACTAAGTTTCAAGTCATTCTGACCAGATATTTATTTTACCATACAAAATTGGCTATCCCCTTTTGCCTTAAGGATTGCATTTCCAAAAACGCTGAAACATCATTAATTGTGTCGAAGAGCAGTTGTGCAAGGTTTCAAATGAATTTGACCCGATTATTTTTTACTTTGCTACGCCCCTTTCGTTTAGGGGTTGGATTTCGAAAAACGCTAAAATACGTATTTTATTAATTGTGTTGGAGTGCATCAATACTAAGTTTCACGTAAATCTTCTGGCCAGATTTTTTTAATTTACCATACAAACTTTGCCACCGCCTTTCTCCCCTTAGGGGGTGAATTTCAAAAAATCTTTTTTTAAATGGTGCCTTAAAATGGATTTAAATAAAAATAACAAACCCTCGAAAAGTCACGTTTTGTTTGGGTTTGGGTCCTGCGGTTTTTTGTTCATAAAATAAAAACATTTGAATATTTTTGTATAAATCTAATTCAACTGATGAAGACGTTCGTCGTACTCGTGCCTGCCAAATACCATAACGATTTCTCGTCTAGGGCGTGTAGGAGCACTTCCGCACACTTGGAAAAAGTGATTTCAAGAAAAACGCATTTAAAGCTGAACTGAAGTTTATGTGCGAATGAAATAAAACTTTCCTCCTGACACCTAATATGCTATGGCAGGATCATACTGTATACCTTCCGCTTCTTTGGCTCTTGCCAATATGGCAAAAACAAAGAGAAAAAATAGTTGGCTGACGAAAGTAGAAACCTCCCTTAAACAACCCCAGGAGGTTTAAACCGAGAGCGCCATGGCAGTCGAAACGGGAAGCATCGCAACTTAATATCGATCGGGTAATTCTCGAGCAGGTAGTATAGGTACACAGGAGAGAGAGAGAGGGGGTTCCCGCACCTCTTCAATTTCCACCTCTCGTCCTCCTTTTCCCCTCGACCCCGTCGACCTTATCGCGGATCTCTCTCTATCACACACACACCCACACCCACACCCACACACACACACACACACACACACACACACACACACACACACACACACACACACACACACACACACACACACACACACACACACACACACACACACACACACACACACACACACACACACACACACACACACACACACACACACACACACACACACACACACACACACACACACACACACACACACACACACACACACACACACACACACACACACACACACACACACACACACACACACACACACGACACACACACACACGACACACACACACACACACACACACACACACACACACACACACAGATGTTCCCCGTTGCTAGCCCTCTTTAGTCCCGTACTAGCTTGCCCAAGGTATATATCCTCGTTGCCTGCGCTCACTTTTCCACCCCTTCGACGATGCTCTAGACTCTAGACCAACGGGTATCCGCGAGTGCAACGGTAGCTCACTTTCGAACTCCACCGACTACCACCCCCAACCCCGTACGGCCGTTTGGCGAGGGGGTTGCGCGGGAAACGAAGAACACAGGGTCTATATAATGGATATGCGGGGGTGGGGTGGGGGAGGGGGCTAGTAGGGGCGCGCGAGGGGCAAGATAGAGTCAGTCGCAATCGATATGGCATCATCTACTTATCTCCATTCCGGGAGGTTCACTTGCCCCGCGACAACGGCAATGTGGACGACCAACCGACCGAGTCATCAGCACGAAAAGTGAGAACGAAAGAAAGAGAAAGATTTAGTACATATACAGGGTGTTAGAAAGGTCGATGCATGAAGGGTGTGATTCACAAGGGTGTGAGGTCACCTCGTTGAGAACATATCTAACCTAGGTTACCTTAGTCCAAAGCCTAAGGATTTTGAGTTATCATGGTAAGTATGATTTTTGGAAAAATTTCCAAAGTTAAGTCAATTTGGATTTTGGTTGGCGTGGTAACAGTGGAATGCTCGAATGTTATGTTATGTTATCGAGCAAGGAATGAAAAAGTTGAGTTTGGAGCAAGATGACTCCCTTCTGGGTGTACAAGACGATCCTTTGGGATCATCTTGTACACGAGAAACGTGCCTACTTTATTTTTGTTAAATAGACGGTTTACCTATCTACAAACTACACTACTAATATATAATTGATTTCACAAATAATAATTGATGTACCTAAGTGATCTAAGGCTAGCTGTAGAAGACTGGTTAGAAAGCCACAAACATAAGAATGATTGCAACTGACAGTATACAATAAAAGTTACCTAAGCTTAAAGTCAACCTTGCCTTAGATCAACAGCTCACAATTTTTATTTTTTTTCCGTCAAAACAAGTGCGTCGCTCACACCGCTATCATGAATTGACTAACGCGGCGGGGGGAGGGGTGCAGGACGCTTTGTCTTACCAAAGAATTTTACTAGATAGCGTTAATAGTTTCGTTGCAATTGAAAATGATCATCTTACCTCATGGGACCAACTCGTACACCTTCCCCCCTCTAAAAAATGGTAAAGAAATATTTCCCTCTAGAAAAAATGATAAAAAATGTCAAAAAAATGTCCTGGCCTTGTAAAGGTATGTCCCCCCTTACGGATTGAAGATGATAATTTGAAAGGATAAAAATAAAAATCATTGACACGGCGGAGGTTCGTTGGACTTGGCTGCACTAAACGATTCGTCCTACGATTCTGTCTCCAGGTCTCGCCTGGCTCTTGTGCTCCTTGTGCCTCGTCATTCACGGTAATGGCGGCGCTGGGTCAAAGCATAAGCTCAATTTACCGTCACTTTAGACTGCAGGTCAAGTTCTTCGCATATTACTTGCATTAAAAGGGTATACCAGTGTGACACTTTAAAAAAATCATTTTTTTTTGCCTTTTTCGACAGTTTATACTTTCACGAAAATACTGTAAAAACTCCAAGGCCATATCTCTATCATTTTATCTTGAAAAAATCGATAGTTAAATCTTTAAACGCGTTTTTCTCGAAATGAGATTTTTCAAATTTGCTGACATTGTAACTCAAAGAGCAATTATCCGATTGACTTGTAATTTGAACTGAGTACTCTTGAATATATTTACTCTACAATGACGTAGGATATTTTTGATTGGATGAGAATCGACGATTTGGCATTGAAAAAAACGACCATTTGGTAGGCAAGAAAACGGACTTTTTTCATAACGACGCCATTTTGTTAGATTTTGATATTTTTCGAAAATCCTACGTCATTGTACAGGAAATACCTTCCAGTTTAACGACATTTTTTTCTTTTTCGATTTCAGCTACTCAATCGGCCGGAATCATGTCAGCAGTGGAGGAACTTTTTTGTTGGCGCCTCCGGAGGCAGCGCATAAGTCGTTTTTATCTCAATATTTTTCTATGAAAAAATTATGTAAGATAGGTCAAATATAGCCAAATATATTCTTAATGTTCCGAAACATTCAATTGAGTACTTTTCTTCCAAAAAATTCCCGAAAATCACCTAAATTTTCAGCGTTCACACTGGTATACCCCCTTAAACTTTTGTGCGGGAAGAGAATTTGGAGTTTGTCGGCTTGGAGGACCGACTCAGCATGATGAAAACCCCAATGTCCTCACCATCATCCTCGTGACAATCGTGAGCATTTTTACACGACGGTCATTTCGGGAAACTTTCTGTCCTCGTATATTGGTGTCGTACTCGGAAGGATTCAGTCCCGTCCAAGTGGGACGCAATGTTCGTAACGTCTGGATACGTTACCTGGACGGTGCCGAGCATGAGCTCAGGGCCCGACAAAAGGGTGGATTTCCAATATTTTTTCATGGTGAGAGTATTGGCATGGCGAGATCGGGATTCTACACAAAATTTATACATAGTCTTGACAAACTTGGGTTTATTTTTCGTCGAAAAATATTGATATACAGGAAAGTTATTATTATGTGAACAACGTGCCATTGCTGTATGGCCAATTGGTGCAAATGGTTATAGCAAATATGGTTATTTGAAATGTAAAATAATAATTATGTACTTTTAGTACATAATTGTACCTAATAATTATGTACAATTGTAAATGTACATGTAAAAACTTTAGTACATAATAATTATGTACTTTTAGTAAAATTCTTTATAAGAAAGTAAAACTTTCGTGTAAACGAGATAGTTTTTTGAAATTTTGAAAATCCCGAAAATTGCAATCTTATACAAACCCCTTAATGCTCGAGTCCAAGACGCACTCCATTATAAATCACGTATGGCTTCCATCGCGCCGTGATTTCCACAGGCTTCTCTCGCCTTCCCTCCTCTCACCGTTCGCCACACCCATAGATTCGCCCTCTTAAGGAGGTTGGAGCGGTCCAGTTGGGTCAAATTACGGTTTATGAATTTTATTTTCGAATGAACCTCAGAAAATGCTTTCGATTGATTCTGGAGATGCAATTTTTTTATAAATTACATAATAAATGTGTACAATTCTGCATTTTCAATTTTTTATCACGTAAATAAATAAAAAAATTTGTGTTTCTACCAACGTAAAAAATTATAACATTATCAATGATTATTATGAAAAAAACCGTGTCAGCGAATGATTTATATAACTCAGAGTGAAATTTTGAGTTCTTTATAATTATGCTTTTTCTATTTATGTCATGAGATTATTAATTTATACCATCAATTAGTATTAAGTGTTGCCGAAAGAGGGCAACTTTACGGGCATTGAGAGTGGCAGCAATGCTCTTGACTCGCCAGCCAAGATTCGTAATCTATCATCAAACCTTGATGATTTAATATTGAATATACACCACTCACATAAATTAAGGAATATTATAAAAATTCCAAATTTTTGGGTGATTTTCAACAAAGGATAACTCGAAGAAGAAAATTAGCGAATTTAAGGATATTCGCAAAATTTGGTATAACATTGGATATAATGCATGAACGAAGGATATCGTCGGTAATTTTTTAACCTCGAAGTGTCCCCAAAAAACCTTCAAAATTGCAACGCTCTGCAATTTTTTTTTCTTAGTGCCCCGGAGCTTTGAATTTATCGTTTCTGTCAAAAACCACCGTGACAAGCAATTTTTCGTTTTTATTAATTTTTTCAACTTCAAAGAGGTTTTTTTTAGCAATAATACGTAATTTTTCTATTAAAAAACATCAAATACCAAGAAAAAAGTAAAAAAAAAATTTAATTTTTTTTTTCGGCATGTTCAAAATGCTTCATAACCTTGATTTTTTCACCGTTTTCACTTACCGCCGGCATTAGCCTTACCCAAAGCGTACTACGTGGAGGTTGCACGGTCGGATTTACTTTTTTTATAATTTTTTGTTTTTTGAGACAAGAAAATTTAATTTTTTCTTGGTAATTGATGTCTTTCAATAGAAAAATTACGCATTTGCCAAAAAAAACCATTTTCAAGTTGAAAAAATGGATAAGAATCGAGAAATTGCTTGTTACGGTGATTTTTGACAGAAACGATAAATTTAAACCTTCGGGGCACTGAGAAAAAAAAATCGCAGCGCTTTGCAGCTTTGAGGGTTTTTTGGGGACACTTTGAGGTAAAAAATTTACCGACGATATCCTTCGTTCATGCATTATACCCAAAATTATACCAAATTTTCCAAATATCCTTAAATTCGCACATTTTTAACTTTTTTTCAGTCAACATCATCACTTCGAAATTTTTTTTTTTATCAACAGCCACTAATTGCAAGTCATAGAGAATGTTTTGCAGTTAGCAAAACACTACTTCCATTTTCTGTACGAACATTAGTTCCCGAGTAATTGATTGTCGAAGTTAAAATGGACTTTTTTCCTTTGATGGACGAATACTCCGTGCCAAATCATCGGACGGAGCTCGTTAAAAGGTCAAATTGAAGCTGATTCAATTGTCTAAAAGCGTTTTATCGTCGCATGATTAAAAAAAAAAGAAAGTCCACAAACCATTTCAAAGACGAGCAAAAATTTGGAAAAAAAAATTTTCGTTGGTTTTAGGATGATTACTTGAAAACCGCCCGCGCTAAAAAAATTTACAGTACAGATCTGAGAACTAGACACTTGGAGCTATAGTTTCCTTTTGTTATTTTCTGTACGACCATTTTTCTCCGAGTTATCCCTTGTTGAAAATCACCCAAAAATTCGTAATTTTTTTAATATCCCTTAATTTGGGTGAGTAGTGTATACGGTTTACGACATGCAAGATGGGTTTTTTCCGGATGTTTAAAAAGGTTTAATTTGGTTTAAAACATTGATAGAAATGGGTTATCATGGTGCTAAATAGCCGAAAAAAATCACATCAGCCATAGCGTGAACGTTTTGCCCATCTAACCACACGTAAAATTTACATACGTTAAACTATTGTTTATCTCTAGTGTTGTGTAGGGAAAAAATTTCAAAAAATTCTTAAAGACTCAGTATAGTCTAGACTATAACATATATTTTTTTCAAATTCAATATTGGATTGTGGCTAACGCGGCAACCCCCTTAGTTCGACTCAGCGGTCTATTCGTGCTTGTCCCTATCGGGACGACACCTAGCGGACAAAAGTGATCTCGACCGTTGCTTTTCCCATCCGAATGCTTTTTTCGCACGGCTCTGTATAAAAGCCTCCAACAATTTAGGCATCTTTTGTCACTTTCAGGCTTACGGAATCGACACGTTTCCTGTATCGATTTTGCAAGTGCGACATATATATATATATATATATATATATATATATATATATATATATATATATATATATATATATATATATATATAAACACATTGTTTCCAAAATCCGCCGGAGGAGGGTAACGAAAGCTTTACGTATTTTGGTTTCGAGTACGATACACGTGCGGAACCTCGACGCCGCGCTGTTTCACACAGGTGCCAGCCCCAATATAATTTTTCGAGGGTTTGCGGCGACTGCGAGTTGGGGTAGCGGCGTTGGCCGGGTAGCTTCATCCACAAACTTTATGTATCTTTACGTATACAGCATTGGCCAAAAGTTTATGAAGGACTAGAATATTTTTTCATCGGCTATGGAATAAATGTTCTAGGCGTTGGGGGCAACTAATTGTTCTAGCCTATAGGGGAATATTCAACAGTTTGCAACATTTCGCAACATTTTTCTACTGTTTCCCACTTTTATATTATTTTCACTATGGATATATGTAGATTGAGGTTATGGGATTATAAGCTACGGTCCCTTATACATTTATCTAAGGCTGTATTTATTTGGTATATGCTGCTCATATATATATACATTCTACATACAATAAATACTCATAGAGCCTTGCTCAAGAGTTCACTCGAGACATTTGTCAATTAAATGTTCTTCTCACTTTGTACACTTTAAAAAATTGTTCAACATTAGCCCGTTGGCCAATTATAAAATTCTAAAGTAGCAAGCTAAGTTGTCTGCATGGAATCGGAATAGGAAATGAAAGAAACGCGATTGAAATCGTTCAAATATTTGTATTAAGACGACATATTTGAACAGAAAAAAGATTCAACTGGATTGTGGAAGAAAAATACATACCCAATAACGAACAACAACGATACAACCGACCACATTTTGTAAAGTTAGTCGACCCGAATGAAAAAAATAATGTATGGGCAACAAACATATCGGTACAAAGTGCATAGAATTTCAGAGCTATATGACGGGCAACTGGACCCGACACATTAACAACGACGGCACCTTCACGATCCGCTTGGACGTGAGTTTTACAACGGTACACTTGAGAAAGTTTTATGAAGTTGCCCCCCACCCCCGGACGGAAAAAAAATCGTAACTAAGAACCGAACTATCGATAAAAAGTACATAGAACTCCAGAACTATGCAAGTGGCAACTAGAACTGATTTTCATTTATTACCTCCAACTGAGCAGTAGATTGATGGCACGATGGGATGCTCTGAGTGAAACCAATTTTTTTTTTTCGGAAAAATGTATTTTTTTCGGAGTTCTGGTTGCCCCCGCAAGTGTTCTGTTAATTAGCTTTTTTTGACCCGACAAATATTTAGAACGATACACTCTAGAAACTTTTATGAAGTTGCCCCCCACCCCCCTGACGGAAAAAAATCGTAACTAAGAACCGAAGTATCAATGGAAAGTACATAGAAGTCCATCACTATACAAGTGGCTACTAGAACTGATTTTCATTCATTACCTCCAACTGAGCAGTAGATTGATGGCACGATGGGATGCTCTGAGTGAAACCAATTTTTTTTTTTCGGAAAAATGTATTTTTTTCGGAGTTCTGGTTGCCCCCGCAAGTGTTCTGTTAATTAGCTTTTTTTGACCCGACAAATATTTAGAACGGTACACTCCAGAAACTTTTATGAAGTTGCCCCCCACCCCCCTGACGGAAAAAAATCGTAACTAAGAACCGAAGTATCAATGGAAAGTACATAGAACTCCATCACTATACAAGTGGTTACTAGAACTGATTTTCATTCATTACCTCCAACTGAGCAGTAGATTGATGGCACGATGGGATGCTCTGAGTGAAACCAATTTTTTTTTTCGGAAAAATCAATTTTTTTCGGAGTTCTGGTTGCCCACTTAAGAGTTCTGTTAAACAGCTTCACAACTCTTTTTGATCAGACAAATATTTCCAACGGTACACTCGAGAAAGTTTTATGAAGTTGCCCCCCACCCCCCTGACGGAATACAAATCGTAACTAAGAACCGAACTATCGATGAAAAGTACATAGAACTGCAGAACTATGCAAGTGGCAACTAGGACGGCTTTTCATTTATTACCTCCAACTGAGCAGTAGATTGATGGCACGATGGAAGGCTTTGAGTGAAACCAATTTTTTTTTTCGGAAAAATGATTTTTTTTTGGAGTTCTGGTTGCCCCCGCAAGCGTTCTGTGAAATAGCTTTACAACTTTCTTTGATCACACAAATATTTACAACGGTACACTGGAATAAATTTTGTGACGTTGTCCCCCGCCCCGCCCAACGAAAATGAAATCGTTACTAACAACAGAACTATCGAGAAAAAGTGCATAGAACTTCAGAACTATGTGAGAGGCAACCAGAACTGACTTTTTTCCTCCGACTGAGTAGTAGATTGATGGGGCGATAGAAATCTTTGAGTAAACCAAATTTTTTTTGCT
Organism: Ophion ellenae; assembly: GCA_963210295.1. NCBI lineage: Eukaryota > Metazoa > Arthropoda > Insecta > Hymenoptera > Ichneumonidae > Ophion > Ophion ellenae. The sequence continues at coordinate 25,485,325 of OY723395.1, forward strand.
GAAAAATCAATTTTTTTTTAGTTCTGGTTGCCCCCGCAAGGGTTCTGAACTACAGAACTATGTGAGAGGCAACCAGAACGGATTTTCTTATTTTTCATTCGACTGAGCAGTTGATGGATTGCGCGATGGCATGCTTTGAGTGGACCAAAATTTTTTGTTGGAAAAATGATTTTTCTTTTGGAGTTCTGGTTGCCCCCGCAAGAGTTCTGTTAAATGTCTTTACAACTCTTCCTCATCAGACGAATATTTACAACGGCAAACTCGACTAAATTTTATGATGTAAGGCCCCCCGCCCCGAACGAACAAAAATCGTTACCAACAACTGAACTATCAATAAAAAGTACATAGATTTCCAGAACTATGTGAAAGGCAACCATAACTGACTTTTTCCCTTCGACTGAGCCGTAGATTGATGGGGCGATAGAATGCTTTGAGTAAACCAAATTTTTTTTGCGGAAAAATATATTTTTTTTTTAGTTCTGGTTGCCCCTGCAAGAGTTATGAACTACAGAACTATGTGAGAGGCAACCAGAACGGATTTTCTTATTTTTCATTCGACTGAGCAGTTGATGGATGGCGCGATGGAATGCTTTGAGTAGACCCAAATTTTTGTATCGGACAAATTATATTTCTTTCGGAGTTTTGCTTGCCCCCGCAAGAGTTCTGAAGTCCAGAACTATGTAAGAGGCAACCAGACCGGATTTACTTCTTTTTCATTTGACTGAGCATTAGATTGATGACGCGATGGACTGCTTCAAGTAGACTAAATTTTTTTGTTGGAAAAATGATTTTCTTTTTGGAGTTCTGGTTGCCCCCGCCCGAGTTCTGTTAAATGTCTTCACAACTTTTTCTCATCAGACAAATATTGACAACGGTACACTCGAGTTAATTTTATGAAGTTGGCCCCCCCTACCGAAACAAATACGTTACTACCGACCGAACTATTAATGAAAGGTACATCGAACTGCATAACTATGTGAGAGGCATTTAGAATTGATTTTTTTTCCATTGACTGAGCAGAAGATTGATGATGCGATGGAATGCTTCGAGTGTGATCAATTTTTTTTTCGGAAAAATTAATCTTTTTGGTGTTCTGGTTGCCCCCGCAAGAGTTCTGAACTCCAGAACTATGTGAGAGGCAACGCGAACGGATTTACTCGTTTTTCATTTGACTGAGCATTAGATTAATGGCGCGATGGAATTCTTTGAGTAGACCCAAATTTTTTGTTGGAAAAATGATTTTCTGTTTAGAGTTCTGTTTGCCCCCGCAAGAGTTCTGTTAAATTTCTTTAACACTTTTCCTCAGCAGACAAATATTCATAACGGTACACTCGAGTAAATTTTGTGAAACCCCCCCCCCCCCCCCCCCCCCCGCTGCCCCTCACCGCACTTCGAACCTAACGAAAAAAGAAGTCGTCAGTAAGATCTGAAGTATAGATAAAAAGTACCCCGAACTCCAGAACTATGTAAGACGCAACCAGAACGGACTTTTTTCCTTCGACTGAGCTGTAGATTGATGGCGCAACGGAATCCATTAGATAAAAACAATTTTTTTTCGCTGAAAAATCAATTTTCTTCCGAGTTCTGCTTGCCCCCGCACGAGTTCTGTTAAATATATTTCTAACTTTTCCTCATCAGACAGATATGTACAACGGTACACTCGAGTCCATTTTGTAACGATAGCCTCCCGCTCTACCGGAAAAAATAAATCGTTAGTAACAACTGAACAATCAATAAAAAGTACGTAGAACTCCAAAACTATGTGAGAGGCAACCACAACGGATCTTTTTTCCTTCGACTGAGCAGTGGATTGATGGCTCGATAGAATGCTTTGAGGGGAGCTTAATGTTTTTTTTTGGAAATTTTAATTCTGTTTTGGCTTCTGCTTGCCCCCGCAAGAGTTCTGTTAAATGTCTTCACAACTTTTCCTCATCAGACAAATATTTACAACGGTACACTCGAGTAAATTATGTGAAATTGGCCTGACAAAAAAAATCGTTAGTAAAAACTGTCCTGTCAGTCAACAGTACACACACCTCCAGAACTATGTCAGAGGCAGCCAGAACTGATTTGATTTGGTTTCCTTCGACTGAGCAGCAGATTGAAGGTGCGATGGAATCTTTTGAGTGAAACCAATTTTTTTTCTTGGAAAAAACTTTGTTTTTAGATTTCTGGTTGCTTCCGCAATAGTTCTGTCATATATCCTCACAATTTTTTCTCATGAGACAACTATTTAGTATGTTACACTCGAGTAAATTTTGTTAAGTTGGGCCCCCTATCGAAAAAAATTGCTACTAACAACTGACCTATCAACAAAAAGTACATAGAACTCCAGAACCACGTGAAAGGCAACCAGAGCGGAATGTCTTTCTTTTCCTTCTACTAAGCAGTAGATTGATGGCGTGATGGAACGCTTTGAGTGGACCCAATTTTTTTCTCGTTGCAAAAATGATTTTTTTTTTAGTGTTGCTTGCCCCCGCACGTGTTCTGTTAAATATCTTCATAACTTTTCCTCACCAGCCGAATATTTACAACGCTACACTCGAGGAAATTTTATTCTAATGCAATTTTTAAATTTTAATGTCTTTGTATATACATATATATATATATATATATATATATATATATATATATATATATATATATATATATATATATACAGGGTGTCCCAGAAGTAACGTACACCCTTCTAGCATGTGGTAGGAAAAAAAAATTCTGAGACGACAAGTCCTCAGTCATTTTTTGATCAGACGCATAGATAATTAATTATGAATTAAAATACATAGTCAATCAGGTGCGCGCTACAGCGGACAGGCAGCGCAGTGGGGAGGGATAGGGGAATGCGTTGTATTTGCGTGCGCCTGAAAATGTTTGCGGAGGGAAAATTCCGAATGCATGTGTGCAAGTGTGTTTAATTGAGCGAGTGTTTTTGTGCGTGTATGATTAAGTGTGTGAGTGTGCGTATGCAAGTGTGTGCGTGCGTGTGTGTGTGTGTGCAAGTGTATGTGTCCTAGTGTGAGTGTACGTTCGCAAACGCGTGCGTGGGTGCGTGCACTTGCACACATGCTTTCGGAATTTTCCCTCCGCACACATTTTCAGGCGCACGCAATTACAACGCATTCCCCTGTCCCTCCCCTCTATGCTGCCTATCCGCTGTAGCAGGCACGTGGTTGGCTATTTGTTTTAATTCATAATTAATTATCTGTGCGTCTGATCAAAAAATGACTCAGAGACTTTTCGTCTCAGAATTCTTTTTCCTACCAGATGCTAGAAGGGCGTACGTTACTTCTGGGACACCCTGTACACACACACACACACACACTCACACACACACATATGATGTATTTTAGGTGATTCCGGTGGATTTTTTTTTTCATCTGATTCGATGGACTATAAAAGACACCCTGAATTTTTTTTACATTTTTGTAAACACCCATCTTCAAATAAAAATTTGTTTCGAACAAAATCGCCCCCATTTAAGAATTCGAAAAAATTCCCAAAAATGCCTGATTATATGTTCAATCTTTCAAGCTATCACCCGCAGTGGAGTATGGTTTTTTTATGCTTTCTGAGCGGTTATCATTTTACAAATCCGAAAAATTCAAGAACCGCTTACTCTAGGCGGATACCTAAATATTTTTATACCCACAAAATAATTCATGCAAAAAATTCAGGTAAAAAAATGCATTGTGGGTATCAAAATGTTTAAGTATCCGCCGGAAGAAAGCGGTTCTTGACTTTTTCGGATTTAAAAAAATGTCAATCGCTGATAAAGCTCAGAAAAAATTATACATCCACTGCAACTGATAGCTTGAAAAATTTTACATATCATCACGCATTTTTGGGAAATTTTTTATATTTCTAAATCGGGGCGTTTTTTTCGAAACTTTTTTTTTCATCATAAGGGTTGTTTAGGCTTTTACACACACACACACACACACACACACACACACACACACACATATATATATATATATATATATACCCAAATGGAGAGCTTTATTCACCTTTGGAATGGAAATATATTTGAATCTACAATACTCTAAATGTACAAATGTTGAACAATGTAGCTAATTGACGGGACACTACCAGTCTAAAGCCCGAAAAGAACCTGAATTCCGACAATTTTTTATTTATACCCGGTTGATGGAATGAAAATTCGGCTCAGTAGTTTTTATTCTACATATCTTCAAGTATCTTTACAATTTTTTTCTCAAGATTTTATTACAAATGTCAGCGCTGAACCTCGATGAAGCAAGTCACCGTTGTCTGATAGTGTCCTGCGCCCGGAAAAAGTTGTTCATCTTTCACCTGGAACGAAAATTCAAAATAGCTTGAGTTCTACATAAGATTTTCCTCCGAAATACGTTGGCGCATAGAAAAACGTCGATTTCAAACAGAATGGTGCATATTTCGAAAAGGAAATTTTTTTTCGGTAAAAAAAATTACCGAAACGAATTTATAAGACATCTAACGTATTAGGAATCCCTTAATTACTTCGATGTGAAATGTAAGATTTCGGAAAAAAATGAAACGCAACTTGGAGATGGCAGAGCCTTTTAGGATATTAAATATTTCAATATATTTGGCTATGGCTATTTCAATATAGTCGGCCATTTTGTACATCGAAAAAAAAATAGATATTTTCTAGCAGCTTAATATCGATACTAAATAGATGTGTAATTAATTTTATGAGTGCATCACTTTTTCATACGAAAAAAATGGTTAAATTCGCACATGATTTTATACTCGTTGCTGTGGCCTAAGGCCTTGATATATTGCTACTTTTGGTAATCTTGCTACTATTGATATATTGTTACGTTTTCTACTTCTGCTGCTTTTAATATATTGCTGCTATTTCTACATTGGCTACTTTTGATATTCTGTTGGTTTTGCTACGTTTTCTACTTTTAGTATATTGAAAAGCTACTATACTTTTGGCTAGGACTGTATTTATTGTTCATATACACACACACACACACACACACACACACACACACACACACACACACACACACACACACACACACACACACACACACACACACACACACACACACACACACACACACACACACACACACACACACACACACACACACACACACACACACACACACACACACACACACACACACACACACACACACACACACACACACACACACACACACACACACACACACACACACACACACACACACACACACACACACACACACACACACACACACACACACACACACACACACACACACACACACACACACACACACACACACACACACACACACACACACACACACACACACACACACACACACACACACACACACACACACACACACACACACACACACACACACACACACACACACACACACACACACACACACACACACACACACACACACACACACACACACACACACACACACACACACACACACACACACACACACACACACACACACACACACACACACACACACACACACACACACACACACACACACACACACACACACACACACACACACACACACACACACACACACACACACACACACACACACACACACACACACACACACACACACACACACACACACACACACACACACACACACACACACACACACACACACACACACACACACACACACACACACACACACACACACACACACACACACACACACACACACACACACACACACACACACACACACACACACACACACACACACACACACACACACACACACACACACACACACACACACACACACACACACACACACACACACACACACACACACACACACACACACACACACACACACACACACACACACACACACACACACACACACACACACACACACACACACACACACACACACACACACACACACACACACACACACACACACACACACACACACACACACACACACACACATATATATATATATATATATATATATATATATATATATATATATATATATGTTCGAAACGCTATACGGAAACGGGAACAGCAAGAACAGCAAGCCCCTCGTACGTCGCGTGGGTTAAGCTCGTTTTCGCGATATTTGCGAATTCCCCGGTGAGGAGATTCGCTTGGTTGAACGGGGCGGCAAGAGGAAGGGAATAGAGTTCGAACCGTGGTTGTACACGACGGAGTCGACGCCGAGGCCGTCGCCGCTGGGACCGGTCAATTGCGATGTAACGTCGCTAGTTATGATACCCGCACTACACCTAACGACACACACGGACACAGGCACAGCACACGGTGCACAGGGCATGGCAAAGATCACGAACATTTGCAGGACGACGTGGTGTTCGTCCTGCCCACGGATACCCGCGTATCCAATGTGCATTGACGTACACGGAGAACCCAATTTCCCGTCGTTTTTGCGACGTTTTTCATTCTGGCTCCAATAAACTGGTTTGGTATGCTCGAACGATCAGAATGAAAAGTCGTCGGGAGTTCCTGCGAATTTTATAAACAAGATCCACCCTTAAAACCGAGTTATACAGGTCACTGGGTTTTTTGCTTAATTTCGAGGCACGTTTGAAAACAACGTTCATGGCCATACCGGCTCAGCCATTGCATTTGAGTTTTATAGCCTGGTCGTTTCTCACAATCGCAGATGAATTGATGATTAAAAAAAAATATATTCCACGCCTTTTTATTATTTTTCGTGACCTTTTTTTATTTTTCAATCCAAAACTAGAAATTTGACAGTAATCGAGACAATTTTGCTCTAAAGCATTGATAAAAACTTTTGTTGTTACTCAAGATTCGTAGGCCGAAAGAAATTAAAGAATCAAAGGATTGCGACTTTGGAACGTGAAGGCTCATACTTAAGAGGTACAACTAGTCCGAGAGCCCGAAAAATAGGTGTACCCTTAAGGTGGGGCAGCACTGTGATGAGTCAAAAAAATTCATTTGTTTTTGCATTTTTTCAAAGTATACATATTCAAGAATACGTGAAAAAATCTTCAAGTCGAAATATCTAAAGTTGGTCAAGTTACAAACGATTTAGTGAGTGGAGGTAGCGCAAAAATTTACGTATACTAAAACTTTCACGCGCGTTATTCTCTAAACGACTTTTCCCGACCTGGCCGGAATCATATCTCTAGCTATAATTTTCCGATTTTCGAGTTTAAAAAACCAACATTTCCGTAATTACAGTACCTCTCGTTAACGTGTACAAAGCTTATTTTAAAATACTTTTTCAACGATTTTTTCAATTCACTTAGAAGTAATTTGCATACTGAAGGAAAAAAAAATATCGTTCAATCCAATAGGTCGTTTATTTTTTTCGCTATCACGCCCGCGAATTTGGAAAAATCGTGAAAATGAAAACTGGAAAAAACTCGCTTCAACGTTTTCAATAGGAGGAAATATCAATATCAAATATCAATCGCTTCTCTGCTTTTGGCCTTGTGTCTTCGAAAATGTTTACAACTGGCCTCTGTAACTTTGTAAATATATTCATAGATAGTTTATCTATCAATTTAAGCAATTTGAAAAAAAAACTCGATTCTTCAGGCCTTTTAATTCAGGCTCTCGCCTTAACCTGAACCGCGATAATTTTACTCTGAAGTATTCCCCAAAATACCTCAATTACTCGAGGTTCCGAAGCCGAAGGGTAACAAGATTCCAGAAGAGAGAAGGCGCTCCTCCGACAGACAAGATACAACAAAAACCCCTCCTCCACACCCCAGCTACGTTTCCCAAAAAAGCGCCACGTAAACGTCAAATTCGATCAAATCCCAAGATCTTCGCGTGAGTGAGGAACACTCCAACATTACTTCGCAGGATTTTGGCCGCCTCTACAAGACCCATATAAATTCCTGACAATTCCCAAACAATAGGGGTTGGCAAGTTGGAGCACCCTGTGGAGGAAGAACGCCCCGTACATTATGGGCTATGTCTACGTATAACGAAGTGGTTTTGGAGCCGGAGAACAGATGCGCGGCACGATCGCAAGCCCGATGTATTGCGTTTGCTAATCCCCGACATGTCTGACAGTATATAATACAACGCTTTGCAAACAGCGGGGCTCTGACGCTGCTGCTTCGTCGTTGCGAGCACTCACCGTTTCATAGTGCACACGCATAGGTATATACATACATAAACACACACACACACACACACACACACACACACACACACACACACACACACACACACACACACACACACACGCGCGCGCACACACACACACACACACACAGACACACACACACACACGCACACACACGCACACACACACGCACACACACACACGCACACACACACACACACACACACACACACACACACACACACACCCACACGCACACGCACACGCACGCACACACACACACACACACTCACACACACACACACACACACACACAGACACACACACACACACACACACACACACACACACACACACACACACACACACGCACGCGCACACACACGCGCACGCACGCACGCACGCACGCACACACACACATATGTATCAATTTGCAAGCTCTTCGAGCTGCCTCCACCTCGCCTCTTCCTCAATAATGCTGCACTTGCATTCTCCACGAAGCTGAAGATCTCGGACTATCGTCGTCCAGGCCACTTTCATTGGGACACGAATCCGATGAATGCCTGGACGACTTTCCATTGGCTGGTGAACGGACAGGATGCAAACTCGCGCGATTCCGATGAGTACGAACTCTCGTCCATGACACGTTCCATTTTCTCCTATAGGAATCGACGCACCTAGCAGACGTTCCGTACCAAGCCACCCTTGAGAATGGTTTTTTTGCGACACAACCCATGTAGAGATTGACCGTTGGGCCTGAGACGGGCCTTCACAGTTAGCCTTTCGAGAATATTGGGCCGTGAATATTTACCAATGAGGTGCCTTTGTAGAAATGATAAGAACGGCCCGATATCGGCCAACAGAGCCAACAATTATTGGGCCAATGATTTAATTCATTGTAGCGCCAATGTTGGTAATTGCACTTGGCCCTATGTGGGTCCTCTTAAAGGGCCTATGTAGAAATTGACCACTGGCTCTATGATGGGCCTTCACAGTTGGTCTATCTAGAAGTTAGTCTGTCTGGAATATTGGGCCGTGGGTTTGTTTGGGTGCGTGATAGCTATTCAACCTATATCGAGCCAAGATTGGCCCGAGATTGGTCCTTATGGATACATATTTCATGGAATAACCTTGAAATAAATAGTGATTTGCGTGTATGACAGGTTTCAAAATTGGCATATTTTACTTACTTATGTTGGTTATTTACAAATGCCAATAATAGGCCAAGACTTGATTACAAAAACTGAACTACAAAATATAGACGATTAATATATGACGTGCCAGTTATTTGCCTATTCTGGCACAATATACAGATAATGAATAACCCAAGGCTTAAATAAAATAAAAGCAGGTATGGCCTGAACCACTTAGCCAATAAAGGGCTTATATTAATTAAATGTAATTTCCAGTATTTTAGCATTGCCAGTTTTAAAATTGGCAAATTTCGATGAACTTTCACGGCTGTTTATTGGTTTTAACAGATGGGCCCGGATAGGTTTTAGTAATGGGCTGATATTGTGCCAGTTCTCAATTTATAACGCAACAATAATGGGCCAATGTAATTGGCACTACTTCACGATCACCAGTTTAAAAATTGGCAAATATTGTTTATCTATCATGACTGTTTGGGAATTTAAAAGATGGGCCATGATAGGTTTCAACTATGGGCAGATATTGTGTCGGTTTTCAATTTAGAACGCGACAATAATGAGCCAATGTAATAGCCAGTATTTTAGGATTGCCAGCTTTAGGATTGGCAAACTTAGTTTACCTATCACGGCTGTTTATGAGTTTTTAAAGATGGGCCAGCATAATCTTTAGTAATGGCCCGATATTGTGCCAATTTTCAGTTTAGAGCGAAACAGTAATGGGCCAATATTATTTCTCTTTTGTTGGCTAATACGATGGTCCCAATATTGGCCTGATCGTAACATTGGGCAACTCATGGCAACCTCTACATGGGAATGAGGAGCGTTTTTTCTTTCGGGGTGACCAACGTGTCAAAATAAAAAGACTCGGCCAAGTTCGCTCTATTAGAGTTCCGTACCAATGACCAATTAACTTTTTTTTAACTAGATATTTAATTAGGGAGCCGGCTTGAAATTCCGAACTTTGAATGCTTCAACGGTTTAAAATTCTGAATTTTAATGTTTCGAAATTCATGACGGGGCCGAGTTGAAATTTGGAACTTTGAATGATCAGAGCTCTCAAAACTCCGAAAGAATACTACCCCGAAAAATCAAAACTCCGAAAGAATTTTACACGAAAGACTAAAAGTCCGAAAATCTGAAAACCGTCAAAATAATTCGGCTATGGAAGTTTTATAAGTTTAAACATTTTCAATAAATCGACGTTTTTTTTTTAAATTGAGTAGTGCTTTAACGTTAATTTTGAAATTTTTCTAGACAATGTTATACGTTCTACATCATTTACAGTCAACTTTGTAGACTTTCGCTGGCATGACCTTGACATGGGGGCCGGGTTGAAATTCCGAACTTTGAATGCTCCGACGGTTTAAAATTCCTCAATTTAAAGTTCCAAAAATACAATTTTCGTCAAGATCATGCCAGCATAACTCTACACAGTTGACTGTAAATTATGTGGAACGTATAACATTGTCTAGACAAATTACCATATTGACGTAAAATAATTTCTTGTTTAAAAAAAGGGGGGATTGTCTTTTTTTTCGCAAAATTTACCGCTTTTTGGGAATTTTTTTGTGAAGAAAGTATACAACGGAAAACTTGTGAAACTTGGCATATAGTTTTATTGATCTGTTTACTACATACAAAAAATTTTTTAAACAATTTCATCAAAAAATCCCCCCTTAAACGCGTTTTTCTCGAAACAGCTTTTTCACAACTAGTGTGCACGATTTCTCAAAAACTATTCAAGCGATTGCCTTCAAATTTGGACAGAATGCTCAGCTGACATCCTTTTATCGTTTGATGAAGCAAAAAAGCAATACGTTTAATAGTTTTTTATTTATAACAAAAAATTGATCAATTTTTTTCGAAAAATCGATACTTCAAGTTCAAAACGTCACCAAATTGTCAATTTTTTTTCCCCTTCATCGAACGATAGCTATATGTGTCTAAAGTAAAATGCTTTTTGGGTTTTTGTTACAGGATGAACGTGAAGGCTGTATCGTGTACACCATCAAAAAAGGACCATCGCGCGTCGAGGGGGGTGGGAGGCGGATTTTTTGATGAAATTGTTTAAAATTTTTTTTGTATGTAGTAAACAGATCAATAAAACTATATGCCAAGTTTCACAAGTTTTCCGTTGTATACTTTCTTCACAAAGAAATTCCAAAAAAGCGGTAAATTTTGCGAAAAAAAAAGACAATCCCCCCTTAAGACACCCTTTATAATTTTTTTGTAGCAGAGAGACGGATCATTCGTGGGCTAGGCCTAAACACACATATATGCATACGTATATTTACACATTTGGGTATGAGATTTCATGCCACAAAAGCCTCTCAACAGTTCCGCGATGCGTGAGTGCGCGGACTACAAATTTATCGATAGCTACCCGAGGCCTCGTACATAGGGCACGCAACCCCCTACCGCAACGGGGAAAAACAAGATTCCTGTCGAATGAAATTGAGTCCAAGAGAGCCCAGGCGAAAGAGAAGCCAAGAGGACGTCGAGTTTCTCGGCTGCTCCGATAATATCGCCCATAATACGAAATTTTTCGAGTGGCCCGGTTTTGTGATCGTCGAAAGAGCCATCGAGATTTTTCAGTTTTTTTTTTTTCGTTCAATGTGCTCACTTGCCTGAAACGACAAAATCGAAGGGCTGGATAACGAGAGGGTTGACGAACTGACAGAATTTTTGCCAGTCTGCTTGCTCCTTTGTTCGATCTTGCTCCACGACGAGGCTTATTCCGTTAAATCGGTTAACCGATTTCTTTCCCTGTTCCAATTCACCTCTGGAAGTCCTCCCGTGGGTTGTAAAAAATGTGAAGCTTTGTTGCTACAAGCACCGACAAAGTGGAGCCTTCGTCACTGGCACATCTACCTAGGTGGGTCAAAAAATATGGTGTTGCAATTTGCAACGTTGGAACGCAGCGAAAGTTTTTTTTGCCTTGTTTTTCCCCTGTTTTTGTCGTTGTAGAAGTTTTTAAATTATAGATTCATATTGTAGAAATATAAATATCGCTCTATAAATATCGTTAAAAATTGAAGGATTTTTGTAGGCAAAGTTTGCCAAAAGGAATTAAAGGAATTCAGAAATGTGATTTTTCGTTGCATTCCAATGATGCAAATTTCAACCTCATCGAAAAATTGTATTTTCCAACAATATTTTCATTCGATAGTATCACCTTTAAGCTATATTCCCTGAAAATTTAATTGAAATATTCCCGAAATCACATGAGCCACAGCTTCTAACAGTCGACCGGGCGAGCGGTAGCAGCACCACAGTTCAAACTTCAAACGTGTTTCTCGAAACACTTTTTTCAAAGTCGGTGGACATGATATCCCGACAACCACTTGATGGACTATTTCCAAATTTACAGGAGATACGACGAGAAACATTTTAAGATCGTTGACGATCTCACTTATTCAAAATCGATCTTCATTTTTTAATCGTTGCGAAAAATTGCTACTTTTTTCATAGAAATTGTATTTTCAATTTCCAATACATCGCCAAGTTGTTAAAAAAATTATTAACAAAATCCACGATCGTCAACGACTCGTATTTATTGTTGAGTTAAATAACCCCTTTGGTTTTTAGATTTCAGATGGACCGTTTAAGCTGGAGAGTGTCCACCGGCAAACGTCGCGAAAACAATTTCATCATCTGCCAACGGCCATGTTTTTAATGTTTTTCTATTTATCTTTGTGGGTTTTTTTCAGGGGCTCTCAAATGTATGTACCTTCGTGTTAAAAAATAACGCGTTTCATTTTCACCAACTGTATCCCAGAAAAAAAATCAGAATTTTTTCGGGCGTAGATGTAGCTTCTCAACGGCGGTTTTTTTTTCTAATAATAGAATGCCAATTATTTTTTCAATTATCAAAATGAAATTTTCGAATTATTCATCGATATCGTAAATTGAAATAAACCTGGAGGCCGGTTCGTCGATCACCGCGGCAGGTAAAAACGTTTCTCGCGAGATCAGATAGGGCAAAATGGAAATCGGCCGGAGGAAGTATTTCGTCTTAAGGCAAAAGCCTGAATTAGAGAGTCCAAAATAGCGATTTTTCGCAATTTTTTTTACAAAGAAAAAAAACAAATGAACCCAGTAAACATTGAGGTATCTTTTCATGTATATTTGAAATGTATAAAAAAAAAATTCAACATGAAACAATAAATGACGGCAGATTCATCAGCCGTGCGTCTACCACTGCAGTCCCCAATCGACGGGAAAGATGCAGCTCGTAATTCTTGACTGAAACAAGAAAACCAATCGAATTTTCCATTGTCATATATTCTTCTTCTGGGTGAATTAAGAAAAAGCTGAAAAAATCGTGAAATTATAACTTTTTTCAAGTTTAAAGAAAAAAAGTGTTTTAAAAAAAAACACATTAACGTGCTATAAAAATGATTTAAAAAGACTTTTTTAATTCACTCAGAAGAGCTTTTCATACTGAAGAAAGCAAACTTCCGTTTGATTCAATAGGTCGTTTAGTTTTTTTGCTATCCGACAATTTGAAAAAATCGTGAAAATGAAAACTGGAAAGAACGCGCTGCAAAGTTTTCGATAGGAGGAAATATCAATATCAAATATCAATTGCTTCTCTGCTTTTGGCCTTGTATCTTCGAAAATATTCACGATTGGCCTCTGTAACTTCGTAAATATATTCTTGGATAGTTTATCTATCGATTTAAGCGATTAAAAAAAAACGATTTTTCGGACATTCTAATTCAGGCTCCGGCCTTAATAGAATATATTCCTATATGGATCCTCGTCACCAAATTTTTTTTTTCGACGACGCACGTGGAGGCTGCGATGGAGTAATTAGCTTCGAGGAAGGAGGCCAACGTCTGGACAGTTTTTAAAATCGTGTTAAGTCATTACAATAATGCAATAACCCAAGCACCGAAAGAGGGATGGAACAAAGCGCGGATGGCGTTACGTATCGTAAAAGCGTCTGATAGAAATAACGGTCTGCTCCTCGATTGGCCCTCGTTTGTGGCGGTATGCAGCTTCTGCAGTAAACCCAGATAGAGCCCGGAGGGAAAATGCGAGTGAGAGGGATACACGCTCTCTGACCCTACTCGCTTGAGTGCCCGTTGGAACGTTTTTTCATCCAATTAAAAGCTTTTTGATACCTATCAAAAGTCTTCCCCAACCCTCCTCGACCGTAAAAACTACTATTCCGCGCTTTTTTTTCTTACTCCTTCCGATGAATTGTTTTTTTAGTTTCAGTATGTTCTCGACACCAAAGGATGTCTCGAAAAATGTTTAGATTAGTTGAATACAGTCTGTCTGGAATTTGATGACACTTGGCGCTTTTCATTTTGCGTGACGAAAAAAATGAACGACTACTCAATTATCATTATCATTCGATGATATTTATCGAAAGCTTCAATCATCGTAGCTAGCGAGAATTTAAGATTACGAAAATGACTGACGTTGCGCGACGTGATGGATCAGCACAGTTTGTTTGATTGTAATGTCGCCCTGTTTTAGAATTGACCCGATATAGTACACAAAACATTAGGTGAGATCCGGGCATAGCGAACAGCCCAGGCTGATTGTGAGCGAATACCCCCACGCGTAAACGCTGCGCGTAGTGGGGGGACGGGGTATTCGCTTTGCCCGGGCTGTTCGCTATGATTCCGGTTCAAGCTGCTCGCTTGATGTAAAAGTTGTTACACTTAATGAATACACTTTCGAAATACATTTAAAAAATATATATATATATATAAATATAAATATATATATATAGTTAGTTAAAAAAATGTCCTAAAAAAATAGTAGATCTGCGCTGTTGATGAAATGTCGGAAATGGATCATCCGAAACAAAAAAATCATACGGTTTTAGATTCAGTATGTTAATGGCATAGTGCATATCATACGATTTTTGATATTTGCAAAATCAACAAAATGGCGGACATTTTTCAAAAAAACAAAAACAAACGTGTTTTTTCACCGTTTTTGGCAAACGAAAAATAGTCAATATCCAAAATTCTAAAAATCCTTGATATGCGCTATAGCTATAGTAAAGCATACGTGGTCAAAATTTCGTTGAAAATCGTTGTTTCGAGAAACACGCGTTTAAAGTTTGTTCGGGTTACATAAATACATAACAATTTCTTTTTTTGTATTTCGAAAGTGTGTGTATTAAGTGTAAAAACTTTTATATCAATATCTATAAGATAAACCTATCAGAAAAATGCATGAAAATAGCCATTCTTAGCGTCTAAAGTAAGAAGACCCTTTAACAGTTATGTCTAGTTGTAACATTCGAAAACACCTCTTTTTGGAATTTTTTTCTTCAAAATTGTGTTGATCAATTTCTACAAAAATTGGGTATTTAAGAAAGTATCATTTGTCGAACACTCGGTAATTTTTATGTAAAAATATTTAATTTATAATCGATATGCAACCAATATCCGGGAAGCACCTCTCGAAAACGTCTTTTACGGTGAGCGATGCCCTTCTGAACCAAGTTATCCAAAATGAAAAAAAATCAAACATTTCTTTAGTTTAGCTTAGTAATCGAAGGAATTACCGAAATGTCAAATTCAAAAAAAGGCGCGTGTTCTATGTGTCTTGATTTTTGCAAAAAAATGCAATTTTTTGTTCATCAAATCAAAAGTATACATCTGAAAAAAAATCCTTCCTTTCGACTTTGAAAACGTACTTTTAAGAAAAGGACTTTTGAAATTTTGGACGGCGCTCCGAGCGTCCCGACGGGCATCAACATAACAGCCTATAAATCTGTCAATTTTGATCCGATTACCTTGAAATTTTCAGGGAACATTTATAAGACGATATACTGTCAAAAAATATTGGTTTTTGAAAAAAAGTGATTTTTCGACTTTTATAACTCATACAATCAGCTGATCGATCAGTGTAGCTGGTAGTTTAAAACAATTACCGCAATTTTCGAAAATGTTAGACGTTCGTAGTCTCGTGGGCGTTTCCACCTTTTTAATCAGCAGGGAAAAAGGACCGTGAATCCTTATTCAGACTGAAATCGATGCTGCTAGCGTATTTCCACGAAGTTGGCAAAGACCCTTCGCGATCCGGGATCACGTAGAAATTGATGGCTCCCGATCGATTGGGCTAATTTGTAGAGCAGTACACGGCTCGTTGCAGTCGTAAAGGCAACTTCGTTCTCCGTTCAACAGCTGGCGGGAGTTTTAGCTTTATTAATACATCGTAAAACGTATCTGAATAGTTGCGCATTAGGTGACGTTTATAGCTTCGCACGTGTGCATTTAACACCGGATGTGAAAGAAACAAAACTGTCTTTCTCCTCTCTCACTCTCGTTCTTTCCTCCCCTCCCCGTCTCGCTCTTTGTCGCCCTCACCGTCCCTCATTCTCGCGGCGCGGGCGTGCCTCTCCGAGAGTATACGATCGGCGAATTAATCCCGTCCGAATGAAGAATTGCAATCCGATGACTCAAGCATCCAATATAAAAATCAACTCGAAAAGGAATGCAGTTGTAATCTGCAAGTTAAATTGCATCGGATGCAGTGAATTTATTTACTTCACCTCGACAATGCGTTTTGGTCCGGTGAGATCCGATTTTTTTATTAACATTTTTGGCTACAAAGTCGTTAATTAATTTTTTTTAACTACCCGGCCATTTTTTCCCGACGATTCATGGTGAATCCCATCACTTTTGTCCCATCAAGTGCGGGGGGATATGTGATGATTTTTGTTACTTTGGGGGTTTGTAGCCAAACATTTAAAATTGAAATAAAAAATTTCTCTTGAACTCTGGAGGGTCTTTCAAGAACTAGTAACATTTTGAAAATTAGAAATACTAAATTTTTACGTATTACCGCGCTGAAATTTTTGTTGGTTTTTAAATAAAAATTATAAATAAAAAACGCAGTACACTGCACTATCTTTTATAGATTTTAAATCAAAATTTAAAAACTAGAAATAGTGCAGTGCAAAACTAGAAAAAGTGGATTTTTTATTTTAATTTACAATTTCAATAAAAAGTCTCTCTTAAGCTCTGGAGGGTCTTTGGGGAACTAGAAATAGTGCAGTAATCTATTTCGTCGCTGCAGTTATCACTGCACTATTTGTAGTTCCTCAAAGACCCTCCAGAGCTTGAGAGAAACTTTTTAGTGTACATTTTTATTTAAATAACAAATGCATTATTTTTAGTTTTGCACTGCACTATATCTAGTTTTTTTATTTTAATTTTATATTTATTTAAAAAATGGTGCGATGCAGTGAAATTTTAGTTTTTATTTTTGATTTACAAGGTTATTTACTATTTTAAAAAATAGATTTTACCAAAAAAGGGAAAAAACCAGAAATAGTGCAGTGCAAAACTAGAAATAATACATTTTTTTTTTAATTAAACATGTCAATAAAAAATCTCTCTTAAGCTCTGGAGGGTCTTTGAGGCACTAGAAATAGCGCAGTGGTCTATTTTTTCACTGTACTAGTTCTAGTTCCTGGAAGACCCTCCAGAGCTCGAGAGAGAGAGAGAGAGAGAGAGAGAGAGAGAGAGAGAGAGAGAGAGAGAGAGAGAGATAAAATAATTATCTCCACAGTTTTATTCGTTATAAAGGGTGTCCTGTTATGAATGGATAATCCTGCAACTGTCGATAGGTCAGATCATGTCCTACTATATGCTGGAATTTCAGTTTACTAAATGTTCCACGGTTTTCAACATATATACATATATATTAGGGTGACCACAATTTAGGTCGAACTTGAGTTTTCGAATTCCCCACGTAAAAACACAATCAAGATATTTAAAAAAAATGTGTGCAAAGTTTGAAGGCGTTGAAATTTTTTTTAATCGTGCCTTTAAGGAGTTGAATTTTAAATGACAAAACACATGTATTTGAGACTGAGATATAACATATTTATTTCTTAAACTCGTAATAGTGGTGAAAAAAATATAAAACTAGGCACACATACCGATGTTCAAAACATTATTTTTACAGATTTTTACAGCAATAATTTCTAATAAATACAGGCTTTACAAAGTCAGCCTCGAGGTCATTTTTGTGGACCACAAAAATTTCGACAATTCTGAAAATTATTACTGCAAAAATCTGTAAAAATTATGTTTCGAAAATCAATATGTGTACAATATGTGTGCCTAGTTTTAGATTTTTTTCACCACTATTACGAGTTTAAGAAATCAATATGTTATATCTCAGCAAAATACATGTATGTTGTCATTTAAAATTCAACTCCTCACATACACCATTAAAAAAAATTTTAACGCCTTCAAACTTTGCACACATTTTTGAAAAAATATCTTGATTGTGTTTTTACGTGGGGAATTTGAACATTCAAGTTCGACCTAAATTGCGGTCACCCTAATATATATATATATATATATATATATATATATATATATATATATATATAAATAAACATATCAATAAGATAAATCAACATTATTAATATACATATATATACATATACATACATACATATGTATATATATATATATATATATATATATATATATACATATGTATGTATGTATATGTATATATATGTATATTAATAATGTTGATTTATCTTATTGATATGTTTATTTTAGATTTGATTGAGTATGCATTTTTTAATTTCTGTTTCATTCCTTTTTCATTTGCTTCTACCAATGTATTATTATTATTAAATATATTCACATGGTCTTAAGGGAGCAACACGTTTCGGGTGTTTGACAAAGTCCTGGACGAGGGCGCAGCAACCAGCGTTATTTCGTGAATTCTTTGCGAGCAGAAAAAAAATGCGCCTGTTGCTTTGGCAATAATACGAGAAGATATTGCACGACACGCCGGCGCCGGTGTGAGAAAAACGCATTGATAAGAAGGCACGAGAGCGTGCGCGCAGCTTCGGGAAACAAGAGGGTCTCTTTCCTCCATAATCGTAGCTTTTTCGTCTTCATAATTCAGCGAGCTTCCCTTCCATCCGCACTGCAGCGTTGTTTCATCCAGTCGCTCTGTTCCCTTTGGCCCGAAGTTCTCCTCACATTCGACCACTTTTTTCCGTGGCGCTCGAACTCAACCATCCCTGCGTACATACCTCTTCGGTCTGTCGTATAATATCAATTTCTGTCTGGGCCATCCAAAACCGCGCCTTTCTTTAATGCTCCCTATCTTTCTCTTATATCTCGATATTTCAACTCCAACTTTGCACGAATCGTCGCGTATTTTCAGCGACTTCACACTTGGCTGAACAAATAAATGGGCTCGGTATTCGCGAGTCATAGAATTTTCTTGACTTGTTTTTTTTTGTTCAATTTTTTGTAGCGTGAAGTTTGCGAGAACACCGAGAAGGAGGGGAGACGTCGCGATAAAAGTCAAAAAGACTTTTGAGATGAAATTAAGATAAGATTCGAGATTAATGTAATTAGTTTAATTTTTTTCAATTTTCACATCTTGTTTCATATTGTTATATGATTATTATTATTATTATTACATTTTTATATATTGATTTATATTATTTATATTATTTATATAAATAAATGTATATTATTTACATATAAAAATAACACGTAAACTTCGAAAACCAACGATTGATATACATATAGATAGTTTGTTAAATTTAATTCGCGCCTCGACCGTAACAAATCAATACTTCGCGTTTCGTTTTCTTTTCTTACTCTTTCCTATAAATTATTTTTTAGCTTCGGTATTTTCTCGATAGCATCGGCTATCTCGAGAAGTATTCCGATTCATTGAACAGAGTCGATATAAAATTCAATGACATTTGGTGCTTTGATTTCGCCGTTTTGTCACGTTTTTCGCAAATGATTCTACGCCGGTCTTTTTTTTTCGTCCTGTGACGAAAGAAACGACCCATTATTCGCTGATATTTATCAAAATGTGATGTTCATCGTAGCTGGCGAGAGCTGAAGATTGAAGATCCGCACATTTTATTCGATTGAAACAAACTATTTCTCGGTGCTTTAGACTGTACCAGATATAGTAAAATTATTATCAAACTGAGTAACTGTCTCAACTAACTGATTGATCGATGTACTTGGCAGTTCAATGAAACTTCAATAGAGAAATTCAATTAGTTGATTAGTTAATTAGTTCATGAGCACCGACTAGTATGTTCAAAACATTTATACCTGAATAACAAAATTAAGTGTTTATAGGATAGTTCCGCTGATTATATTGCTCGAAAATGTTCCTCATTCGGGTAGACGTTTCCTACTTAATTCGCGAAGGCGAGTGTCCGTGACTGAGAATCTCGTGGGGATCGTGCGCTTGGTGGGGTGCAAATGAAACGAGCTCGCTATTTCTCTCTCTCTCTCTCTCTCTCTCTCTCGCGCCCTGCAAGTGGGGAAATTCATCTGTACGTACATACGTGTTTTCGTCGAGTAGCGAAATGAGCCTATACACACGTATATAAATATTTCCGCGTTTATATATATATATATATATATATATATATATATATATATATATATATATATATATATATATATATATATATATATATATATATATATATATATATATATATATACAGGGTGGCCTGTTATGAATGGATAATTCTGAAGCTGCCGATAGGTCAGATCATGTCCCACTGTACGCTAGAATTTCAGTTTCGTAAAAGTCCCACAGTTTCCGAAATAACAATAATCTGCTTTTGGTTTTTCGTATGGCATTTCTACAAATGATTACCTTTTTTGACCTGGTTAAAAAAAATACTCTTGGTTTTTTGTTTTATATAGAAAAGTTCAACCTTAAATGTTAAGGAAACTTTATGAAAAAACATCTTATGCAGAATTTTCGTACAAACCAATTCGGACATCTTAATCTCGACTATCATACCCTGCGGTGTAAAACAAAATGGACTACGCATATCGTGCTACTTCAATAAGTTGCTTAGTTACCGTCGATTGATATTATTTGTAGAAATGAAACGCAAAAAACCAAAAGTAGATAATTTTTTGAACAAATAACACAAACAAACCCAAAATATCGAAAACCGTGGGACTTTTACTAAACTGAAATTCCAACATTTATAAAGATTCTAAAACCTTTTTATTTTTCAGCACTTTTCAACATTTTTTATACAGAGGCTCTATCATACCTCAATAACGTTGTTAATTGGTATTTTTTTTTTCATACAAATTTACACTAAATCAGTTCAACGTATGTTTAATAACATACCATTTTTCCGTATCCCAAATAATAAATCTAGTTGACAAAAAAATGATCGCAAAAACCACCTCTTTTCGGCCCGTCACAGTGGGTTCCTCCCTTAACGGGGTATCCCTCTCTGGAAGGCCAATTTGAAGGGCCAGAATGATGAATTTTTTTCTAGTAACACATCGGTTGGAATAAATAAATGTTTTCCCAGCATGTTGTGAACATGGTTGTGGTTTGAATGTAATTTTTTCGGAAGAAAATCTTTCAAAGTGTTCGTGGTGATGCAGTTGGTGTCGCAGTCCTCCAGCGGCGAGGCCAGAAACGGCGGGATCGCTACCAGGCTCGAATGTAATCTGAAACGAAAACAAACAAATTTTTCTTCAAATACATCCAACTAGTTATGGGTTCACGATTCACTTTTCGAAATTTCGTAAAATACGAAAAATGACAGCTTCTCCAAAGAAAACCTCATTTTTCTCTTGAAAAACAGCATGCTGAAGTCATTGGTATTAACAAATGGTTCCTCCAATTAAAAAATGCGATCGTGAATCGAAAATGACTGCTGTTTGAACGCTGACTGCGCAAATTCAAGTCAATAGTCAATAATCGTTCGGTTGGTCATAAAATATTCTCAAAGGCCACACTATAACAATATGCCAAAAAAACGATTTTCTGAATTTTCCAAAGAGGGATACCCCCTCAAAGTTCCAAAGCTGATTTAGCAGCTATCTTCCACACGCCGGAACTGAAGCTCTCATGTTGCCTTTGCCAACCAAGGCATTCGATACATCATCAGATGTTGGATCATTCTTCATTTTTCTTCCAACGACCAGACTCTAAAATGCTACTATCAGCGTCCATGCCGTTTCTGAGTAAAAACTGAGTGAAAACGAGCTTCCAAAATGATTCAAAAATATTCCCACCTATAATTCCGTTCGTACGTCATTCTTGTGCTGTTAAAAAAAAACACGACTTTTTCTTCCCCTCGATGAAACGCCTCAATCGAGTCCCTTTAATCCGTGTCCATTTCCACATCAAAGACCACTAAAGTATTTTCCCCAACGGTATTTCGGATACCTGTTAGATGTATATTCGGTGGGGGGAAAAGGATCCCACTGGAGGCGGAACAGCCCGTAGATGTGTGTGGAGGACAGGGGGACATAGTCGCAGTACAGCGAAGCAGGATATTACGAAGGCAGGTGTGTACGTCGCTTAACAAACAAGGAGTGATTAATAATGGAGCTCGTTGGCCTTGCGATAACGCACGAGTAGAGTGAGGCCGGATTAACAGGGATAGAGAGCAAGAGAGAAAGACAGCGAGCTGGGGGCGGGGGTGGTAGTAGCGAGGAGTACGAGAGAATCGCAGCAGCCACATATACGTCAACCCCCAAGGCGTCATCGCAACGCAATCGCACCCCTGAATCCGGTTGCCCCGCGTCCTTGACGCCGGGACTCTGTACTCCGCCTCCAACCGTCATCCTCTGGGTCTCCGCACCCCCGCAACCAACAGCCCCCAAATGTTGAAATCTCGCGGTCCGCGAGTGAACCCTGGGCGCCGACAACGACCCACCGGAAATTACATTTCACAGGCCGTTATATATAACTATATATATATATATATATATATATATATATATATATTTGTACGTATGTATGTATGTATATGTGTGTGTATATAAATATATATACAGGGTGTTAGGAAGGTCGATGCAAAGCCTTAAGGGGGTGATAGGTCACCTCGTTAGGAACACATCTAACCTAGGTTACCTCAGTCCAAAGTCTAGGGATTTCGAATTTTCATGGTAAGTATGATTTTTAGAAAATTTCCCAAAATTAGGTACTAACTCGTTTACCTCTTACGTGGATGCGATTTTTAAAAAATATCATTAACATAAGAGGTATTTGTATTTTTTACAAGTTTTTAATTATTCAACACGTCCCATTTAGGTAGTTGTGTGGATACAGATGATTGCATTGGTGTTTGTCGATTGAACGCACATTAAGCTAAGACGCAAATAAGTTTTTAGTTACCAATTATTGGCTGTTTGAACATTATGAATGAGTTAGTGCCTGATTTTGGGAAATTTTCCAAAAATCATACTTACCATGATAACTCGAAATCCGTAGACTTTGGACTAAGGTGCCCTAGGTTAGATATGGTCCTAACGATATGACCCATCACCCCCTTAAGGCTTTGCATCGACTTTCCTACCACCCTGTATATGTGGACATACATACGGAGGTGGAATATCGTCTGTATGTGGCCTTCGTACGTCGTGACTATACGTTTCAGATAAAACGGATATATCGAGAGCGTGCGCGCTTATCTATATCTAGATGTGCATGATTGACGATTCCGCGTCCGAATTTTTGATCCCTTTGACGATCTGCACATTGGCGAAGAGCGATGACACGATCAACGGACGAATATCGATCGAGGGGTGGTTTTTTTTTCATCCCTCGCGAATTCGACTGATCTTGTTGGCGATGAGGGGAGAATTTTCGGAGAATTTCCGTTTGCTATGAAACTAGGCAAGGTGGAAAACTGTATTTTGGGAATTTCAAGCATGTGCAGGCCCCTTTAGAAGGAGCAAAGTATCGAGATGCTCCGGGTCAACGTGCCACCTCGGGTATCGAGAGCAGCACGTGGAAGCATTGAGGAATTATCGCTTCATCTGTTCCAAAAAACAGGGGCTAAAGGGTGGAGATACCTTTGGGCGAAGAAAAAAAAGACTGATTTTCATGTTTGCGTCTAAGGGAAGATTTGTTCACCATTTTCGAGACTAAGAGAAACTGCCAAAAGTGGGAATAAAACATACCTCAAGTTTAAAAAATGGTAAAGAAATCTTTTCTGTTGAAGAAAAATCATTAAAATCACCAAGTTTTTAGTAATTCTTTAGATAGGTGACTTTTCCGAAAAATGAGCCTAAAATTATTTTTTAGCTATTTTCTCATTTATTGGATTATGAATGATGATATTCAGTCGGGGAAAGCTGAAATTCACCCCCCCCCCCCCCCCCCCCCATAAAAAGTTACGGGGTTTTGAAGTTCGCGAAAACACGTGATAAAAGAGGGCATTTTCGAACATTTCGACGCCTATATTGGGTTTGTTTGGGTTTTATAAAAATAGCATAGAAAAATGTTAGGCTCATTTTTCGGAAAAGTCACTTATCCAAAGAATTTCCCAATTTTGTACAGTAAATTCTTTGTCATATACTGAATGCACCCTCGAAATTTTAAATCGATGGTCTACACCGTTATTTTTTAAGTTTACAATTGAAAAATAATTTTTTAACATAGGGAGATGCCTAACCTCATAGCTAAATGGCAGTTTTACGCACGAAATAGTGTGGAAAAATGTTTAAAATGTTAAGAAAAACTGTCAAATCACTCAGTTCATTACGACAATTACGTCATCAGCATTTTTTAATTGTACATTTTATAGAAACGGTGAAGACGATCCATTGAAAATTTGGAGGGTGCATTTAGGGGACTAGGCACGCGAAATAGACCGAAAATGGAATAAAATTCAAATGGCATTTGTGAAGAAGCGAAACAACATACATACACTTCCTTTTTTGCAACGTTTTTATTGGAGTTTAAGCTATAGAATTCGGTGATTAAGGTTTCACAAATATACATTTTTGAGGAAGATGTGGGCGGATAAAGATCACGGGTCTCATGCACTGCTCCCTCATTGCTATGATTCCAAGTGGCCGGTTGAAGTTCTTGGCAATTCCCAAACGCCATTCTCTTCGGGGGATGTTTCACCACAGACTAAACGTAATTGTTGTGAAAAAAAATAAAAATTTGAAAAATGGTGGCGAAAATTTGAAAGGCATCGAAAAACGGATGAAATTTGTTGTGATCGCAATAATAATAAATTGATTTTTTCACATAGACGTCGGTTCATTTTGTAGAGAAAATTGATATCTTTAATCGTAGTTGAGGCATTGTGGCAAAACTAATACAAAATTGGTACTAATACAAAACTAAAACTAAAAACTATTACAAAACTAATACACTTCTCGAGTTTAGCTTTTTCCGTGGCAACAATCGCGAAACGTTGGTTTTTTTTCACCCTAGCTTCGTTTCCCAATGCTTGCGACCTCTCGTCTGCATCCAACAAGCGTGGAGTTTTATTATTCCTCTCCTAAACTGAAATTTGAAAATTTTTCAGTTTTCTTTGCGCAAAAATATTTTAAAGAGATTGTAGTACCAGAATACCAAAAAATTGAGATTTTCGATGCCTAGTCCCCTTCAGTATATGACATAGAATTTATTATAAAATTTGAATCAAATGGTAACATTTCGCCAATTGTCCCTAAACTCCTCAAAAGTCAATGGCAATTTAATTACCTCTTTCTCTCCCCCCTCTCTCTCTCTCTCTTTTCTCTATTGTTCACAAAAATTGAAAGCGTATAGTGAGAAGAAGGTCGTCGGGTCTTTAGTTCCCAGTGGGTCTCCATGGAGAACGACAGAATGGAAAACGAAACATCGCATTGTCCCCGAGAGCAAGGGCGCGCGCGAGCTCGTAATTACTGTTAAACGAGGAAGAAGCCGATTCAAAGATTATATTCGTTTCTGTTTCTCCGCAAGAGCGTATAGTCTCTCGCATTGTCGTCGATGCGAATTTCGTGCCGTGTACGCGCTCCTCGTCGTTGCTGACTATACCGAGAGCTGACACTGTGGAGAGCCATTAGCAGATTGTATCTTCCTCTCGCGACCTCCTCCTCTCGTACATATAGCTAGGCTTTCAATTAATCTCGTAGTCGGGAATCGTGGTTGAGACGACAAGTGTACAAGTATTTGTATATATATAGTGCTTGGTCTATATATCAGCGCCTCGCTACCTCCCGATATATACATACGATATCTGCTTCGTCAATTACGCTAATAGATTGAAATTACGCTGGAAAACACCGCACCGTGTCGTCTCAACGCCCCGCGTTACGTAAGCGAACTGCCAACGAAAGGCAACGCCTCTAAATGGAACAGGTATACACTCGGAAGGATGACTGGCATTCAGCCTTAGTTTTTTATGAACAGAAATTGATTATATATTTATTTGGGAATGTCAGGACGGTCATTCTGGAGGGTAAATTCAATTTCGAAAAATTGTGGAAGGCGGAACTTGTTTGGTTTTTCGCTTGCCACTTGTGCAGAAGTTGCAGGGATCCAATTGGATTCCCATACTTGTTCCTACTTCCTGATTGGGATCCAATTGGCCATTGCATTGGATCCCTATGAAACGTTATGCTCGAACATTGGATTCTAACTGCATAGCTCCTGGAAGACAAATAGTCAATATGATTATCAACGCGAGCTCCCATTTATTTTTTATCAAGACTAACACCGCGGGGAATACCTTTGGCAACGTCGCTTTAAAAAAAACTGACGACCGCAATTTGACAAATACGGTTTTTGGGAATAATCGCCGACAAATTGTCAATGAAGTTCTCGATCAACGGTACCGGTAGAGCTCCAGTGCAGAAGGTGTCGTAGGGATCCGATTGAATGCCCATACTCAACTCTGCTTCCTGATGAGGATCCAATCAGTGATTGGATCCCTATAAAACGTCACGCTCGAACATTGGATTCTAATCGGGATTGACTCTTGGAATCCAATGTACGAATCCACTTTGTATCCTAAAGGATTCCCACATTGTCGAACTGAATTCCATACGATCATTGATGCATCCCATCCCATTCTTTGCATTTTCTAAACAAAATATTTTGATGTATCAAAAGAGTGGATCTTGAAAAATATGAATCACTTCAAAAAAATATATACTAAAAGTCGAATTGAATCGCACCACTGAAAATCCACTGTAATTATCGTTGGTTACGTCACTCCACTGTGGTATACCATCACCACACACGTACATGCTCATGA
Organism: Ophion ellenae; assembly: GCA_963210295.1. Lineage (NCBI taxonomy): Eukaryota > Metazoa > Arthropoda > Insecta > Hymenoptera > Ichneumonidae > Ophion > Ophion ellenae. The sequence continues at coordinate 25,512,600 of OY723395.1, forward strand.
AGTGTGCAGGTTATGTTTCAACACACCGAGTTTTTCTCGTGACTTTTCACATATTTTCGAATCGAACGTGGTGAGAATTCTGAAACGGCGTTCATCCGGGAACAGTACAGAATCCAATTGGATCCCAATGAGAACTCCCTATGTGCGGTGCGCTTAGCGGATCCCTAGAGTAGGTGCATCTGGGGAGTTCCTAAAAAATTTGTGCACGGGATCGCGAAACGATTTTTTTTTGAGATCCAACAAATTCCGGTTAACGGTTTCAGGGAAAAAAATTCTCAAATGACGTCAATTGAGATATAGGGCGGAATCCACTTGAATTCCAATGTGGCCTCACTACGTGCGTCGTGCCTATCGAATCCCTATTGGTACGTGATAGGATCTGGGTACTCCCCAACAAATTTCTACGCGGGTGGATACTCAATATTCAGCTTTCGGGATAATAGTAACCCATCCCTTTTCCTTGTACCTTCTACGTGTCCCTCCACTTTGTCCAGTTGCTCAGAGACCCCGCAGAGTATTGCGCACAACCACTTTTCGTCAGTAAACTACCGCATCGCATTTGCACGCGGGCACAGGGAAACTGCGTAAAAACTGGGTCTTCTGAGCTCTAGTTGATTTGGGTTTGTTTGTTTGGCGTAAAAACTGTCTTCTGAGCTTTAGTTGGTTGGGGTTTGTTTGGGTTGGCGTAAAAACTGTCTTCTGAGCTTTAGTTGACTTGGGTTCGTTTGGATTGTCGTAAAAACTGTGTCTTCCGAGCTTTAGTTGGGTCACCACGGAAACCCCGGAAAAACTGTCGCCCGTTCAGTAATTGACGAAAGCCAGCGCGTAACCTCCGCCCAACCTGTATTGGCTCAATTCAGTGCGGCTCAAACTACACTCGTCCCATTAGATTCGTTTTTCCACTTTTCGTATATCTCTTTAATAATGCAATCATTTTTTGAAGCTACACAATTAACGGATCGTCAAACCTTTCGCCCGGAATGATCGCGGCAAACAGTTTTTCTAGAAAAAAATTATTTCAAAATGATGAAAGTGATTCCTATGATCGTCTGCGATGTATGCGTAACCTCCGATATTACATCCATCTCATAAATCACTGTCGAATAAAGAGTAATCGAGCGCCTCCGCTATGTACGCGCACGTATATTATCTGCTGATAAAAGATGCAAGGATAAGAGAGCCGCGGACCCACATTAATTTCCGTGCAAGGCTCGAACAAATGTTCCAACCTTCTTTTATCTGAATAGCGCAGGGTCTCTTCTAGCCATCGTTCTCAGAGCGGTATAACGCGGCTGTACGCGCCTCGATTTTCCATCGACAACCTCTTTCTCACTTCCATTTCGATCTATTGCCCGGAGGGAGAAATATCCGCAGGATCCAGAGAGAGAGAGAGAGAGAGAGAGAGGCGATGAGCCGCGGGACGTGGCAAACGTCGCTAGCCAGGAGCAACGCACCTCTGGAAACTCCTTAAGCATCGGATCTCAACCCCCGTGCACTCTTAATACTCCACCCTTATACCGATGAGCTTTCCCCCCGGGGCCTTCTTTCTTTATCCTCGCCCTTATATACTTTTCTCAGCCTCGCACTCCCAGCGATGTCCGTCGCCACCGGTCTCCTTTCAGTCCTCCAGCTCTCCCGTTCCACAGGACGTTAAGTGCACCTCGTCTTGCTCGATCCCCCAATGAGAATTTTTCCACCACGAGCCAACCTCGTTCTCCTTCTTCATCTTATTCCTTCCTTCGGTCTGTTCGTTCTCGGCCCTCAATACTCCATTCTTGCGCCTCGTTCATCCGGTCGATCAACAAACGTGGAATTGTCCGAGGTTCTCCATCTCGCAGTCCAGTTAACTTGGACACGCGTTCCCTCCCAGGTTCCGCACGAAGCGATACGACAGCCTGATGCCGATCAATTGAAGTCCTCCACCTACACAGCAGTGTCTGCTGTCCACTCTCCTAGGACCTGGTACTTTCGTTGGAGACACCATCCAACTCTTTTGACGCTCGAATACCTACGAAATGCAACGTGAGCTGTTCCCCCGATGAAGTCGTCGCTGCGTCTCCGTAGGTCCGCCATATAGGATGCATTACCGAAATACTTTGGGTAGAGTCGTCCTGTGTTGACGGGCTCGCAGCCTGGTGGGATGCTTTTCCGTCTTTCTGCAAATTCAAGAGACCGAACAAGAGCTACATGTCAGTTTGCTTGCTCGCCTCAGCTTGTTCGCCTGGCTTGTATGTCCACTGTGTGCAGGTGTGTGTGTGTCTAGGCATGAAGGAATAGGGAGCCCGGATGGTTGGAAGCGTTCCAAGTTGAACAGGGTCGCCCGTTGTGTGCCACTACGGGACCGCGGGCAATGGGCCGTGCTAATCGCCCTCCAGTTCGTGAGATAGAGAAAGACAGGCAGCAGCCTCTTTGTCCGGACAACGCGAGCACACACCACCCCCGTGACGACGTTAGCTTTCACCGAATCCTGCCTCTCACCTCTCCGCATACTCTTCCTACCCAGCCAACGAGATCTTCCTACACGACGAATACACCAATGCCCGCACCAGGCCCCATATTACTCCTGTAGGTTGCCTTTGTACGTACACGCACACCGAGAACCCGGATGAACATTCCGGGCCTCGCACGCGCGTTGGCTGTTCCTGAAATTACGTCAAATCATATCGGAGAGAGAGAGAGAGAGAGAGAGAGAGAGAGAGAGAGAGAGAGAGAGAGAGAGAGAAGAGAATCCTCTCGAGCGTGACCCGGCAGGCTACCTCAGGCAAGCATACCGCGTGTGCACTAGCACTCCTCATCCCGAAGTGAGATTACCTCTCCACCTCGCGCTGCTTCCCGCACCGAAAGCGCAAACAACTCCATCCGTCTCCCGGTGGAGCGAGCACACAAGCACACCAATACAACAAGACATTCTTGTGGACACAGGTGGAACTTCGCCTCACCTCCGACATGCTCCGTACGATTGGAATGGTGGTGATGCAAGCGAAAAGCCCTGGAAGATTGCCCGGAAGCTATTGGGAACAATATTTCTCCTGGAAATCGTTCGCACACATTGGATTTCCATGGCGGATCTTTGCGCTCCGTCTTATCTTCCTTTTTCTGAAGATTGAAGCCCGTATCGCGTTCAGGCTTTTGGAGGGAGAAACGTTGGGTCTGCGGCAAATCGTCGAGCAAAGATGACATTTGTTGGAGAGCCGCGACTGAACACACCTTTAGGAAAGATACGGCCGCAAAGGGCCAAGTGCCTCAATGTCTAATAGGACGAGACGGAATCGTCGGGTCGACCTCAAAGAAAAGGTCTCCATCGGAGACCTCTTCCACACCCCGCTTAATAATGAAGTCGTCTCGACTGGCAGGCGAGCGACTGCAACGCGAGAAAAAAAAACGGCGAGCGGGGAATGAGGAACAAGGCAGCGAGAGACATGATTTACCAGGTCGGAGAGGATAAACCTAGCCTGTACAGGCTAGTTTTATGGACTGAATTCCTGGGCCAGAGGGCGGGGGGAAACCTTTATGGACCGGGTTTCAAAGTTCTAATGGACCGGATTGAATCGAGTCTCAAGGAGATACAGTCGACGGAGAGCGCAGTCGACAAGCGGAAAGCGATGAAGACAGAAGCGTCGTTTGGAAGGTCTTTGATCAACCCTGTATCTCGAGCATCTCCCCCCACCACATTGCCTCTCACTCCAGATATCTGTTTGAAAGATCTCCAAGAATGGACGGAGAAGCGGAGGATAAGCGGGAGAACCGGATCGCACCAACCGTGTACCAAAGCTTAGACAAACCACCCTGCAAAAATACGCCGTACCCCCAAACTGTTGTGATTCTTGTAACATTCCGTAACACTCAATGCAAAAGAGTCCCTCAAACATTCCTCAGTTTTGCGTCTTCGTGGAGGGAGCTTCATTTAGTGGATTTTTTTTGGAATCTCAATATAAATGTGTTCAGAATGTCGTAAAACATGAAAAAAGTACATTTATGGGGGAATTTCCAGAAAGACGCGTGGGTGTAAGTCTAAATTCGAATAAAGCACCGTTCATATTCAAATCCGCGAGAATCAGAGGGTCGATTCTGATTTTGTAAAACCGGGAATTTTACGGAAAGTGAAAAAAAAACTCAATGTTTTTCAATGATGAAGGTCGAGGATGAATGAGGGTATGACTGAACATTCCACTGAAAAATAAATTGCATTAGCTGGCTGAATCCGTCATTGGGGAACGTCGACGAATTATTTATTGAATAAGTGGAACATCAGTTTTGATAATTATTATTTTAAGAATTATTTATTTAATCGAACTAACGAACACCTGGAGCCATAAAAGATTTCAGTGTTTCGACTCATCGTTTCGTTGGCCACCTGTACATGAACGATTTCGTTCATCCGATTGATTCGCTTTCTCTGCCGCTTGTACGATGGTTGGGATTGAATTCCACAAGAATGACGTACGCGTTCGGATGTCATCAAATGTTGAATCAATAGATTTTGAAAAAGCTTCAATTCATTCAAATGTTGACATATCAGACTAACTTATTTCCTCATAGTTGAGGTGTCCGAATATGAAGAAAAAAATTACGCTCCAAAAAGTATAACGATTGCGAATGCATAAATTAAGCGTTGCTTATCTTTGCTTAAAACTCCGAATATTAGGACGTTGAATAAGTTCTCGCTGTTTCCTAACAGATGTCGTTGCCTGAATTGCATGAGGGCAGTTTAAGATGGCAACGCATCTAAAAAGATGTACCATAAGCAAGCTTGAAATTCAGTGTATGTCATTTCGTCCAAGTGTAAACAACTTTTTTTCTTCATAGTGTTAAACATGTCAAACGTGCCAAAAAAGAGTATTTGCGGGAAATTTTGCTGCACTGCTTAATTTTAAAAAATCTGCAGCTGAAGCACACATAACCCTTTTGAGATTTACGCTTCAAAAATATTGCTTTCTATGTGTTGAATTTGAGGCATTACTTCAGGAAGACTCGTGCCAGACGCTAGCTGAACTTGCAGGATCATCAGAAGTTAATCACGCAACAGTTTCGAAACGTTCGAAAGGATTAGGAATGATTTTTAAGAATAAAGCATTAATTTTCACGAAAACCATTTCAATCAACATCTCAATCAAGAAACAGAGTGTAAGGTACCCTCGGGTAATAAGGCCTAGCTAAGGGATATTTGAAATGAAATGAAAAATATCCAATGTAATCAAGATATTTTAAATACGATTTTCGTTGCTTAGGCCTTATTAGCCGATAGGCCTCATTACCCGCAGGTACCTTATTCGTTACAGTTAGAGTCTATGTACAAGGCACTTGCAGAGCATCCTCCATCTCTCTAGATTCCCCATCAAGCTAGCCAGGTCTCTAGTTCATGAGGAATCACGTACCAGGCTGCATTGTACGGTTTCCACCAACTGTCTTCAACGTCGCCCATCGCCTTTCGACCAGGGCATGAATCGGACGTTGACAACATCCAGTGGACGTCTGCCAGTCGTGCTCGTTCATTCATCAACGACCGGCCTCCAGACGGGTGTGCATAACAGAGGTCCTGAAGATGGGAGTCCTCGAGGGAGGCCATACAGGAAGCTCTGCGGAAGGCAGAATGAAACGTGGAGAGTAAGGTAAGAGGATGAAGCTGTCAGCTCGGGGGAAGTAGGAAGAAGGAAGCTTGCGATGCTGCAACCGCACATACCGCAAGATAATGAGGAACCGTGCGGGTCCGACTTTCCTACACGTTGAAGTTCAAGGTTAACCGTGACGTCTGTTCGACCTCAAAGAGCTTCCAAGAGCTTCCAAGAGCTTCCAAGAGGGTTACGACGATACAGACGGGGCTCCAAAAATGATCAGCCTTCTCCGATCAGTCGTCTTTGAAGATGATGCTCGGGGCATGGCGAGATCGGGTCAGCTCAAATTCGAACCCGATGGAGCGGTCTTCCAATATCGAATCTCTTGGAAATTTCCTAAATGCGCACCTCCTACGTACAATTTGTGGGCTCTCGCGAATGTTCGGCATGCCATTGCTCCAAAACGTCTTTCATCAGCAATCAAAGTACTTCATGTACGTTCCTCGGCGGTTTGAACCTCCCTATCGCGTAAGCCTCGCACTCTATCATTTTTCAAGCAAACTTCCGTGACTATTTTACACGCCGTAACACTTTCTTGGGGAAAAAAATAACGAAAAGAAAAAACGAACTCAACGATTCTCTGTTCTTTGCTTTCAACATTTTCTCGTTCCCACCGTTTCAAGCGTGACGTTGTAACGACCTGTTAAAAGAAGGCGGAATACAAGTGCGAAGCAAAAGAGTACCAAGGCGAGCTTTCAGAGTCTTTTGTTTTTTATACCTCTCCTTCGCGCGTAGTGCGACGAAAAAGTATGGCGTCTCTCGTCGAAGCACGTACATACATCAAGAGACTCGAGACGTCGTTCGGCCGAAGATTAGTGCCGTTTAGCTCCATCGTTCGTTCAGCCACACTTGACGACAACGCAGACGAGAGTGTACGGAGCTACCGTGTTGCCTGAGGACGACGCGCCAAACGATGCCATTGTGCTGCCACGCGGCGAAGACAGTGACAGCTTTGATTACGACATTGTGCAGCGCTCGCCGTATATACGTATATATGTTATGCGTGTACGTTTATATCGGGTGAGTCTGTATAAATTAGAGACGCGGAAAATCTTGGGAATATTGGCTTTGGACAAAAAAAGAAATCAGAAAGTTTTGAGGTAGTGGGTGCACGAATCTCCCCATTGGAGAAAAAATTGATTTTTTCGTATGCGGTAGTAGAGAGATAAAAAATGACGTCCGCGAAAACTCTGCAGGCCTTATCGGCTAAATACAATAGTAATTAATTCACGGAATTAATGCATTTAAGGAGCTGGTCCACTTTGGGGCCACGAAAAAAGGCTATTTCCGCGATTTTTTAAAGGAGACTTTGTCCTTGGAGTGCCATATTTCAGGTGTTTACATTTTATTTTTTTGAAAGGAAACGAGTAAAGCTTTTTGAGTGCGGTTTTTTCTTGCTTTTATTCATGATATACAGAACGTTAAAAAAAATTTTTTGAAAAAAAAACCAAAATGGCGGCCGTTGCAGCTCCGCGAAAACAGGTCCTCAAATCGCGGGAGGTAAACGGCTGACATCACTCTCTTTGTTGATCTGAAACACAAATTCAAAGCATATTATCAATCTGTGACCCTTTGGTCATGGAATGACGGATGGGTTTTTCGTTTAGTACAAATTTCGGAAAATGGCGGCAATTTAAAAAAAAATCGAATTTTCGCGTTTTTTTTCGCATAAAAAGATAAATAATAAATGCAAAAATGTATCTATCGAAAAAACGATCCGTCATTCCGTGAAGACATATTTTCTGAGTATGCTCTCCAAATTTCAGGTCGATATGTTAATGACAGCGGTCAGGAAAATGTCAGCCATTTTTAAAAACGTGTTTTCGAGAAAAACGCGTTTAAAGTTTTGTAATTTGTGTACACAAATGTGTTTATAATTAGCGCTAATCGGCAATGCCTGGTCCATAGAGGCATCCCTCCTCTTCTTCTAGCTGCTCATGTTGAGCCGCTAACATCTCCCGCCGATTTCAAGGACAAAGTCTCCCTCAAGGATTTTATAAAATATATGGATATAAAAGTTATTAGGCTTGATAAATAAAGTCTTGAAATACATTTTTAAAAAATGTATTCATTTTTATTCATTTTTGAGTACAAAAACTATAGTTTAACGTAACGCCTCAAAAATAGGTGGGCTAGGTAGCTCCATCACAACTCGGCAACGACTTGTCTGAAACATAAAAATCAAAGTCCATTAGATTTAGTATGACACCAGCTACAAAATGACCGTCGGATATGAAGTTTTATCAACAAATAAAAAAATGGCAGATGAAAAACGAAAAAAGTTTTTAAAACGCGTTTGAAGTTTATACTATGATCAGCCGAGCGCGCTATACGTTCAGGTAGGCGAAATGAGGTCCTGACGTTCAGGTAAACAAAAAAATACTTAGAGGGCTCGGATTTTCATAAAATTTTGACACAATATTTCTGAATGAATGTTGAAATTTCGAAAACAGTAAAAAAAATCGATTTTTTTTTATTTTCAAAGTGGACTAGCCCCTTAACCAGCACCATAAAGGGAATCCGTGCGGATCGAACTTTGAAACGGAAATAATAATAGTTCCCGGTTAGATCAGTGCTATGCAAAAAGCGACGAATAACAAGAAAACTGTCGCGGTCACGTATGTTCCGTAAAAAATATAGGTTATGGGACATTTCGAGCAGATATCATCGATTCAATTCTCTCATTTTTGCGTTCGCTAGCTGCGTCTGCCATCTCTCTTGTTACAGTATGCACATTACACACACACACTACAACACACGATTACACATACGGTAAACAAACACATGCTTGACATGTATCGAAAGCACCTGAATACAGCGTTGCCACGGATATTGCCAGAATTATGAAATGGCGGCCTGTGACAACTCAAGTCAAATCCGATTGCGATTTTACTTAACTTACCGAACTATAATACAAACAGTTATCACATGCACTTCTTAAATAATTATTTTCTGTATCATGTTTATTATTATACCCGAATACATTATATTTTGCTTTTTCAGATTCGTTATTTTAGCGATTTTCTGTTGACTAGTCAATCCGCGCGTACTACCTTAAAAGCTCATGGCCGAAAATGAATTCCACGAGAAAGCTGAGGGACAATTTTATGGCCTCAGAAGCGCAGATCAGGGAGGTCATTTAGTCACAAAATTGTCAAGGCTTGCAACTGAGGAGCTGGCGAACAAAACCGGCCATGCCCATGAATTACGTTTTTACAGGAGAGCTTAAAAACTAAAATAACCGAATCAAATAAAATATTTGGTCAAAAACCAAATCAAATAAAATATTTGATCAAAAACCAAAACAACCAGTAGAGACGAGTGAAAATTTTCAAATTTTAATAAATCGCAAACTAAATCTGGCTTTATTTTAATAAAAACACTAACTACCATTTGCATATTTTTATTTTCGATAAGACCGGTTTTCTATGAGAATGGTGAACAACTCCGCTTTTCAATGGAAACCTATTTCGTATCCGATTATGAAATAAAACAGTTTCTTTGAATTGAATATAATTTTTTATTTATTTTTTTCATCATCAATTTAATAATTCTGCACTAATTCATTCGATTGCAAATGAAAGTGCAATGTATTTTTCATCCAGCCAGCCATGAAATCACCGGTTTCTGATTCAACAAATTTTAAGGTGTTTCGAGCCGGATTCGATGCAAAATATTTCGAGAGCTAATGAAGGTGCGCTTGAAGAACACGAAAAAAAAAAATAACAATCGTTACATCCGATTTTGTTCGCCAGCTCCTCAACTATAATCGAGTTTTCCTGAAAACCACTTTTTCGTGAACCTCGTTCAAGATAACTCAAAAACTCTGTGACTGATCATTTTGATATTTCGCACACTTCTGCATAACGTAATAACCGTCCATGTTAACCTAAAGTTCCTTGAAAATTATGAAAAAAAACACACTTTTTTATTCGCAAATTCTATATTAAAAACCTCATGAAAAATCGAACATTTTTTCAAACACGTACCACTCTTCGAATTTTCACTTTTCTTTGAATTTTTGGGTTCATATAGAGCGCGTGACGTTAGAATGAAACGCCGTGGAACAACTGAGGGGGCAACTGTCTCTGAAGCAAGAGTCGTACAGCCGCCATTTTTGAATATTAGAAAAAATTACCGAAAACTAATTGCTTTTTTTCCAAAATTACAACATCTGGATTGTTTTCGTATATATGTGTGCGGGGGTGTGACTTGCTTGCGTTTCAATTGCACGATGAACACCAGAAATGTTGCAATTATCATACCGTGCACATACTCGGGCTACATTTGGGGAAAATATAGCGTACACGAATTTGTGTAATGCGCCACGCATTTAAATTCAGTCTCCACTGAGGGTACGAGCGAAATGTGATTTAACAATATATATATATATATATATATATACACACATGTATATGTATATATATTAACAACGGATACATACATTTATACATGTACACATTATAAAAGGCTTCGAGCATGGGCAGTTTTCATTTTATTTTGTTGAACTTTTCAGCTGCGCCCTCTTTTTCAATGTGGTCGTGTCCTCGTACCATCGAAACCGACGAACGTTTCATCCTCGCCTGGCCGAACATAAAAACGAAAAGCTCCGCTGTTGTATCCATCCACATGGCTCTATGCCACTCCCCCCTTCATCTCATTCCCTCTCTGTCGAATGTATAATTGCCGAAATTTCCAATAGCCGAGACACAGAAGGGAGCACGAAAAAAGCTCTGTGCACGATTCGATAGAGTATCAACCGGAGCACTCTGACAGTTTCCCGTTCATTCTTCCACATCCACGCATCCTTGTATTCTCACCCATGTAGAATATTTATTCCGGATCTCAATAGCTGATCTAGAAATTCAACACTGATCGTTGGGAACTTTAAGCCCCCTTAAATTTTCCAACGATCAGTGTTGAATTTCTTTAAAGGAAAGAGTTTAAATCATTTTTGGGACTTTGGACAGCTTATATAACTATTTTTGGCTGTTACATGGTATTTTATCATTTTTATTCATGTTTAAAAATGACTGAGGTGTAGCACGGTCTTTTAAAATGCATTTTCAAAACTGGCGTGACGTATAGCTAAAACTAATCGACCGATTCTGATGAAATTTGGAATAAATCTTTCTAATTTTATTGTCTAAAACATGACCTTAAATGGTTTTGAAAAAACAGTATTTTATTGTTGCAAGATGTAGACATTTTTTGGAAAATTCAATTTTTTCGTTTCACAGCGTACCATTTCATCGATTTTTAACATTTGTCACTTTTTCTTGGTTCATATTCTGCTCATGAGTGTTAATGACAAAAAAGTCTTCGCTGGTTTCTCTTTCGGATTAATCCCGCCGACGCTACGTGTCACGCCGTCTGCAACATCCTCCCCAACCCGTTTATAAGACCGTGCCATACCTCCGCAATTCTTAAAGATTAATAAATAAATAAATACCATTTAATAGCCAAAAGTAGTAATAAAACATACCCTAAATCTCAAAAAAGGTGGACAAATATTTCTTGAAAAAAAAAGTAATGAAAATTAACAAATTTCTTTCTCATCGTAAGATATCACCCCCCTTCAAAATCTTTACTGAAGTGACGTCTTGTTAAAAAACTACCGAAAAATTGGCTCGTCTCCCAGAAAGGTAAAAACTGGAAAAGATTGTGGATATAATGAAGTCGATCGAGTGGGTGTCGATTCTCGGTTGCGGAAAATTCTTCGAGAACAATTGCCCGAATGACAATTTCTCTGAAACAATTTCGCGAAAGAATTATTTCCCGAATGAACAATTTTCCCGAACACAGTTTATCGAACGGACAATTTGCCGAATGAACAATTTCTCGAGTACAATATCCCGAATGGACAATTTCCTGAATGGACAAATTTTTTCATGGTGAACGATGAAATTATTAATTAATTGGATGACTTCAATTTCTCACAATTATTATTTCCATTAATATTGCACCTGTCATCGATGCAAATACTTCGTGGAACGCATTTTTTACGCTGGGCATTCACACCATTGATTTCGCTGTATCATTTTGCATCGAAAATCTTGCCATATTATTCAGTTTGACTCACTGAAAAAAGCTTTATAAAATGTAAACTTATACTTTCGATTAGAAAAATGTACATGTTAGTTAAGATACTGATTTAATAATAACTAAATAATTAAACTATTAGAAAATAATGATATAATTAAATTGATTATTGAATTTGTTTGGGATTGTTGGGGAAACGTTCATTTGGGAAATTGTCCATTCGGAAAATTGTTTTCGGGGAATGGTTCTTACGGGAAATTGTATTTGAGAAATTGTTATTATATTTATTATTGTTATTGTAGTTATTGTTACTTTTAATATATGTTATCGAGAAATTTTATTCGGGAAATTGTCAATTGGGCAATTGTGTGTTAAGAAACTTTCCGCAAAGCGTCGATTCTACCTGAAATTCCCCATGCTCGAATAATTGTTGTACGCTGCCGCGAGGAGAAAAGTGGGAATCGATATAACGACTAGATACGGAAGCTCAATCGTTTTTTCTCTCCGTCTCTCCCACTTTGGAGATACTACGGCATTCGTGGCCGTTCGCGCACACGCGCTCGTGGGGATTTTCCCATTCCCTTCATTTTCATCCTCTCGCGCAATTTACGAGATCGTAATTGCGTGAAAGGGCGGCACGGTGGAACGAGAAAAGCGGTAAAGTGCCGGTAGACACACAGAGACGTAAATATCCAACATCGGAGCGCGTTATAAACTCGGCATCGCTTCCCCCGTGCCGCTTTTCGACGCTCGTTCCCGCCGTGTACGTGTAGCTGTGATACACGTTAGCGCCCCAGAAGCGCCTGTAAAATAATTTTCCATCGATCTCGTTCCTCGAGATATTACAAAAATTTCCGATAAATCGATACCCACCTATCTCATAAATATACATTGTCTCCTTAATTTCGTCGATTATATACTCTCTCTCTCTCTCTCTCTCTCTCTCTCTCTCTCTCTCTCTCCCCCTCCTTTTTTAATTTTTATTTTAACTGCGCTTTTCCTTATACTTGCGTTTTTTGATTTTGGATTTCTTTACTGATGTGTCGAGTCTGTTTTATTTGTTATGTAATGTGCATGGTTCTGTTTATTTCAGTTTGATTTATGTAGAGTCACTTTTCTTTTGTTTTTGTATTGAGTCTCTTATTTTATTCTTGTATGTTTTGGAAATATATAAAGAAGAAGGATAGTGCTTTAGAGGACGTTTCTGTCCTGGTTGCCCTAATTTCTCTCTCTCTCTCTCTCTCTCTCTCTCTCTCTCTCTCTCTCCCGATAATCCATGAATTTGTAAATCACAGCGAGAGAATTACTGTGGTTAATTTTTTTTCTTCAATTTCTTGAGCTCGCCGGAACGATTTATTTGATTCTCGAACTATTGTTCGAAAAATTCGGCTCTCTCGCCGAATTCTAAAGCACCGAAATCGTAAATTATGATACCCGTCCATTGGAGTAAGTGCCGTTTATGGAAAGATTGATCATCGGAGATGAAACCTCCCCGCGTAGACGAAACTTCATACATGAAGTCTTTGTGAGTATCCCGGGGCACGAAACAACTGGTTAGGGTTGGCCGGCTATAGGGCTCGGCTTTTTGTCCGCTCTGTGCGTAAAAGACAAAGGTATAAGCATCTTGAAATGCGCCGATGCCTTCTGCTCTCTCCCTCTCTCTCTCTCCCGCTCTCTCTCTCCCTCTCTCTCTCTCTCTCTCTCTCTCTCTCTCTCTCTCTCTCTCTCTCTCTCTCTCTCTCGCCCCTGGATGGGCCATCATCGCGTAAGCGAGAGACTCTACAAAAGAGAGAATAACTCCCCGTGGAACAATTAGCGAGGGATGAAGAAACGGAAACGAGAGAAGGAGAGAGAGAGAGAGAGAGAGAGAGAATGAGAGAGAGCGAGCGAGAGAGAACAGTCTCTCGACACTGACAATGAGATGTGGGTGGGTTCTTAATTATATCCTTTAAAATATCGCAGTTAAATTGAAAAGTCGTCCCCCCAATTATTACGGATATACCTACCTATGAAGTATTATACATATCCACCCTACACGTTATTATTATTATTATTAATTTCCATTATACCAAATCGGGATACAGGGTGTTCCATTTTTCATATTTCATTCTAAAGGACGTGGAGGGATCGGGAAAAGATTTCGTAGATACGTTGCAAGAACGCTACTCAATTTCCTCGTCTGTTCCGGCGCTTGGAATTTCGGAAGATTTTTTTTCGATTCTTACAACGTCGACAATTTTTATAGTGCCCCACGATTATTTGGACATGTCGGAATTATACTCGAAAAAATAGCGTGTCCAATACCACTGCACACATTAGTCATTATGTGTAGAACTTTCGAATTTCTTATAATTCATGGATTGTTCAAGTCCTACTGGCAAGTTTGGTGGGTAAGTATGTGAAGATTATAAATTTTAGACACCCTGTATAAATATTTTTATATGTGCGTGTGTGTGTGTGTGTGTGTACATAGAAATATACCTGCTCCCTATACCTATAGAAATAAAACTTAGGGAACCCCTTTTCTACATGGTATTGATTTATAAAAGACGCCCAATTACCTCCCCTGGGATCGTCAGCGCGGGGTTAATACGTCAGCTCCTTTATATAGCTCTTCTCCCCACATATCTCTCTCTCACTCTCTCTCTTTCTCTCTCTTTTGATAGTTGTCTCCACTCTTCGATCCAGGTAGATGTATTCGTATGCGTGGCGAAGGGTGCCGAGAATCGTGAATCATAATCTTCGCTGTTTAACGAAACACGCGGGCCTCCTTTGCTTCCCTGAAGAAAAAAAGGGGCGGTTTGCTTTCCTTTCGGTATACTCTGAAGGATACTACCTATATATATATATATATAGGTGGTATCCCTCCTTATATATCCTTTTATACATGTACCACCTATATATATATCACCTGTGAACCCAACGATTAAAATCAATTTTCTTTTAGATTCCTAAAATAATTGACCTCCTCCTTCCCCAAGTGGCGCTACAAATACTCATTCATCAACTTTTCAATATCGTTTTTTTTTTCATACATAAATCCAAATAAATTTTCGCCCCAAGCAAATAGAACGAAAACAACATCGTGCTCGTAATTTTTTCCCGCAAACTTTGATGCTACTTCGTACCTCCTCCGGCTTATACAGCTGGAAAGCAGGTCCCTTGAGAACTTATATCTTCGAAACGTTGATTAATAATGAGAATGCGAATTCACCGGAGAGATTTGATTATAGAGATTCCGTGGCGGTTCTCAAAATTTGCTCCGGTATTCAACGCCACCACGTTTCTTCAACGTCCACTTTTCAACTCTCGCATTTAACTCACCGGTCCTTTATTAATCAGGTAGATATAGCGGAGGTATAGTTCGTCATAGTATTGATATATATATATATATATATATATATATATATATATATATATATATATACATATACACACACACAGATATATATATATATATATATATATATATATATATATATATATATATATATATATATATATATATATATATATATATATATATAGGCTCTCCATTTTTCGCCCACTCGGAAAGTTCGATGCAGCTCATAAATAAAATATTAAGCAGCCAATTAGAAAGTCCCACTAAAAAAATTAATGAATCCCGCAGGAGGACGCGATAGATGGAGATAGAGAGAAAGAGAGAAAAGACAAGAGGCGGGAAGAAGCAACGGGAATAGCGTGTATGTGTATACATATTCCCGTGCGTATTGTTAAGGGGTAAAGCCACTCCAGCGCTTAAAAAAGGCTATTTAAGGGGTTACCCCCACTTGCGATTTTGAAAAAATCGATTTTTTTTATTGCATTTTTTTGAAGTATAAGTATCTGAGAATATGTCCTGAAAATTTCAAGTCGATCCGAACAAAATTGACTGCGATATGAGCGTTGAGAGAGAAGAATCCGCGTTGAAAGAGAAACTTTAAACTCGTTTTTCTCAAAATGGCATTTCTGAAGTTGGTGACCAAGATTACTCGAACACTAATGAACCGATCTTCTTGAAATTTTGCAGACTTATTTAATACATAAAAATGTAGTCTTTAATCGTTCGATTTTTTTTCGAAAAAAAATGGCCGTTTTATAGCCAAAAACGGCCGTTTTTTTCGTTAAAATCGAACCATTAACTTTGACTGTGCGCCATTTTGTGAAAAATAAATATTTTTTAAAATCCTTCGATTGAAGACTAGTTTATACTTATATTTGACTAAATCCATCCGCATTTTTTTTTTTCAGATGATCCACTTCGCCGCAATGTTGGTCACCGCAAACCGTGTATATAAAATCATTATTTCATCGACGGCCATTTGCCACTAAGCAATGCAATATTTTTCAATAAAACAATTACTGAATGTTCTTCAAGATGTGTTCTTTAAGATGGTATATTGATCGATGAAAAAAGTTTTGTAGTTTTCTTTAAAAAAAATTCACGAAAAAGGCCTTTTTTGCGCTACAAGTGGGGGTAACGCCTTAAGAATTTTTCAACGAGTATTATGAAAGCAGTAAAAAATTCTATTGGATAACTTTATTATACATAGTTTTGAGTGTACAGCATTTTTTTTGTAATTTTTCAATTGAAAATGGCGTCGTCAGAGTCCAAGAGCGCAGAGTACGTCATGTCTAACGTGTACCGGGGCCGGAAAGATTTTTCATGTAGTTGTCAATATGCAAAAGAAGGCAAAAAAATCTTTAAAATATATACAAAAAGCTATGGAACTGCGTACGGAAATGAGAAAAGACCTTTTGCAACAAAGATAGTGCAGATTTGAACGAAAGCTTTCATTTTTTAGCAAGAAAAGCTTAAATTTTGAACTAACATTTAGGAATGGAATTTTTCGCTCCACCTTAAATCTTCAATGTCAGCATAATTCAAAGTTCAGGCCTTCAAAATCAACATTGTCCTCTTAATTTTCTTTTATGAAAGTTTGAAAATTCTCGAGTGGTTTTACCCCTTAAGGTATTTCTTGCACGCACCCGAATATTTAACAATTAACTTATTTTCGTTTATAATCAAGTGAAAATACATCCCGGTATACTGGTGAAACTTCAAGCCAAGTTACCGAACTTTTAACGAAGAATTACGACTCTAAAAATCGTCTCATTTATACGGCGCTTTATGGAGATGGCGCGCTGGCCACATTTATATCTAATAATTTATGTCTGATATAAACTGCTCATGCATGTTAAAATACCTAAAGATTCCGTAACGACAATAAAAACAGGGGGCCACCGAATGTTTCAAGAAAATATTAATAATGAAACTTAGAAAAATGTGACTAGCAGAAGAATTTTCTTTGCCGCGACTTTTCAGAGAAAATGTTAAAATGTCTAAATCTACTAAATTGGCGCGAAATGTTTTATTCCAGTTTATCCGGTTTATCGGCTAAAAATAGGCTTTTTACAATATAGTTATATAATAATTTTTATGAAGCCATTCATTTCAAAATGGCGGCTGTGCAGCGTTTTTGCGTTGACCGCTCCTTTTTTCCAGGGTCCACGGCCGGACAACCAGCTCCTGTAATTTTTAAATTATAATAAGCCAATGATTTTTTTCGATTATATATAATAACTGCTATAGAAGTACGTAGAATTTTTTCGATATATTAATTTTTGGCCAAATGGCGCTCTTCAAAAGTGGAAAGTGAAAAATTTGCCTAAAAAATCGTCAGATAATTGTTAATGACAAATGAACTATGCAATATGAAAAAAATCCTACGTACTTCCATAGACAATGTATTTTTCAAGATATATTCAACATTTCAAGTGAATCGGTTGAAAATTGTCTGAGTTATGTTTCCGGCCAACTAAAGGAGGTTGGAGCGTTAGCCACAATCCAAGGTTAAATTTAATTTAAAAAAATACATGTTATTGTTTACACTATACTGAGTCTTCACGAATTTTTTAAACTTTTCTCACCACCCACCCCCAGAGATAAAAAATAGTTTAATGTATGTAATTTAACGTGCGGTTAGATGGGCAAGACTGTCACACTAAAGTTTATGTAATTTCTATTGTTATTTAGCACCAAGATAAACCATTTCTAACGACTGATTAACGCAAACTGAACCTTTGTGAACATTTAGAAGAAAAAAAATCCTCATCTTGCCCATCGTAAACCATGGGCCAATAATCTCATGACGTAAATATGAATGGGCATAATTATGAATTACTCAAAATTTCGTTGTGAATTGTATAAAACATTCGTTGTCGTAGTTTTTTCATAATAATCATCGATAATGCTATGCTTTTTCAAGTTGGTAGTAACACAAAAGTTTTTCTACTTTACGTAATAAAAATGTTGAAATGCATAATTTTGCCCTTTAATTATATATTTAAACAAAATTCGCATATATAGAATAAATCTGTACCTCGTATGCATTTTTTGAGGCTCATTGAAAAAAAAATGAATAAACCGAAATGAATAAATAATAAATAAAATAAAAATGAATGAACCCAAACAAACTTAACTGAATCGCTCCAACCTCCTTGAAAAAATGCAGTTTTGAGATAAACGCGTTTGAAGTTTTGAGTCCGCTCGCTGCGGACCAGGCGGCCTTGTACTAAAATTCGAAAACCCAGTACTTCGAGATTTTTCCCAGCCCTAATCTTTTGGAACATCATTTTTGAGGTCCTGGAAGATCATTTAAAAAAAAACGATTTTTCGTAAATTCTAGAGTGGCCTAACCGCTCAATACCGTATGCAACACAGGCGCAAATGAATGAGCCCGATTCACCGAAAGATGCTGGCAATCGATAGAGCCCGGTTCAACTTTATCGACGAGATCGAATCGTTTTAATGAATCTGCGCGGAATACACGCGCGGTGCATCCAATCAAACGAATGGGTCGCTCTAGAAACGCAGGCGTCTAACAAGGACGAAGTCTCCCTCGTGAGACCGCCCCGCTATTGCGGAAGAAAAATGAGGATCCTCGGTGGTGGATGATCGCCGATCTTTGTTGCCGATTAGCGTCAAGATCGGCGGGCCTGAAGGGTACCGAAAGAAACGAGCTTCGGTATAATCGACGATCGGACAACGATCAGTGAAGCGACACGACGACGAGCGGTGCACAGATCGAAACGGAAGTTTCTCCGGGATCTATGTTCGTCTTCTGACGTCACGTCGGTATCGCGACGCGTATCGTTTCGTCGTCGAAAAGCGTAGGTAGCTCCTATATGGAAGATCACTTTTCCCTTTTTTTCTTCCTTTTTCTACTTCAGGTAGATAGATGAAGTGTCCGATCTCTTTTGTAAACACGACTGACGAAGCTCGAACGACCGCGTAGTGCACTTTGAGAGATCGATGGCGTCGACGACTTATCTCGCCTTTCCTCTCTCTCGCTCCCTATTCAGCCTACTTTCTCGCCGACTCATTCAAACGGATAAGGAATGGAACGGTTGGGATGACAGAGGCATGCTACTCACAAGGAACATCACTGAAATGTCCGCCTTCGATTTTGTTGAAACTCACATACAGGGCGCTGGGAAGGTCGATGCAAAACCTTAAGGGGGTGATAGGTCACTTTGTTAGGATAAAAATCTTACCTAGGTTACCTTAGTCCAAGGTCTAAGGAATTCGAGTCATGGTAAGTATGAATTTTGGAGAATTTCCCAAAATTAGGTATTTTTAAATACCTAAAATTTCCCAAAATTAGGATTTTTAAATATTGGGAGTACAAATAAGTCTCCACCGTTTGACAATAGATGGCCCCACCAGGAGGTTATGGTGAAAATTGTCAGATGTAAAACGTCATATCGTAAGGTTGGACATCTGGCAAGGCCATAACTTTCAAATACTAGTGATTTTGTATCAGCATCGCGTAATTTTTTTCGTGCGAAAATGTCGAGTTTTGGGCCGAATAAGCGTCATTTGCGGGAACTTTTGATTTACTTCTTTAATTTGAAGAAATCTGTAGCTGAGGCGCATCGATTGCTTGTAGAAGCATATGGTGAGGCTGCTTTAAGGCCTTAGGCCACAGTAACGGATATAAAATCATGTGCGAATTTGACAATTTTTTTTCGTCTGAAAAAGTGATTCACTCATCAAATTAATTACACATGTATTTAGTATGAATATCAAGCTGTTAGCATTTTTTATTATCTTTTTATTTTTGTTTTATGTATTTTTTATATTTTTATATATTTTTTATTTAGAGTAGTAGATTATTAAGGTTCTTTTCATATTATAAAAATAATAGGAAACTCGAAATTCAATACATAAAAAATATTCCTCGAAAAATAGGTCATATACATATATTTAAAACGTGGCGGTATTGCGGCGTAAAATAAACTCTAAGTTTACTAGCATGGTCATCACCGTACCTCCTTAACCAAAGTGAGTAAACAAATTTGAATTTTTAATCTTTTTTTTTTATACGTCCGCGTCGATGCATTTTGATCCTCTGAATACAACTCGACCATTCTTGAAATTTTATTTGAAAGTCGTCAAAAGTTTGTGAACAAACGTGTTTTGTGTTGAGCCGGCTTAATTTTGATCTTTCGACAAAAACCCCGTGATATTTCTAATCGAGCGCAATTTTCGCATCGAAACAAAAAAAATTCCGACTCTTTTCGGCCATTTTTCAAAATCACCCAGGTCTTGAAATTGCAAACGCTGCAGTCTTCCTGCCATACAAAAATGCCATTGATACATACACACATTTATATATAAATATACATATATATATATATATCATTTAAAATATTTTTTGACACTTATATATCGATTACTCATTTTTTATAATTATTAGATCGCGAAATCCAATGTCTGATCTCTCAAAAAAATTGAGGTGATGTATAAAATGTCGAAGGAGCTTCAGGAGCAGTGAAAGTTGGTATGTGCGAATTGGCGCAATTTCCACATATCGCTCATCCACTAGAAAAACTGTCATAACACAAAAATGCAGTTAAAAAAACGCATTTTAATTTTTTTTTCACATTCGTGAGGCACTGTGACGTCAATATTTACCTGATTTTGCATGTAATGATTTTATTTTTTCTGAAATTTATTAAACTTTATTAGGGTTATAAATAATATGTAGGCAGTTGCAATAAACGATCTGTCCGTGTTATGACAGTTTTTTAGAGGATGAGCGATGTATATGTTGGTTTTAGGGGTGAAACAGCGTCTACTGTGGACCTTGTTCTTTCGCCTGTCACCCGAGCGATCCCTCTGATATCCGAGTCTCCGATCTCTCGCAACACGTGCCACACGATTCATCGTGATATACCTGACTCCACACTTTGTGCGAGAAACTCTTTTGAGTTCGGGAGGCGGCAAAAATCGATCCTCTTTTTTCTCTCTTTGATTCTAGCTTGATTGAGCACCAACTGTCCTCGCGGTAGAGAAAAGCAGCAAACGTACGTCAGTCTACATACACGTATACGGGTTTGCGGGAACGGCATTGCGTTATTTTAGAACAGTAAGAAACTTGGTTTAAGGGGTAAGGCCAGAAGAATTTTAAAAAATCGATTTTTTCCCCTACAACGGTGCTTTATCATCATAAGAATAAGTTACTGTTCGATTTATCGCAAAAACATTTTTTTCGCCGACTTTGAGCGTGTAATGTGAGCCCACCTCTGGCACGGCCATAGAGTACCTAAAACTTCAAACGCGTTTTTCTCGGAACAGCTTTTTTCCAATTGACGTGACAAATAACTGCAACAATTTTCACTCGATTTACTTCAAATTTAAAAGTCACGTTCCTAATTGCATTTCGCAGAGAAGTACGTGCGGAATTTCTGATTAAGGGGGGATTGTCTTTTTTTTTGCAAAATTTACCGCTTTTTGGGAATTTTTTTGTGAAGAAAGTATACAACGGAGAACTTGTGAAACTTGGCATATGGTTTTATTGATCTGTTTACTACATACAAATTTTTTTTTTAACAATTTCATCAAAAAATCCGCCTCCCACCCCCCTCGACGCGCGATGGTCCTTTTTTGATGGTGTGCACGATTACAGCCTTCACGTTCATCCTGCAACAAAGACCCAAAAAGCATTTTACTTTAGACACATATAGCTATCGTTCGATGAAGGGAAAAAAAATTGACGATTTGGTGACGTTTTGAACTTGAAGTATCGATTTTTCGAAAAAAATTGATCGATTTTTTGTTATAAATAAAAAAACTATTAAACGTATTGCTTTTTTGCTTCATCAAACGATAAAAGGATGTCAGCTGAGCATTCTGTCCAAATTTGAAGGCAATCAGTTGAATAGTTTTTGAGAAATCGTGCACACGAGTTGTGAAAAAGCTGTTTCGAGAAAAACGCGTTTAAGGGGGGATTTTTTAAAGAAATTGTTAAAAAAATTTTTTGTATGTAGTAAACAGATCAATAAAACTATATGACAAGTTTCACAAGTTTTCCGTTGTATACTTTCTTCACAAAAAAATTCCCAAAAAGCGGTAAATTTTGCGAAAAAAAAAGACAATCCCCCCTTAATCGAAAACTTTTCATTTTATGAGCAGTTTTATACGAAATTTTTCACTGAAAGCTCATTCAAATACCTACAACTCAATTCAAATGCCTACAACTTTTGAATAAACCAATGTTTTTTAAATTCTGAAATTCTGAAGTTCTGAAAATTCTGAAAATATTAGTAATCGGCCATTTTGTACATCGAAAAAAAATGTATTTTCTAACAGCTTGATATTCATGCTAAATAGATGTGTAATTAATTTTATAAGTGAATCACTTTTTCATACGAAAAAAAATTGTTAAATTCGCACATGATTGTATACCCGTTACTGTGGCCTAACCCCTTAAAAGTTAAGGGTGTCTCAAAATGACCTGACATTTTAAATTGTGCGTTAGTTTTTTGTGGCGAACAGAGAGTACTAATCTTTGACAACTGGTATCAGAAAGTATTGAGGTTTAGTAATGGAGAATGACACGACCAAGCAACTCATAGAAATTGTTATTTGGTGCATTGTTACTGCATATTTATTGCAGACGAAGTTTCATGGTCGTGTTTATGTCGCGCCGTGGTGATGTGAATTGGCCACCATCAAGATCGTGCGATTTGACGCCATTGGACTTCTTTCTTTGGGGTTTTCTGCAAGGAAAAGTGTATCCCAATGATCCACAGACCATTCCGGAGCTCAAGGAAGCAATTGGGCGCACCATTAATGAAATTAGTCCGCAATTATGCCAAAATGTTATTGAAAATTACGTCAAAAGAGTTAACGTATGCAAAAAAAAGTATTATCTTTTTGGTGCAAGCACTCCATTTTTGTTTTTCTTAAAAAATGAATTTTGCGCCATAACATAAGGATCATTGACTACAAAAAACTCCGCCACAAAAAATGCATATTTACCGAAATACAACGCACTGCAACACGTCTGGGGTCGGATCGACCCCATATGCAGTGAGAGTTTCGTGGCGGAAGTGTGCAGTCGAAGGGAGAAAATAAAAATATTCGTACCTTTCAAATAAATAATACGTTTTATTAATAAATCAAAATGTCAGGTCTTTTTGGGACACCCTTTATACAAAAGAGGCTGCAGAGATCATCTCCCGTTTTTATTTCGGATTTCTCATTTCACGAGGCGCCCAACGTCAACGCGTATCGATGAAGAAACGATCGGACCAGACAGTCCTGGCCCTCGAGGTTCGAAGGGAAAAATAAAATAACACGAAACACGTTCTCCACTGCACCTTGTTCCTAAAGTAGAGATCTCTTCGAGAGAGAGAGAGAGAGAGAGAGAGAGAGAGAGAGAGAGAGAGAGAGAGAGAGCCAATTCGATCCGAGTCGAGTGGCAAAATAAGTTTCGTCCCTTAATTAGAGTCAGGCTGCGATCTCACCAAACTCGTCGAGATTTTCTCTTAGCAGCCTCCTCCCAGCTCCATAATTGCCGCCGCCGAAACTTTACGTCATTTTCCCCAGGCCATTGCATTTTTCCACTGCATCGCACATTTTTTCTTCTCTCTGCTCAATGTTGACGATTCTTGTGGATGCGAGAAAAAGAACGAGCGTTATTTTTTTTTGTCCGGTATACCATCGTGCTTGGTCTATGTAGGGTGGTTCACGTATCGATCGGGAAACGTGACGTTGCGGGTGCGTGTCAAGAAGCAATTCGGAGCTGTACACGAGACTCGCGCAGGATCGTTTTTTAATACGCCGTTTCTCTCGGCGTTTGTTTGTTGCTTGAATAATTCGTGCGTTTGTCGAATGATCAGTGACGAGTAGCATTTAAGAAAAGTCGCATACTCCGTGACAGAAATTTGTTGGGGAGTCCCTGGATCCACATTGGAATCCAAGTGCATCCCGCGCTGTTTCCTCATTGACGTCAGTTGAGATTTTTTCATTTAAAATTCGTAACCGGATTTTAGTGAATTAAAAAAAAAAATTTGTCCCGATTCTGTCAAAAAAAATGTTGGGGAGTCCCAAAATCCATCCACATTTCTATAGGGATTTTTTGGGGACACCGCACATAGGGAATTCTCGTTGGGATCCAATTGGATTCTGCACCGCTCCCCGATGAACGTGGGTTGAGAATTCATACCACGTTCGAGCTGAAAGTATGTGGAAAGTCACGAGAAAAACACTCGGCGTGTGAAACATACCCTAAAACGGGGTTAAATTGACATCGAGGGTAACTTTGACAGTTTTTGGGGCTACTTTAACAGAGCGCCAAAATAAAGTTTAATTGTGTGCGCTTTTAAACGTTTTTTTCTATTGTTGCTCAAATTTGTTATTTAAGTTTGATTTAATGTTGCTGAAGTTCATTGTAACGTTGCTCAAGTTGATTTTGAACTCAATGATAATTATAAGACTGATTAAGTGCCTATAATAGGATCCTAGATGCTTGATATTTTTATGTAAAATGTTCCCTTAAGGAGTTATATACGGTGAAAAGTTTCGAAAAATCGATTTTTTTATTATTATTTTTTTTCGTAGTGTATATATATTTAAGTACACACACAGAAAAATTCTTCTCAATCCGGCGAATATTCTCAAAGTTACACGCACATTTGTAATAACGTGTCACAGCGTTCGAAAGTGCTTTTGAAACTTTAAACGCGTTTTTCTCAAAACTGTGCTTTCAAAGTCGGTGAGCAAGATTTCTCGGAACGGCTGAACCGAGCAGTCTTAACTTTTGAGACAATCTTTTCAAGTATATTTTTCAGCAATTGATGGAAGGTTTTTTCTCACCGATAAATATTTTCCATTTTATAAACAATTTAAGGCCTACATTTTTGTCAAAAATCTATTCTTTTTTTTTGGAAGCCACCATTTTGTCAGAAATTATTATTTTGCTTATACCTTCGATCAATTACTAGATAATCCATTATATTAACGAAATATTTTTGGCTTTTTCATTTCGGATGATCCAGTCCAGAGATATCGTGCTCACCGCAAGACGCCTTTTTTGGAGGTGCTCCCGGAGATCAGCGCTAGCAGCTTTCAAAATAATCATTTTTCCAAATAAAAATGTTAACATAGAGTTAAAAGTTACCATATTATGTGTACAATTTTTCACGTTAATAGATTTGAAGGTCTTCTCAAGAAAAAAATATTCAAAAATCGATCTTTTTGGACCTCCTGACTGTAAATAACCCCATTATAAAGATGATAATTTGATTGTAAAAAATTGTTGTTTTCCATTTAATTCTATGAAAAATGCATCAAATATTGATTTTTGAAAAATCAAACCGAAGTCAATGTAATCCTGAATCTTTTACGTAAGTTGCATTTCAATGCCTTGTCAAAGATACCCCACACTGGAAGTTACTTTGACACTTCTTTTAAATATAAGATTGCGGGGCGGTAGGGGGGGGGCTTGACTTTCTTATACATTTTATAGCCAAAGGTCTATTGGAGCGAAAAAGTTGGAATTCAAGATGTTAAAAAGCCTACGTAAAATCCTGATTCGACAGTCGACAACTTATGTTAAAAAGTTTTTTTCAATTGTAAAGTTTATCAAAACGGTGTAGACAATCGATTTAAAAAGTGGAGGGTGCATTCAGTATATGACAAAGAATTTGATGTATAGTTTGCAATGATAACATTTTGTCAATTGTCGTTTAGGAGTTCTTGTCGCTTAAGGGGTTGGAAACTTCTTAAGCGATTTTTACTTTTTCAATACAAGAATTATGCAATACTTTTTCAAAATCCATTCATGTTGTTGACCTATATATTTTGTTTAAAAAATTCATCGTACAAAATGCAAGAGGATAAATCGAAAATCGGGTTCTGTGCGATAATGTGGGAGTCCTTTAGAATTCACATTGGATTCGTACATTGGATCCTAATGGGGAATGCCGATTAGAATCCAATGAACGAGCGTGACGTTTCAGTATAGGGATTCAATGCGATGACAAGAAAGTTTGTCTTTTTGAAAGTTTGTTTTTTTCGAAAAATGTCCGCCATTTTGTTATTTTTGCACATAAAAAAAATCGTTTGATGTGCGCTATAGCCATTAACATACTGAATCTAAAACCGTTTGATTTTTTTGTTTCGGATGATCGATCTCCGAGATTCCATCAACAGCGCAGATCTACAATTTTTTTAGGACATTTTTTTAACAACTATTTTCGTCTATAAATGGGGACTTGAATTGATTAAATTTAAAAAAAATGTATTTCGAAGGTGTATTTATTAAGTGTAACAACTTTTATATCAATACCTATAGTATAAACCTTTCAAAAAATCATGAAAATGGCCTTTTTAGCGTTTAGGGTGCGACGCCTTAAAATTCCAATTGGATTTCAACGGGGAATCCCAATTAGAATCCAATAAACGATCGTGACGTTTCAGCATAGAGATCCAATGCGACGACAGATATGGGAATAGGATCCCTACGACAATTTCTGCCCGAGCCTCGGTAAATTCTACAAGGCAACGTTTTATCCAGTGGAAGAATCCAATTCTCGCCAGAAACGTAAAAATGTCCGTACGCTCGTATGAACCCCGTGCCCACCCCTGCCTCGATATTTCAATATTTTTTCGGGGTGGCCGCTCCCGAGCTTTCACCCCAAGCGAGAGCTGCTTCCAAGCCGCCGCTCGTGAATTTATGTCTTTTTAACATTCAATTATAATAACGAGGAAGAAAAAGGAATTCGGCGATGCCGGGGTTTTTTGATAGCTGCTCCCGCTTGCTTCATTAATCGGGCGTATTTTTACGAACGATTAATCACACATTGAGAGGGAAGCGATGTACGGGGCGCAGGCGCGTGTACGGTGACAATGTCGCGTGTGTACGTAGACGGGGGGTCGATGCGAAATTATCCACGAGGCAAAGCTCGCTCGTGTGCTTTATTCCAGAGGAAAGGAGGGCGCGCAAATGCGTTTCCTCGTTGGAGAGCCACCGAGTGAAACTGCCAGGGTAATCGTTATTCGAGCGTAGAAAAATGAGCTGTATGTGTGGGTGCTAGGAGTTAGGGGATGATTTCGTTGCTGTGCGGGCGCGAATTCACGAGTGCTAAAGCCCCCGAGCACACCTGAGCCAACCTCCCCTACGCTCACACCCTTCCGGACTCCGAACGCCGAGCACGCTAATTCGGGCAGACGGGCTCTTTAAGCCTCGTTCACTCTACGACAAACGTCTACTATTTTTCCACAGACCCGAGCTTACCCGGGACTCAAAATCGCCTATCGTTGTGCGCTTGCCGATTCGGGAAAACTCGACTTTTATTACCTGATGTACACCTTCCGGATAGGGTAAAAGTAAACCCATTTCAGCACCCTCCAGACTGGTCCACGATATACAGAAAAAAAAATCATTGATCCAATATCATTGGGGTTATTGAATAAAATTTCGTTGATTCAATTGTAAAATTGTTGGTGTAAATAATCGAATTTATTAGTTCAAACAAAACGCTATTGACTTTGATAACATGATAAAATTAAACGTTTTTTTTTTTCATTCAAAAGATATATTGTTAGCCGAGAACAATATATTAGTGGAACTATCTAAAAAATTAGCGCGAACAAATTATGTAGTTTTGAATGCATTTTCTGCAACGAACAAAAAAAGCGTTTCAATTCATAACATGAATATTGTTGATTCGAGTACACATGAAAACATTAATTTCGCTCGTTTGATTCAGATAACATTTCTATTCAGTAAATATGTTATTTTATTTTTTTCATGTTATTTTATTTTTTCAAAATTTGTTTATTGCGCATTTGGTTGAAAAAGTTCAACGAAATCATGGCCGAGCGCCACCGAAATTATAGGTGTGAAGAAACCTGTAGTTCTCGGAGTAACCGCTAGAAGCCGCACGCGCGCTCGTTTCTCGTAAGCGTAGCGTGAACCGAAAATCTACTTAAACGCCGGAGAAACTCTAAAGAGTATCGCTTCTTGGCCTGTGGATAAGATCAAAGTGTAGTATCTGTTCTTATCAGTTGAATACCCGATATTCTCTCCATGGATATTCCATTGGACGTCTGGTATTGTCTCCCCTATTATCGTGGATGATCATTCTAATTCTCACTTTTTATTTAAGATTTCAAACAAATTGAAAAATTTACGTCTCATTGCATATTCGATTCGATGCAGTAAAGAAATAATTAATTCTATTCATTATATTTTTGTACGAATTAAAAAATGTTGTAGCAACCGCTTAATTATTTCACCCATACATCTACAGATTGTATATAGAATGATTTCAATATAATATAATTTTATTTTAAGGATAATGTAGATATTCAGAGAACCGAAGAGCTTTTTCAAATAAACTAATAAATTATTATTGGAACAATCTCATATATCGGTGGCACTCCGCAACAGCACATTTACTTGGATCAACCAATATATTTTTTTAATTCAATTGGTCTTTTTTCCCAGTGTACTTGTAGATTTTTCGTTTGTCAATGGGCTACAATCTACCTAGGAGTAAAAAATTGTATTTTCCAAAAATATTTTTATTCGATAGTATCACCTTTCAGCTATATTCCCTGAACATTCCATTGAAATATTCCTAAAATTGAATGAGCTAACATGCTTCAAACTTTAAACGCGTTTTTCCCGAAACACTGTTTGCAAAGTCGGTGGACATGATATCTCGAGAACCACGCTATGGAATATTTCCAACTTTGCAGGAGATATGAGGATAAACATTTAAAGGTCGTTAACGATCTCACTTTTTGAAAATCGATCTTCATTTTTTCATAGTTACATACAAACGACGACTTTTTTCATAGATTTTGTATGCTCGAGGTTCAATTCGTCGCTATTGTTGTTGGAAAAAATTATTTTGAAAATCGACGATCGTCAACGACTTGTATTTATTATTAACTTGAATAACCCATTTGGTTTTTAGACTTCGAATGGACTGTTTAAGAGGGAGAGTGTCCACCGCCAAATGTCGCGAAAAAAAATTCATCGTCTGCCGGCGGCTATGTTTTTGTTGTTTTTCTGTATTTTTTGGTGATCTTTTTGAAAGGCTACCAATGTATGTACCTTTCTGTTAAAAAATGCGTTTCTTTTTCACCGATGGTTCCCCAGAAAAAAATTGGTATCTGGCCATTTTTTCGGACATCTGGGTAGATTAATTATTTGAGATCTTCTATTGAAGAGAAATTTACGGAAAAAAGGGCGGTTGAGGTCGTGTCGGGCATACATTACCAGACACAAGTTTGATTTAATTAAAATTTTAGTGTACGCTGTGACACGACAAAAATCCGCCAAATTTAAACATTGAATATGTTGTGTACTTAGATTTGGAAGGAGAATAATATTGCGGAAAAATTATCGATAAGTGTTTAAACGAAAAATGCTTCAACAAACAATCTGTGAAATAATTCATAAATATTCAGCAATGATTCATAAGGTTTCCAAAATTTGTTTATAAAAAATGTATCAGTATTTACTGAATAATTAATAAGTTTTTTAAATTCAGTTACTTATCAAAAATGCAAAAATATTCCATAAATAGTTTATGTTTCTAAATTTAGTATCTATTATGTAGAAAAACAAGCGATCAGAGAAATAAAGTGAATCTTCATATGCAATGAAACGGATATGGACATTCTTTTTTAATCACTGATTGTTCGTTTTTCTTAACACTTATCATTTATTTCAGAATTTTCATTCTTTAACTCCGCTCTTCAAAGTGTTTTCGAAGATTTTATTTATGACACTCTTTTGTCGTTTACCTTATTCTTACAATCAACATATCCTTAAGGCGACACGATACATTTGTCCTCCACCCCCTAGCATTCGCACTTTCTCGGCAATGTGTGAACGAAGTATAAAGAAAAGAGAATGTTTGAAAACTGTCAATGGAATTAAAATTCGCCAAAATTTGGTCATTCAAAATGTTGTGTACATCCATATTGTATAAGAATAATATTGCTGAAAAATGATCGATAATTGTTGAAACGAAAGATTGTTTAACAAGCAATCAGTATGATAATTCATAAAAATACAGTAAATAACCTATACATTTATTTATTTATTTATTTATTTATTTATAAAAAATGCGTTAATATTTAGTAAATATTTTAGTCTTTTATTTATTCGTGAAAAACTCACAATTTGAGAAAAACGAGCAATCAGTAAAATCAAGTGAATCTCCATATGCAATGAAACAAATAGACATGCAAATCGAATTTTTTTTGTTCCACTGATCGTTCAATTTTCCAAATACTTATGATTTTTTCACAACTTTCATTATTTTACTCCGCTTTTCAACGTTGTTTCAAAGCTTCCATTTATGCAATTGTTCCGTCGTTTCCCTTATTTTTACAACAAGAATATTCACACGGTGATACATTAATCCCCCTCCCCCCTCCCGCTACTTTCTCGGTAATGCATAAACGAAGGATAAAAAAAAAGAAAATGTTTGAAAACTCTCAATGGAAAACGTGTTTTATCCGCAGGAAAATATACGCCCTCGTGGGGGCCGCGAGGCTTTTTGTTCATGGCTCAATTAAAAAGCTCGGGAAAGCGTAGAAGGGGAGGGATAGAAAAAAGCTGCAGGGCTCACTGTGAAAAAAGCAATTCACTCGGCCTTCTAATAAATTACCTCTATGTTATTTGCTAGTTTCTTTTTTCTTCTCGTCGCCCTTTCTTTGTCGGCACCGCTAGAATACATAATTACGCGAATTCAGGGAGTAATTTAATATTTTCTTCGATTAAAGCGCCAAAGCGAACCGGTGCGCTTTTCCCGTTTCTCAATTAAGTTCGCAACTGGTACATAGCCGTTGCGATATAAACAAGCGCGCTGCTATTAGCCCTTGTTCTAGGTAGCCTTCGTCGTCGGCATTCACCGAGGCATGAGATCCTTTTCGAGCGAAATGAGAAAAACAATTATTATAACTATGACGATAATTACATTTATGATGGAATTATCGTCGATAATATTTTCACATCGTGTGCGACAATTTTTATTTTATTTTTAATCAACTCGATCATCGTCGTGTCGTTCGTGCTCGTAAACGTTGCTGCTAGGTTGGGGGCGTAAAAAATAAAAGGGATGGTGGAGCTGGTGAACTGATGAACCGTTAGTGCGTCGTTGGAACACAAAGGTCTCTCTCACTCTCTCTCTCTCTCTCTCTCTCTCTCACTCTCTCTCTCTCTCTCTCGCGTCTACCTTGCAAACGAACTAGAATCAATTTGCTCGACTAGAGCCTTTGAGTCCTCAACAAATCCCGTGAACGTAGTGTCACTCACCCCGCTATAGAGTGTAGGAGAGCCGGCAGCAGCTGGGACGTAAGCTCCGCAGAGCGCTGCCGGGCCACTAAAACTTTGAGGTACGATAAAAATGAAGAATGCAGTGATTGTCCACCTCGGCCTGCGAGAGTTGAACAGTCCTTGCTATACTTGGAGCACTCTACATTAAAAACCATTCAAGCGAGCTTCGCTTCTCATCGATCGAATATAAGTGATGTACGTTGGTGTTTTTTTATATCCATACAGCCAACCATGCAAGATTAGCCCTATCCTTAATGCCGCTTTTTCTTAATCGAATTTTTTGAGCCATAACGTACTTCTGTTCGTTATTTCATTAATTGATTAAATAAATTATCCAATATTATTTGAAATCGATCAAACCAATTGATTTCAAATTCACATGACATAGGCACAAATAATATATTTTTGTTTACAGAGGCATTGTTTAAAATTAATTGAGGAATGTATTGAAATACATTCTGGGATGGATTTCGGTACACTATGATTACCGGATTACACCTAGCAAGTGGGTGGAATAAAGCGGAATTTTCGTGACTTTTTTCTAGAATAACGTGTGCAGGTTTTCAATTTTTTTTTTACATTGAAGAGTACCGTAATATGGGGTTACTTTGAACAGGTGTCGGAAGTTTTTTGCAGGTGACTTCTTTTAAGATCCTAAATTCCAACTTTTTTTGCTCCACTAGAACAATGTGTACTTTGGCTATAAACTTGTTGAAAAATATACACTTGTGGGTGGGTGGTGGGGCTTGATATTCTTATACAATTGTATAAGAAAGTCAAGCCCCACCACCCACCCACAAGTTTATATATATATATTTTTTTTTAAAGCGTCGAAGTATCGTCGAGCGTGGGGATTTTTTGACAAGGCATTGAAATGCAACTTAGGTTAATGATTGAGGGATACTTTTACATCATTTAGATTTAACAAAATTTAATATCTCATACATTATGCATGGAATTAAATGAAAAACAACGATTTTGTACAATCAAATTGTCGTCTTTATTGAGGGAACAATTTACATAAAAATATCAAGTACCAAGTGTACTTAATTAGTCTTATAATTATCATTAAGATAAAATCTAGGCACTTAATTAGTCTTATAATTATCATTAAGATAAAAAACAACTTGAGCAACGTTATAATAAACTTGAACAACAAATTCAAATACAATTAAATGCGCACACATTTGCTCTGTTAACGTAGCCCTAAACACAGACAAAGTTACCCTTAATGTCAATTTAACCCCGTTTTACAGTATGGTTTCAAGTATCATTTATCATTTTGATATTGAAAAATATTTATAAATGTGGTAGATACAATGGCTTGTACAAAAGAAAATCATCCGAACTAAAAAAAAATCAAACGTATTTAGTTTTTGCATGAAATTATCCAGTGCTTGAACGAAGGACTTGATGAAATATCGACTTTCGAATGAAAGACCGCAGTCCAAAGTGAAAGTATCGACTTTTGGTTAAAAAACACTCCATTTTCGTTGATAAAACAAAAACTGTGCATCGAAAAAAAAATCCTTC
>OY723395.1:25547941-25727941 GCA_963210295.1 Ophion ellenae
TCTCTTTGGTTATTTTTTTAAAGGCTCGCCATAGATGTACCTTTGTGTTTAAAAAATGCGTTCCTTGTTCACCAACCGTTTCCTAGAAAAAAATGCAGACTTTGTCCATTTCTTTCGGGCCTCTAGGTAGATCTTGGATTAGAAGTAAAAAAATAAACAAAACTAGTAATAAAATAAAAGATAAAAAGGAGAAATTAAGGGGCTACATAAATGTAGCCCCTTAATTTCTTCCTTCAATTTCATTTCATATTTATAAGCCTCCTTCAGTTTATTTATTAAATTGCAATTTCTCAACATCTCCCTGTCGATCCAACGTTGCAACGTAACTGTTCAAAAAGCACGCACATCGAAATGCGTTTTATTTATAATTCAAGTGTTGCATCCGCTGCATTTTGCCCATTAACAATTTAGACGAGTAGGAGAGAGGGGGGGGGGGGGGGATATTTATCAGAGCAATAACGAGGTAAGTGCATGGTCGTCTGCATAAGCCAAGTGCATACGTACAAATGCACATATTTATATATATGCGCGTAATATCCGACGAGCAAAAGTGGCGCCACAGTCATCAAAGAGCTATAATTGGAGTCCGGGTCGCCTCGGGACTCTTGAAAGTATATTTAGGGCAAAATGCCTGGTCGGTAAACGCGTTGCGAAAAGCTCTAGCAGAGTCACATACCTATATAGGGTGAACGAAGAGGAACGAGTGAGAGAAAACCGCGAGTGAGCGCCGTTTCCGTATACTTGGATCGAAGGAGCTCCTTTTAGGTGCTGCTTCTCTTATAGGTGAAAGCGACGTCAAGGGACACCGGGCCGGGCAGACCTCTTAACGTCACGAGAGCCACGAATTATTGCACCATTCCGGTCACTTAGGTTGCGACCGGCCCTTATTACGCGAGCACTTCTACTACCGCACGTGTCTGGCACACCCCCTTAAGGTTTTCCTTTTCTCGTCCGCTCGTTTCACTCTATATCTATAGCCTGACGACTTTTCCCCCCGAATGTCCAACTATTCTCGGCCTATCCGCATTCCTGTTGTATTACGTCCTGAAACTCGGTCTTTCCGGTTTCCCTTTGTGTTCGACACCTTTTTCGGCCTTGCGGTGACGACCCCCTGGCGATCGATTGACCTCCTTAGCCTCGGAGAATGGCCGGCAATCGATTCTCGTTGCTTTTGCCGCGGAAATATATGGGGTGAGCAATTAAGCGTAGGATGTATGTATGGATGGGGGGTCTGAACTTTCAGCCCAACGACAGGCTGATTATTCATTTTTTGCAACGAGAGTATTGGGATGACGAGGTCGGAATTTTACACACAATTGAAACATAGTCGTGCCAAGTTTGAGTTTTTTTTTCGTCGGAAAGTATCGATAAACAAGTGAGATATTATTGTTCAAACGAAGTGCCAATGTTGCTGCATGGCCAATCGGTGTAGGTGGATCTGGCAACTGGGTCGTGTGGAAGAAAAAATATGAAAAATAACTTTTAGTATAATAATTACACTATCTTATGACTGGATGCTTTTTGCAATTTGGAACATTACGAAAATGGCATGCGGTGGCAAAAAAAGGTTCGGTTTTCGACGAAAAGTAACTTTGATAATTTGTTATCGATAAATGGATGAACGCGTCAAATAATTATCGGGTGGTGCGATAGAAAATGTCCGAGTTTGGAGTGTATCGGATGAATAGATTTTGAGATACCACGTACACCGTTTTATAAAACATACTTTCGAGGAAAAGGCGATCTGACGCTTCACAAAAATCGTCATGATCCTGTCAACTTTTGTCATTTTTAGAAAATTCTTGTTACAAATTGAAGTTGAGACTCTCGACTATAAAATTATTCTACAAAATCGTATCTTTTAAATTGCAAGTTCGTGCACAGCCCTTAATAATTAAGTATCTGACGTTTTTTGGGGTTTTCAAGGTTGTTAAGAACGTTGAGAAGGACCAGAAAGTTGTTAAGAAAGTTAAATGGAAGAAAAGGGCTAGCAGCGCGGCGAGTTTGCCGTCGCGCAGTGGGCATCTGACTCTTCACAAAAATCGTCATAATCCTGTCAATTTTTATCATTTTCATAAAATCGTCGTTGCAAATTGAAGTTAGAACTCTAGAATATAAAACTATGCTAAGAAAACGTAGTTTTTAAATTGCACGCTCATGCACAACCCTCAATAATTAAGTTTTGTGACTTTTTTTTTGTTTTTCGACGTTGTTAAGAAGAAGTTAAAGTTAAGAAGAAAATGTATACGTAAAAAAAAATAACAACCTTTTATTGAATATACTAAAAAATATAAAATAATTTTTTTGTCAACTCACTTATTTTTTATTATAATAAAAAGCTAGTGGCGCTCAACTTTTCAAATTATTAATAAATTTGATCACTTCAGTTTTATTAACCGTATTCAATTTGGCACAATAATAATTCGAGAAATTTATGTCTCAATTTTGAGTGCCCCAAGCTTTCATTTGTAGTCAAATATAGGTGACTTTGTAAAAGAAAATATTTTCTTCTTTTTAGCACATTAAATAAGAACTTGTTAAACAAAAATTCCACATATAAATTATTTTCTATTTACTCTTTAGTCTTCAATTCATTTTACTA
Source organism: Ophion ellenae (assembly GCA_963210295.1). Lineage (NCBI taxonomy): Eukaryota > Metazoa > Arthropoda > Insecta > Hymenoptera > Ichneumonidae > Ophion > Ophion ellenae. Next base: position 25,550,544 of record OY723395.1, read on the forward strand.
GAGCTCTGAGTTTTGTGCAAAGAGGGATTAATCCTTCCAAATGAACCGGTGTTATTGGTAGATTGTCAGGAGAAATCCTGGAGAACTGTGACAGGTGGCATCTATTTTAGATATTGGCTCACCACTTATTGTACTCTTCACCTATTTTACCAATTGGACCCTTTTAACCTATTTTATCTATTCGGCCCATTTAACCTATTTCACCTATTGGACCCTTTTAACGATCGTGCGATCCGGGAGCACTTACAAGGAACATCCCTCAGATGACACCCTTCGATTTTGTTGAAATTTGGATATGTTATAAAGGACCGAAAAGTAAGCGTGACGTATTTTTTTTTATCGGCGGAAAAACGGTTTTAGGTGGTGAAACGAACCCTCGAAAATAGGGGTGTTTTTCGTTTTTCGTCTATAACGTTATTGTCTCATCTCCAATGTATACTGCACAGAAAAATAAACATTGTTGCAATTTGAAATTTGTTAATATCTCGTACCGTTGAAACGTTATCGACGAAAAACGAAAAACATCCCCATTTTTTAGGGTGCATTTCAGCCCTTAAAACCCTTTTTCCGCCTCAAAAAAAAAATACGTACCTATCGCTTACTTTTCGGTGCTTTAAAACATATCCAAATTTCAACCAAATCGAAGGGTGTCACCTGAGGGATGTTCCTTGTTAGAGCCAATTCATATGTTCTCGCATTTTCCATGCATTGTCACCCCTCAGATGCACATTTGCAAAATTTCAGAGCTCTAGAGATAGTCGGAAAGTGGATGAAATATCGATTTTCCGTTTTGCATCTCACACCAAAGTCAAGTTAAATGAAAACCTGTAAAAAGAAAGTTGTCGAAAAAGTTAAAAGAAAAAGTTAAAAGAAAAAATAAAAAAGAAATTATAACAAAATCTGACGATTTTTTTTCTGGAAATGTAATTATGAGTATTTATTAAGCTCTACAGAAGACAGCTTTTTCAAATATAAAAAAAAAATGTATTTTTTGTAAAACCTTAGGATAAATAGCTCTGAAGACGAAACGACGATGGAATCCATTCACGACGTAGACACGAACGAAATTTCTGACATACACGCAAGCCAAGCCGCGGCCAAAAGCTAATATATGTAAAGAGCGAGAGAGAGAGAGAGAGAGAGAGAGAGAGAGAGAGAGAGAGAGAGAGAGAGAGAGAGAGAGAGAGAGAGAGAGAGAGAGAGAGAGAGAAAGAGACGATTCAATAATTGACGCACGCAGACTCGGCAACGATTGACCCAGAAAACTAGATCGTCGTCGATATAACAACCCCTGACAAAGCCAACGTCGCGACCCCTGCTCTCTGGAATACAAAGAAAAGCTAATGTTCTCTGCCCCTACATGCGCCATCCAACTTCAAGTCGCCATACACCCCACGCTTCGCGCCACGCCAACTGCTGCTCTAAATCCCGTCAAAAGTGTTGTACCCCGCGAGCTGAAAAAAACCAGCAACACGTACTCGAGAGTTATCACGACTCGGAAGAAACAAATGGGGCCTGTTGGTGGCGCGATTAGCAGCGAATGTTTTTCCCTCCTTTTGGGCAGACTATGCTGAGCTTGCACGCGCCGCGTGTATGCGGGCTTGTGTGACTCGAGTGCGGACGAGCAGGACGGAGATTAACCGAGGGATGATTCCGAGCTTTCGGGGGGAAGCGACCCGCCGGAAGAGTTAGAGCGGAAATATTTTGCACGCACGCATTTTCATCGAAAGCCAGAAAGAGTGACGAGGCGAGGAGAAAAGCGAGAAGAGGAAAACAACTGCATTTCGCGGTTGCGGGGGTGCACGCTGCAGCACCCCCAGGAGGCATCGAAGCTTCCGTCGTTATGATACTCGAACAACGCCGACCACGTGTGGTGGCGTTTCGACGCTTGCAGACGCTCGCTACAGGACGAGCTTTTATGAAAGAAAAAATACAGAGTTGGAGTACATACGAGCGGAATGTACACGCGTCCATTCCTGCGCACCCTTATTCGTCGCGTCAGCGAACCGCGAGTCATATTTGTACCCGCTCAGCGACCAGACAAGTGAACAAAAAGAAATATAGTCGACTGAGCTTTTTTTCCCCAGGCACGGATCGCGCTTCCACCGAGCTGGCAAATTGTTTCTTCGGCGGGGCGACATCGACGCGAACGCCGGCGTGTGAAAGAGCATCCTAGATCAACCGCGGAATCCGAGGGAATACTTCCAAGGAACTTCACTTAAGGGGGGATTGTCTTTTTTTTCGCAAAATTTACCGCTTTTTGGGAATTTTTTTGTGAAGAAAGTATACAACGGAAAACGTGTGAAACTTGGCATATAGTTTTATTGATCTGTTTACTACATACAAAAATTTTTTTAAACAATTTCATCAAAAAATCCGCCTCCCACCCCCCTCGACGCGCGATGGTCCTTTTTTGATGGTGTGCACGATTTCTCAAAAACTATTCAACCGATTGCCTTCAAATTTGGACAGAATGCTCAGCTGACATCCTTTTATCGTTTGATGAAGAAAAAAAGCAATACGTTTAATAGTTTTTTATTTATAACAAAAAATCGATCAATTTTTTTCGAAAAATCGATACTTCAAGTTCAAAACGTCACCAAATCGTCAATTTATTTTTTTCCCTTCATCGAACGATAGCTATATGTGTCTAAAGTAAAATGCTTTTTGGGTTTTTGTTGCAGGATGAACGTGAAGGCTGTAATCGTGCACACCATCAAAAAAGGACCATCGCGCGTCGAGGGGGGTGGGAGGCGGATTTTTTAATGAAATTGTATAAAAAAAATTTTGTATGTAGTAAACAGATCAATAAAACTATATGCCAAGTTTCACAAGTTTTCCGTTGTATACTTTCTTCACAAAAAAATTCCCAAAAAGCGGTAAATTTTGCGAAAAAAAAGACAATCCCCCCTTAAGGGGTCTTCTTGCTTTAGACGCTAAAAAAGGCTATTTTCATTATTATTTTAATGATAGGTTTATATTATAGATATTGATATAAAAGTTGGTACACTTAACGGAGACTTTGTCCTTGGAGTGCCATATTTCAGGTGTTTACATTTTATTTTTTTTAAAGGAAACGAGTAAAGCTTTTTGAGTGCGGTTTTTTTCTTGCTTTTATTCATGATATACAGAACGTTGAAAAAAATGAACGTTTTTTTTTAAAGAAAAACCAAAATGGCGGCCGTTGCAGCTCCGCGAAAACAGGTCCTTAAATCGCGGGAGGTAAACGGCTGACATCACTGCCCCCTCTTTGTTGATCTGAAACACCAATTCAAAGCATATTATCGATCTGTGACCCTTTGGTCATGGAATGACGGATGGGTTTTTCGTTTAGTACAAATTTCGGAAAATGGTGGCAATTTAAAAAAAATCGAATTTTCGCGTTTTTTTTCGCATAAAAAGATAAATAATAAATGCAAAAATGTATCTATCGAAAAAACGATCCGTCATTCCGTGAAGACATATTTTCTGAGTATGCTCTTCAAATTTCATGTCGATATGTTAATTACAGCGGTCAGGAGAATGTCAGCCCTTTTTAAAAAACGTGTTTTCGAGAAAAACGCGTTTAAAGTTTTGTAATGTGTTTACACAAATGTGTTTATAATTACCGCTAATCGGCAATGCCTGGTCCATAGAGGCATCCCTCCTCTTCTTCTAGCTGCTCATGTTGAGCCGCTAACATCTCCCGCCGATTTCAAGGACAAAGTCTCCCTTAATAAATACACTTTCGAAATATGTTTTTTTTTTTTTAATGTTATGAATTTATGTAACGCAAACAAACTTTAAACGCGTTTTTCTCGAAACAACGTTTTTCGACGGCTTGTTGATAAACACATATTCTTTACAACTATAGCTATAGCGTATATCGAGGATTTTTTTAAATTTTGATATTTACTATTTTTTTTGCCAAATACGGTGAAAAAACACGTTTTTTCTTGTTTTTTTTTCGAAAAATGTCCACCATTTTGTAATTTTTGCATGTATGAAAAATCGTATGATATGCGATATAGCCATAATCATACTGAATCTGAAACCGTTTGATTTTTTTGTTTCGGATGATCCATCTCCGAGATTTCATCAACAGCGCAGGCCTACGATCATTTTAGGGCATTTTTAATTACTATTTTCGTCTATAAATAGTGAATTAAATAAAAAATAATATTAAATGTGTTTCGAAAGTGTATGTATTAAGGCTTTAGGCCAGAGTAACGGGTATAAAATCATGTGCGAATTTAACAATTTTTTTTCGTATCCAAAAGTGATTCACTCATAAAATTGATTACACATCTATTTAGTATGAATATCAAGCTGTTAGACAATATATATTTTTTTGTTCGATGTACAAAATGGCCGACTACTAATATTTTCTTTTGTTATCTCCTTTTTTAGCCGCCCCGCGGCGTGACATTTGGCATCCACAATTTTTCACCTAAAACAAAAAACAAAAATTCTCGTCAATCTACATTAGAATACCTAGAGAAGTACGTACGGAATTTGAAAAATATTGTTTTATTCAAAAGTTATAGGTATTTGAACTTAAGAAATGAATTTCCATTGAAAAAATTCGTTATAACTGCTCATAAACTGTTCATAAAATGAAAAGTTTTCGATCAATCAGAAATTCCGTACGTACTGAAAATGCTAAAATTCAAAGCTCCGAATAAGTATACTCTTTGGAAAGACGGTCGACACTGTCTTTTTTCGTATCTACAAACCTGCCTCTTCAAAAACGTCAAAGGATTTGTTTTATATATTGAAAAAAAAATCACGATCTTCTTCATGCAAGTACGAATTTTTCAACGCGTCTCCCACTTTCAACGGATGTTTGGGCACTTAACTTTTGTTTTCCTTAAAAAAAAAATTTGGCCAATGAAATAAGCAACATTGACTACAAAAAAAGTCTACAAAAAAAATACATATTGACCGAAATACAACCATCTGAAAAACGCCTGGGGTCCAATCGGCGCCATATGCCGTCAGAGGTTCATGGCGGAAGTTTGCAGTCGAAGGGCTAAGTGTCCACCTTAGATTTTATTGAAACTCATACACGTGGGTTTCATACAGGTTTTCTAAACTGGCCGGAATCGTAACTCAGCCAAATATGCACCGATTCAGTTAAAATTTCGACCGAATCTTCTCAGATGCATTCTCCATGGAACTGCATACGGAATTTGCGATTAGTTGTTGACTTTTTCAATAAACAATGTGATGTAACTTTTTTAATAAACTCATGTGATGTGATGCTCAAAATTGAACGTTTTCACGCAAATCTGCACTATGTTAAAAAAATATATATTTTCCAATATCCAGTTCCATAGCTTTTATTTATTTTATAGATATATATTTTAAAGTTTGATTTTTTTGAGTTTTTAACCTATGTTGGAAACTACTGGACAAATCTTTCTGGCTGCGGAACACTTTGCACGAGAGGTACTCTGTGTACTTAGACTCTAACTCCGCCATTTTTAATTGAAAAATCGCAACCATAAACCTGTACTCTTAAAACTGTGAACAATAAAGTTTTCCAATTAAATTTTTTACTGCGTCCATTCGTCTGAAAATTATAAGAAACACAAGACGTTCGGAGAATATGGGTACAAACTGTTGTAAACAATTATTTAAAAATTTCGATTTTGCAAAAGTGAGCATTTTATTCAAAATTCGTCCGGTTGAAAATGACCCAGTGTTTATACCTAAGGTTGAGGGCCTTCCCTAGGCACCACTGCACGCGCATATCGCTCACCGACGTACGCCGGCTCTTTGGGCGCACCTGATTGGCCCGCCTTTAAAAATTAATCATAATTCAAGGCTTGATCTGAGACCCACACATGCTTATATCAATGGACTCAGAATTTCACCCCCAACCTCCCATTTCGGGGAAGGCATTCAGTTCTGGGACACCCTGTATATATACACGCGCGCACCGATATATATATATATATATATATATATTTACAATTCAATTTACAAAATAATTTACAAAAAAATCTATACATTTAATTTTTATTTTCATTCATATGATTCAAAAAATATATATAAATATATACATATATATTTACAATTGAATATATAGATAAAAATATTAGGAACATATATAGATACATATACATATATATGGGTCATTCCACCAATTCTGTGTCTAAGTTGTACCGGGTGGTCTGAATTTAGCAAAACTAAGAAGGTCATCTGAAAGATCATATTAAAACAAGCATCCGTGATTTTTTCGAATTTTTTTATCCAATAGTTTTTGAGTAATGGCGGCTCACAGTTTTCAAATTTTGTAAAACACCAAATTGTGAATTGCCCATAACTTCTTTCCAATTATAGCTAGAAGATTAAAAGAAAAACGATTTTTTAGAGAAAAACATGAACTTTTTGAAAAAAAAATGCTGAAATTCTGGGTTGTTTTAAAAATTACAAAAATCACGTTCAAAGTATAAAAATCGATTTTTCGGGTCTTCCCTCATTTTTCCCGGTTTTGAAAGTATTTTTTTCCAAAAGTTCCCATTTTTTTAATCGAAATAGATTTTAAACGAGATAGGATCTCTAAAACATCAGCCTCAGAAAAATTAAAGAAAAAATGTTTCTCAATTTTTTAAATTTTATTTCATAATGAAAGTTATTGTTATTATTGTTATTATTTTATAAATTTGTAAGTGAGAGATTTTATAACCTCAAAACCGACAATAGCTATTAAAATTAAATGATTTTTTATTTTTAATTTGCTTATGTGACATGATATTACCTTATAAAAACTCTGAATGTTTATTTACGCAATAAAAATGCCATTAAAGATTTGAGGTTGATTTAAATAAATGTTATGGGAAATGACAATCTTTATTCAATTTTTCTGAGGCTGACGTTTTAGAGATCCCATCTCGTTTGAAATCTATTTCGATGTAAAAAATTCTGCACGTTTCGAAAAAAATACTTTCAAAACCGGGAAAAATGGGGCAAGGCCCGAAAAATCGATTTTTATACTATGAACGTGATTTTTGTAATTTTTCAAACAAACCAGAATTTCAGCATATTTTTTTTCGAACACTTCATATTTTTCTCTAAAAAATCGTTTTTTATAAAAAAAATTCTAGCTATAGTTGGAGAGAAAATATGGGCATTTGAAAATTTGGTGATTTACAAAATTTGAAAACTGTGAGCCGCATTCACTAAAAAACTATTGGATAAAAAAATTCAAAAAAATTCTGGATGCTTGTTTTAATATGACCTTTCAGGTGATCTTCTTAGTTTTCCTAAATTCATCCCACCCGGTACAGCTTTGACACAGAATTGGTGGAATTACCCATATATATATATATATATATATATATATATATATATATATATATATATATATATATTGTGCATCAGGAGCGAAAAAGATGAAAATCGAAAGCGTTCACCGCTCGCACCCATATTGGGTACGATATAAAGGTGTGACAGGGGCGAGACGGGCTTACCATTGAAGAATAGGATTAAGCCGACAGGAGAGATCCGGAAAGATCAGGATAACTATATACCGCGTATTTTGTGTAAAGCAACCACCGCGCATCGGTGCTTCTCTCTTCTTCGTCCCTATCTTCTTATTCCGTTTGCTTTGCCCATAGGCATATAAATGGGCTCGTCGTACCTTACTTTCGACGGATTCACCCCGACAGCTTAATACCCGATCAAAATCTAAACCAGTCATTTAGCCGGTGCGCTAAAGACATTCACTCGACGATATCTCCCCTCCCTCCAATGTCCCAATTTTCGTATTCTTTTGTTCGGCGAGTGTACAAGGATACTCGAGGGCTGCCCTACGCTTCCCGAAGAATAAAGGCTTCGATGGCTTTGCTGATTTTTAAACTGGCTTCCCGCACTGCCACTTGGAAAACTCCGAACCTGCTCCATTCACAATGCCACCTTTTTCGACCTTTCTTCTCTGTCCCAGTTCGTATAGAAATTCTCCCGTGCGATAGAATCCACTTCAGTTCTATCGAGTCGTTTGAATTTTTTATTTTTTTTTTCTCTAGGAAAAGCAGCGGAGAAGCACCATCTACCGGATAGTTACTTAAGGGGTCATATACAGTTACAATTTTCGAAAAATCGGTTTTTATTTTATTTTATTTTATTTTCGTAATGTACATATATTTAAGTGCACACACAGAAAATTTCTTGTCAATCCGACGAATATTCTCGAAGTTACACGCACACGTAATGACGTCTCAGAGCGTTCGAAAGTGCTTTTGAAATTTTAAACGCGTTTTTCTCAAAACTATTTTTTCAAAGCCGATGAGCAAGATTTCTCGGAAACGGCTAAACCGATCTGTCTCAAATTTTAACACAATCTTTTCAATTATATTTTTTAGTAATTAATCGAAGGTTTTTTCTCACCGATACATATCTTCCATTTTATAAACAATTTAAGGCCTAAACTTTTGTCAGAAGTTGATTTTTTTAGAAGCCGCCATTTTGTCAAAAATCATTACTTTGCTTGTTCCTCCGATCAATTACAAGATAAGCCATTATATTAACGAAATATTTTTGATTCTTTCCATTTTAGATTATCCAGTACAGAGATATGGTGCTCACCGCAAGACGCCTTTTTTTAGAGGTGCTCTCGGAGATCAGCTATAGCAGCTTTCAAAATAATTATTTTCACAAATGAAAAATGTAAAAATACAGTTAAAAGTTACCATAATATGTGTACAATTTTTTACGTTAATAGATTTAAAGGTCTTCCCCAGAAAAATTCTTGAAAAATCTATCATTTTGGGCCTCCTGGCTGTATATAACCCCTTAAATCGGATAGTGCCCAATATCGGATAGTAGACTATCTGGAGTTTTTCTATAACATGTGTTTTCGATTTTTCACACTAATAATTATTTTTCAAACATCGCTGGTGCAAAACTTTTGGTTCCCTAGCAACGAAAATGGCACAGCAGTAAACTGATGTTACTTTTCGCCGACGTGAAAAAATATTTTCGTGTTAAAAAGTGTTGTTTTCATTGAGGTGAGCCCAAAATATTTATGTTTTTGTCATTTTTTAATTAACTGTAGCATATAATTCACTTAATAAATATATTATGTTGGCAAAAATAACAATATGTACAAAAATATTACTGTCCATATTCGGCCATGTCAAATATTAATATCGAATACTTACTCGAGCCCAATATTGGATATCCGTTTATGCCAAAATGTTTCTACGTATTCAAACATTAACTCATAAAGACTAATTGTTCGATAATAATTACAAAGTTAAAACAATGAACGTTTTAGGCAATCCGATTATAGGCAACCTTTTTGAAAACCATGATTTCTAAATTTTTTTGTGAAACATAACATAACTCGAAATATTCAAATGTAATGTGTAAAATAATTATTAGCATCTTGTTGTATATGACATCTAGATAATAAAATCGTTAAATTTGAAGGTCCTAGCGATTGTTTACTTTTTTTTAAATTTCAAACAAAAGCATCGGATGTATGGTGCCTCGCCCATATCAAAATTTGACCCTGACAACATTAGTGCCCTAATATCAGATATAAGAAAAATGGAGTTTGGGCCCTCATATAGAATATTCGATTATAGGCAATTTTGAAAATCATGATTTCATGAAAATTTTTTGAAAATCATGATTTCTGATTTTTTTTGTAAAACATAATATAGTTCGAAATATTCAAATGTAATGTGTAAAATAATTATTAGCATCTTGTTGTATATGACATCTAGATAATAAAATCCCTAAATTTGAAGGTCAACAATTGGTTACTTTTTTTTTAATTTCAAACAAAAGTATCCGATGTAAGGTGTCTCGCCCATGTCAAAATTTCACCATGACAACATTAGTCCCGTAATATCAGATATAAGAAAAATGGAGTTTGGGCCCTCATATAAGATATTCGATTATAGGCAATCTTTTAAAAAACCACGATTTCTGTCATCTTTTGTAAAACATAATATAACTCAAAATATCCAAATATGGTGTGTAATATAATTATTACCGTCTTAATGTACATGAAATCTAGATCATAAAATCGTTAAATTTGAAGATCTTAGCAATTGTATACTTTTTTTTAAATTTCAAACAAAAGTTAAAATTCGCGTATTAAACTCCCTTATTAAAATGTTGTCACGGTGAAATTTGATCGCCGAATTTGAATTCGCCGTGTCGAATTTAGCATGGACACGTTGCATATTTGAGCTGACGTCTGTTTGCTCGTGGAGGAATTTAACCTGCTCCGACTCACGTTTCTTCTCTCTCTCTCTCTCTCTCTCTCTCTCTCTCTCTCTCTCTCTCTCTCTCTCTCTCTCTCTCCCTCCCTCCCTCCCTCCCTCCCTCCCTCTCTCTCGGCCACCAGGACGAATAATCCCTGCGCGCCTCAGGGAAGTTTTAAACGCGAAAGCATTGTGCACAACTGCGAAAGGATTTTCATTCTCCTCACCTCTGCGTTCCGCTCTTCCGTCGGTGGGGAACGAGATCTCGCGAGAACTCCGCAACCCCTTTATTCGGATTTCAACGCGTGCCCCAGGGCATCCACATATACGTATATCGAGGTATTATGCATGAATCTGGAATTGAGATACTACTCGAAGAATTTGATATCCAGACTCTATGCAGTCGCGAGTCCTCAGCGCTATTCGACGAATTTTGTTAGAATTTTTATTGAAATGCAGCTACGTGCGCAATTCGCGTGGAAAATAGTGAATCTCTGGACGCAAGGTGGTGCACGAGCCCGGTAGCTGGTCAAAAGAAAGTTTCACAATGAATGTCTTTAAATATTCTCATTGGAATGTAAAAAATATCGTAATACGATAAAATATAATTTTAGAGGTGCATAAGAATTCCTTGATTCTGTGCTTCAGTCTGTGAAATATCGAGACTGGAAAAGCTCAGCTTGTGAAAACAATTTGACGCCAACGTAACTTGGAAAATTCACTTCAGTACAGCCATTTGTTCATAAGTTCACTCAATTGCGAAATACAAATCTTCGGGGGCTATACCAGTGTGAACGCTGAAAATTTGGGTAATTTTCGGGAATTTTTTTGGAAGAAGAGTACTCAATTAAATGCTTCGAAAAATTAAGAATATATTTGGCTATATTTGACCTATATTACATAATTTTTTCATAGAAAAATATTGAGATCCAAGCGACTTATGCGCTGCCTTCGGAGGCGCAAAAAAAAAGTTCCTCCACTGCTGACGTGATTCTGGCCGATTGAGTAGCTGAAACCGAAAAAGGAAAAAAATGTCGTTAAACTGGAAGGTATTTCCTGTACAATGACGTAGGATTTTCGGAAAATATCAAAATCTAACAAAATGGCGTAGTTGTGAAAAAAGTCTGTTTTCTTGCCTATAAAATGGTCGTTTTTATCAATGCCAAATCGTCAATTTTCATCCAATCAAAAATATCCTACGTCATTGTAGAGTAAATATATTCAAGAGTACTCAGTTCAAATTTCAAGTCAATCGGATAATTGCTCTTTGAGTTACAATCACAGCAAATTTGAAAAAACTCATTTCGAGAAAAACGCATTTAAAGATTTAACTATCGATTTTTGAAATATATAATGATATTGATATAAATGATATAAATGATAATGATATTCTTGAAAGTATAAACTGTCGAAAAATGCAAAAAAAAATCGATTTTTTTAGTGTCTCTGGCATAGCCCCTTAAATGAAAATTACTATGACACTTTTTTCGCAAAAACGTTGCTTGTCTTCGTTCACAACCACGCCTTCGCGTGTTATCCGCAGCACATTCAGCAGCTTTACAATTATTTATGCGCTTTGCCGCAAGGACGTCATCTCATGTGACAACTTTTTTTTTTGCTTTTTTGGGGATTTTTTTTACGAACCATTAAAACCCACTATCTTTGAATTTTTACCACACATTTATTAACATTTTCACAGTAACTCTGAATTTTACGAAACAAAAATAACGAGGTGAATCGACATTATACCGTTCGAGAGACATTCATGGGTAAGAAAAGTTGGTTGACGGCTGTCATGATTCCGGAGGTCCGGCTCATCTGAAATATAAAAAAATCAAACGGCATTTTAATCCGTAGACCTGATGCTATCGCCGGAACTAGAACAAAGATTAAAAAATCGAAAATTGAATTTTCGGCACGGTTTTAAAAGTTAAGTTCCAAGTTTCGTCGTTTTTTCGACTTTTTCAACTTAAAATGAAACTATGCCAGATTTCAGAAAAATTTTAGTTCGGGTGGGAACTATATATGCGCTGGCTATACCATACAAATTTGAGCGAAACTCGTTTAATAGTTATTGAGATATTATAAATGCCAAACTAAAAAATGAAGTTTTAAGAAAAACGCGTTTAAAAGTTCAAGCACGATTTGTAACATTTCAACGACTTCAAATATCGGAAAATCATTTAATTTGCATATTCTAGGAATGTTATGGAAGCAATTTGTGCAATAAAATGTTTTTCGACATGTCACAGGGAATGACCCCCTTAAGGTATTCCTTCCGCGAACGGCAGTATTTTGTGCCCCCACAGCAGGGCCCTTTTAAATCATTGGTAAATTACAGTGGCGCTTAATAGAAAATAAGTCACAATAAATTATTATACCCAACGATTGACAGGAATAAAAAAATTAGTAGATTTAGTAGATTTAGTGGAAATTTAGCAAATTTAGTAGATTTAGTAGAAGTTTAGCAAATTCAGTAGATTTAGTAGAAATTTAGCAAATTTAGTAGATTTAGTAGAAGCAAATTTAGTAGATTTAGACATTTTCTCTGGAAAGTCACGGCTACAAAATTTTGTATGCTCGCCACATGTTTCTAAGTGTTATCATTGATATTTTCCTTAAACATTCGGTGACCTGTTTTTATCGTCGTTCCGGACTCTACAACTTTTTACCCGCGTTGAGCAGTTCATATCAGGCATCTACAGTTACTTAGTGTATAAATTATTAGATATATGAGATTATCAGACAATATGGCCAGCGTGTCATCTCCACAAAGTGCTGTACAATTGAGACGATTTATACAATCGTAATTTTTCATTAGCAGTTCGGCAACTCGGCTTGTAATCTTACCACTACACTGACATGTATTTTTACTCGATTATAGACGAAAATCAGTCACTTGTTAAACATTCGGGTTCGTGAAAGGAAAACCTTGAAAAAGGGAAACCCTTTGTTCATTTTGTAAAACATTCCCGAAGCAACACGATTGAGATAAATTTTCCGGAATGGAAGATCCCCCGAATATCCTTCGTAATTTTTCCCTCGATCTTTCCAATCCAACAAGCCACCGAATTCGTTCCATCCCTCGTGAGGATTTTCGATTTTCCGTTGGTAAAATCTCGACGACCAAGCCTCAAAAGGTTCACGAGAGCGGGAGTCATGAAAAGAATTTTCATAGCCGCCACCAGCCCGGATAAATGCTCCTCATACCTCGGTAGAAAATTCTGGAGAGCACGTAAATATTCGGTAGGAAAATTCGGTAGCTGAAACTTTCCCAGGGCAAAGCTCGACATGAAACACACCCACACTCTTCTCATAAACATGTGTAAATATATGTGTGTGTGTGTGGCTACGCTGTGTATAATATATATATATATATATATATATATATATACTAAAGACATGACGGAAGGAGCGAGGCATACCTTATCGAGGATAAATAGTTGCGGAAGCGTTTCACTCACCGTCATCGCTGGCTGTCCCTACCCCCGGCATGTCACAGCACATGCTGTGACCGGACCACTAAATTTTCGGGACGGAATGTTTTCGTTCGAATTTCCGACCACTCTCGTCTCGTGTGTATTCACCCGAGTATCGGCATTTTCAACATTCATCGCACAGCCGGAAGATAAGATTACTTTATTTTCCAACATTTATTGCTCGGCTGGTCACCTCGATGAGCGCGTTTGCGTCAAAGAGCAAACCTACAGTCTCGCGATATCGTTGCCTCGGCCGTACAAAAGATAACGCAAATACCATCGGAATAATTTTGTCTCGTCGACCGAGCCGCGTCCATGTGATGTCCAATTCGCTGAATGCTGTTGCCTTGCTCAAATAGTAGGATTGGAATAATGGGATACGAAAGTATGGTAACAAAGTGGCAGTAGTCATTCTTTCGATTCGACGAATTTTTGGTGCTGTTTGTTTTCATGATGGGCAGAAGGAACTGAACGCTGGTCCGAACCAGGAAGAGTAGGTAGGCTAGGTAGGTATAATCAGGTAGGCTAGGTAGGAATAGGCAGGTCCGAAATCTTCATTGAAGATGATAGAAAAAACGTTCGTGAGCTGTGGGTTTCCAAACAGGGCAGTGTCAGCAGTTGGATCCCATGGATACAAGTTATCCGATCCAAATTGCCATCATTCAGTGCAGGATTAGTGACCATCGCGTTGTCGTGGACACGGGTCGCTCTACTTTATTGGCCTCACTGTTTCTAACCATGTGGTCCCATGCCGTTTAACATCCCGACTATTGGTCTTGTGCTTTGGGATTTTTGAGGCAGTACTACTCGAAATATTGACAGTTCTATTTGGACGTTGAATAAGTTGTCGCTGTTTTCCAATAGATGGCGTTACCAGAAGTATCTGCGTGTAGTTTAATATGGACACGCATCTATAAAGAAGCACCATAAGGAAGCTTGAAATTCAGTGTAGGGGAAGTCGGGGCAAGATGATAACGTCATGTTCAAATAAAACAATACATATATGAGTCAGTGAACTTCAATTATTTTTTTAACTAGTCAACATTTATTAATCGTTTAGTTTTGGAAGCAAAAGAAATCAGTCTTTCTGATTTGTACCATACAATATATATTTGTAATTAAACCTTTATTTTTCCCATCTTACCCCGTATGCGAGGCAAGATGAAACAGCGTTGGGATAATGATGGGACACGAATAATTGGCATCTTTCGCATATAAAAGTGGTTTCATTCTCAATACTATCAATTGGATAAGCCAACCGTCGAAGTTCTGTAGGATTAGTCCGAATAAGCTTGCTTCCATATCATTTTGATCATTTGTAAGTTCTTTATCATCCCCTGGTAGAATCACCGGTTGAAGAGGAACCAAATGCTTTACTAGTTTCATTTCACCCTTTCTAACGTAAATAGTGGTACGTTGTAAAATATTCTGGATTTGCGAGAGCTTGTGTTCATCTTGCCCCATTAGAAGGTTAACGAATTTACAAAAAAAATCACGCAATAACCTTGAACATTTCTGACAAACCGTTCTTGTCATATTAATAATTAGTACTTCCATTGTGTTTACCTATCTGTCTCTAATCAATATCTGCAAATCAAATAAACTGAAACGATGTCAAACTGTACCAAAAATTGCATCGTTTTGTCTAAAAATCGATATTGTTTTCTCACTCGAGACGAGTGATTCCACCACGGTTGATACTTTCACACTCAATCACCTTACCGCCACCCCTCCAAACTCCAACTGTGCTCGCACACTCTGTTTAGTGGCTAGGCTTATGATTCATCTTACCCCGCGTATTCGTCTTGCCCCGAGTTCCCCTATTTGCGGGTAATTTTACTGCCCTGCTGTAATTTCGAAAAATCTGCAGCTGAAGCACCCAGGATTCTTGTTGAGACTTCCCAGGAAGCAATTTTCAAAAAGTTGTCCAAAAGTCGGCTAAAAGGGTGCTAAACGTCCGCCCGGAAGTTATCTCAAAGTCAGCAACCATCCAAAAAAATAACTGTTGGACACACGATAACTTACAGGTAACTTCCAAGCGGACATTTGGTACCCATTTGGACAACCAATAGACAACTATTTTGAAATTGCTACCTGGGTTAGGGCGACCATGCTCTGTCGGAAACAACATGCAGAGATTGGTTTGGACGTTTCAAAAATAATGATTTTGATGTGATGGATTGGAGGCGTTACTTCCTGGAGACTCATGTCAGACGCTAGCTGAACATGCAGAATCATTAGGGGTTGGTCACACAACAGTTTCGAAACGTTTGAAAGGATTAGTAATGATTTTTTTTAAATAGAGCATTAATGTTTCACAAAAAAACAGCAGGATCTTATTCAACATCCCAAAATTTTACCTCTCAATACTCGCGTGTGCAGTTATTTGCAAAACAATAAAAATATAAAAAGATTTTTTAAAGTCATCACTTCATGTTTTTATGGCGCAACGTAACTTAGTCTTCCATCATTGGATGTTTCGTCATTGTTTAGCTTCAATAAATTGAGGCTAGGAACATCGGCTGTCAGACGAATCCCTGCGGATTTACCAAGCAGTCTATGGTACATCAAGCGGAGCGCCAGTTGTTTCTCGCAATGTTAGATCCTGATCGGAATACGCCCCAACGTATTCCAATTGTACAGTAAATGGAAAACAACCGTCTCGCGGTATGAAAAAAGGTTCCAGCGGGCGTACGAATCCTCCCGCAAGCCAAAATCCACATCCCGATGGGATTCATTTTTCCTATCGGGACGCAACGACGTTGCGGGGGCTCGGAATGAAAAGCATTTCATGAGCCACGTTCGGACGGGCGAAAGTTGAATTATCTGTCCGGGAAAAGGCAATCCCGGAATAAAACTAAGGCTGTGGGGGAGGCTGCACAAGCAAGGGCGCGCATATCCTTCTCGGTACGGAGAGCCAATGTATTTTTATATTTTCCTTTTTTTCGCGAAGGCTCGCATTAGCATATTCGCTTTAATGTGCTGCCAACCGTTGGAGAGATAGAGAGAGAGAGAAGAAGAGATGGAGGATGAGGGACCGATAGAAACAGCGGGAGCACCAGTGACTGGTGCGGAATCCCAGCTGGTGGCATTACGTTTGTAAACCTAGCTCAATGCCAGCTATGAATGGGGATGCGAGTGAGGGCGGTACCGCGTCCCCTTGGGGTTTATTCAGTGACCTACGGATAAGCCCTGCCGCGATACATTTTGCACGTAATACTGGTTCTTCACTAAGGTCAACAAAACTTACAACTTTCTCAAGATCCACGAATCTTGAGTGGATAAAGGAACGATACTCATCGTCGTAGGACATGGATTGCAATGATGAATAAGTTCTCGCTGTTTTTTTCGCGAAAATTAATGCTTTATTTTAAAAAATCATTTCTAATACTTTGAAACGTTTTGAAACTGTTGTGTGATCAACTACTAATGATTATGCAAGCTCAGTTAGCGTCTGACATGTGTCTTCATGAAGTAGTGCCTCCAATTCAACTCATCACAATAATTGTTTTTGAAGCGTCTAAACCAATTTCTGCATGTTGAAGTTGTTTACACTTTGGCGAAATGACATACACTGAATTTCAAGCTTGCTTTTAGTGCTTCTTTATCGTTATCATCTTAAGCTGTAGTTACCATCACTTATTTATCATTACCATCTTAAACTGTAGTTGCAGTAGCTGTAGTTACCATCACATCTGGATCGTTGCCATCTTAAACTGTAGTTTAAGATGGCAACGATCCACCTCTGAATAAAACAGACACCTCTGAATACAACGCTGTAATTGGAATGACCACAATTTTGGTGGATTCGAAGGACAGTCATGTCCATCAACCACTTTCCATTCGTTGCAGCTTC
This sequence comes from Ophion ellenae, assembly GCA_963210295.1. NCBI lineage: Eukaryota > Metazoa > Arthropoda > Insecta > Hymenoptera > Ichneumonidae > Ophion > Ophion ellenae. The sequence goes on from OY723395.1 coordinate 25,568,081, forward strand.
TGCTTTCAGTGCATATTCGGAACGAGAAAATACCTGTCCATTTTGTTTTCTTCATGCTTTCGTCGTATCGTAGAGATAGGTTGGTGCGAAAGAAAACTGCTAGCCGCAAACCCTTGCACCAGAGGACTGTGCAGGAAGCATACGAGTAGGCCGTCGATCTTCAAGAGACCCAAAGCTACAGGCTTATCCATGTAAGCTTCTCGCAGCTGGAAGCATCGTTTCTATACACACATATAGATATATATCTAGGGAAATTATATTTTGAACGTACCATATTGTGAAACATGGGCTATCAGTAAAACTGACTGTTTTAAAGACGGTCTCAGACTTTTTTTAAGTTCATCGTTGATTTTGGCTTCAAAGAAGGTCTATAAAATGACCTTCATGGTAATATCTTTAGATTGAGCCAAAGGTGATTTTGTTTGGGAAACGCAATATTGCGTATGGGAACAATAGGCTATGAAGACAGAGCTCGAAGGCAAATGTCCTTAAAATCAGCTATCCTCATAGACACATAGGATAACTTTTGGAAAGAAGATACGGAAGACTACCAAGAGAATTGCATCCCTACCATTCGTTCTTCTTTGCTTCACAAAGAACATCACTTAAGAGTCTGCCTTCGATTTCGCTGAAACTCATGTATGTGACAATCCATTGAAAACGATTGGACACGTATTTCTTTTATTGTCGGAGAAACGGGTTTAAGGGGGGAAACCACCCCCCAAAGAACGGCGTGTCGAGGGGTAATTTTGCAGTTCCAGCCACCAGCAGTTCACCGATCTGACTGAAGCGAAGACCAAAATTCTTTTATTGTAAAGCGATGAAATATCCAGCATGAAAGTATTGATACAAAATGAAATTGCGGGGGGACATACCTTGAGGTGATGAAAAAGTGTGCTGATTTTCATGATTTTTTTTTAAAGGAAACCTTTCTTCACAGTTCTTGAGACTCAGGGGATGTTTTATTACTACTTTTGGCTGTTACATGGTATTTTTAAAATTTATTTATATTTAAAAATGGTGGAGCTATGGCTCGGTCTTCTATACTGCATTTTCAAAACTGGCGTGACATATAACTAAAAAACTAGTCGACCGATTTCGATGAAATTTGGTATCCATCTTTCTAATCCTATTGTCTCATACGTGACCCGGAATGTTTTGGAAAATTAAACAAACAGTATTTTTTATTGCAAAATGTAGCCTTTTATTTCGTAAAATTCAATATTTTTATTTCAAAGTGTATCATTTCGTATATTTTCAAAATTTCTCACTTTTTCTTGGTTCATATTCTGCGTATAAGTGTTTATGAAAGAAAAATCTTTGTTGGTTTCCTTTCAGATTAATCCCACCGACGCTACGTGTCACGCCGTCTGACAACATCCGCCGCAACCCATTTAGAAGACCGTGCCATACCTCCACCATTTCTAAGGATTAATAAATAAATAAAATACCATGCAACAGCAAAAATTAGTAATACAATACACCCTAAGTCTAAAAAATGGTCGAGAAATCTTTCCTCAAAAAAAAATCATGAAAATCAGCAATTTTTTGCTGGCCTAAAGGGTTGACATGCCTTTCTTTGAGGGGTGGTTTCCTCCCTTGAAACCGTTTTTTTCACCGTTAAAAAAATGGGTGTCCAATAGTATTCAATGCTTTATCACATATATGAGTTTTTTTTTATCGAAGTTCCTTGTCAGTAATAACTATAGTATTCCTTCTGTCTATCCATCTCTCTGTCTTGCTCAATTTTTTCCCTCCAGCCTTGCGACTGCTCTCTTGTAATTCCATACATGTCACCCCCGGTCCGTTTTTACCAAGTCATTCCCGGGTAAAAGTCAAATCCCCCGTTCTTTTTCGATCGGGGCGTGCGAGGAGGGTGGGTGACATCAGGGTTGGCTGAGGTGATCGACGACGAGGGAATTAACCCGCGATCTTTCGGCGCGGTTCGCACTCCGCTGTATTATTTCTCGCTCGTGGCGATCGTGTTTTTATACAACGAGAAGATGAGGCCGGGCGAGGACTCAGCTGTTTGGTGGATTAGAATTGGCCTTGCGGAGAAATTGCACATCTGTGCTTTGTGCCACCGAGCTTGCGCGTAATGGATCGAGTAAGAAAATTGTATTACAAGCAGAAGAGCCACGTCAAGATTAGACGGATCGCTCTAGTGCACGTATGTCTGCGCGGGGGTGCTTTTGGGGCCGATCGTCTCGAGCCTCGGTCACAAAATGCCAAAAAACTCAATATCGGTTATTTTTTGTTCTGAAAGCCAAGAGCCTCGTCCGAGAGAAAGTTAATTTTTAACGGGGTCATACCATGTCACATCTATTTTAGTCGCTTTATATGGGAATTTTTTTTTTCTTATGGACCATCGATACACACTATCTTTGAATTTTTACCACACATTTATTAACATTTTTTAAGTCCCTCGGAATTTTATCAAACAAAAATAACGAGTTGAATCGACTTTACACCGTCCAAAAGACACTCATGTGTAGAAAATGTTGGTTGACGGCTGCCATGATTCCGGAGGTTCTGCTCATCTGAAATAGGAAAATCAACCGGCACTTCAAATTGTAGACCTGAGGCTATCGTCGGAACTAGAGTACAGGAAAAATATCGAAAATTGAATTTTCGGCATGGTTTTAAAAGTCAAGTTCCAAGTTTCGTAATTTTTTTCGGCTTTTTCAGCTTAGAAAAAACTATAGCAGATATCAGAAATATTCTATACCTATACCATACAAATTTAAGGGAAATCCCTTCAATCATTTTTTAGATATCATGGAAGCCAATTTGAAATGAACACTTTTGAGAAAAACGCGTTTAAAAGTACGATTTACACAACGAAAGTCTTGACTCACCATTAGTCTGCTATGCCGGGTCCATTTAACATGCAGACAGTTTTTCAATTTGTGCAACAAAAAAAAATCGTTTTTTTGGACCGGTAACATGGGATGACCGCCTTAACACGTAGACACTGTTCTTATCCATCCGAAAATAGTCCATTTTTATCCGCATCGAGTATTCAACGAATGCTTCGAGTTCTGTCATCGGCGTTGCTGACTTTGGCTGTACATAGAACAAATAAGTGATAAGAAAAATTACGACTCACTCGTTATATGTTTATTCAACAATATCGTCGCTTCATCGCGGATGCTATATTTGTCGAAATAAAGAGACGCGTCGAAAAAAAGGCAATTTTTGTTTTCTTCGGACTATCGTTTTGTCAATTGTACAAGTCATACGTACCTCGTGAGTTGGCGATCTCGTAGCCCCACGACGATTTTACAATACCATCGAGCATGCATGGCGTTTTCTCTGATAACATGTGTCAATATTGACACGACCGTCACTATTTACCATCCTCGTCTCGTTCCTCTCCCTCTCTCTCTCTCTCTCTCTCTCTCTCTCTCTCTCTCTGCCTCGCCCCCGTCCCTTCTTCTTCGTCGATCATAAAAAAGAGAAAAAATGGGTATGCTGCAGCTGTACGTAAAAAGCGCAAAGGGGATAGAAAATCGTTGGATCGCGCGATTGAACTGTTCTGGTGATATTCTTTCGAACGATCGCGTCATCTCCGTTTTTTCTCTCGAGAAACAAAAAAATGTTGCCTCGCTTATTTTCGTGATCCCGTAAATTCCGAAGCAGTTGAAGAATTTTGTTATCTCTTCGGTTTTGGTCCTCGAGCGATGACGTGTCGAGGTGGGATTCCCAAGTCGTCATATACACATGCCATCGAATTGACGGTGCGCTATCCTGAAGAACTCGAGTTGCTCATCCACTCGTCTTCCTGAGTATCCGACCTCTATAATTATTTCAAACCCGGCTCAACGGGAGGGAGAAAAAACTAGAGGGGTTCCTATCGTTACAAGAGTTTTGAGAGTGATACCTGCTACGGGTCCGTATGGGTCGTAACCGTTTGTTCCGTGAGGGCGTGCACCAGTTTTTTTTTATAGCAAGACTCCTCCGAAGAACAAATGGAGGAGTGGAGAGAGTTGTCAATTGAATCAGATTTTTTCGCCGTTCAACTTGGTACATACTTGGTATGTACTTAGTATGTACTTGCTACATATTTGGCCGTTCAACTTGTCACATACTTGGTATGTACTTAGTGCATACTTGGTATGTACTTGGTGCATATTTGGTATGTACTTAGTACATACTTGGTATGTACTTGGTGCATATTTGGTCTGTACTTAGTTCATACTTGGTATGTACTTGGTGCATACTTGGTATGTACTTGGTATGCAATTGGTACATACTCGGTATGCACTTGAAACATACTTGGTATGTACTTCGCTGTTCAACTTGGGACATATTTTGCCGTTCAACTTGCTACATACTTCGCTGTTCAACTTAGGACATCCTTTGTCGTTCAACTTGCTAAATACTTCGCTGTTCAACTTGGTACATACTTGGTATGTACTTATCACACACTTGGTGTGTACTTGGGACAGACTTGGTACATACTTAGTATGTATTTGGTATATACCAAGTATGTACGTGGTAAATACTTGGAACGTACCAAGTAAAACGTTTTAGAAACCCATTTTTTTCATCGTAATTATGGACAAGTTGGCGGTTGACCGAAGAATTTGTAGGGCGGAGCTGTAGTAGCGAAAATCTCAAAATAATAATCATGTGAAGTACAGTTCATTTTTACGCCAAATTTCGCAAATTTTCGATGTTCTAAGTCATTTTTTTGGAGTCGTTGGGTTAACTAAATTTGTTTGGGTTGGCTAAATAAAAAAAAAACAATCAAGTTGAGGAGTCCGATCGAAACTATCCGTAGGATACCCAGACACCTTAGCCAACCCAAACAAACCCAAATCCGATATCCCCCTAGCGGGACTGCCAAGATCGAATACCGGGATGTCAATCGATGTGGCATTTTGATACGTTCAAAAGTATAGAACGGACTAACGTAGAAGTCTTGACGGATGACTCAAAAGTTTCGGACAGCTCATAGACGAGTCCGGAAAGAACTTGAACAGCGACGCAAAAGAACATTCCCTCTTGTCGTCGTCTCGACGGGCTGGTCGCTTGACCGCGCGAGTCACTGTGGAAAATGAAAGCTATTATGTCTACTCGGACCCAATTGAGGCTGGGTCGAGATCCTCCACCGAGTGCGACACATCAGAGGCCTTCGGCCTTTGAATATCCTTTCGTGCGTCTTCTTTCATCCACAATGTACATCGTGGCCAAGCAAAGAATTAGAGACGCTCGCGTTGGCGTCTCTACCACGAGTACACATTTCCTAGGACTTGGGAACTCTAAATTACCGCCATGACGTACAAGGCTCTTTGTGTCGAATTAGTCCAAGGCCCCTTTTTCACAGATTTTCGTATGACTTGGATATATGATGACGGGATATTCGAGTCCGGCAATTTCTTGTGGTGAGCAGCCTTGGCCACTACTCGGATGGGTGACCGTTTCAATTGGATGGGATCATAAAAGCCGAGCGTATGGGACACATTGCGGAAATTAAATAATAAAGTAAATATACAAATATTTTAATTTCTTCGACGTATGTTTTTATTCGATTCTCATTGCATCGGTGAGAACTAACGTAAGGACACTCCAGCTCTTCAGAAAAAGGGCTTATGTTAAGATTTTTTTTACGAGTAGGTACAATAAAGGCCGTAAAAAAATGAATCGAAAAACTTCATTGCACATACTCTTAAGTGTATAAACATTTCATGTTTTTATTTTTTAATTGAAAATGACGGGGCCAGAGTGCAAAATGTTCCGCGGGCGGAATGATTTCTCCTGTAGTTTTCAAGCTAGAACAAAGAACCAAGAAAATCTTTAAAATATATACAAAAGCTATGGAACTGCGTACGGCAATTAGAGAATATCTTTTTCAAAATAAGGTAGTGCGGATTTGAGTAAAAACTTTCATTTTTGAGCAAAAAAAGAACATGATTAATTCTTTTTTATAAGTTCATAATCCATCGTAAATTCCGTACGCAGTTCCATGGAGAATGCATTTGAAAATATACGTTCAAATTTTCAAGTGGATCGGTGCATATTTGGCTAACTTACGTTTCGGCCAGTTCGAAAACATGCTTACGAAAAAACGCTTTTAAGGGGGGACTTTTATGGTGCTGGCATTGGAGATTAAAGGTGAATTGAACATTTCTATTGCTAAATGTTAGTTCAAACTTTAAGGGGGGAGACACCTTTAGGCGAGAAAAAAATTTACTGATGTTCATGATTCTTTTTAAGGAGCGATTTCTTCACCATTGCTTAGACTTAGGGTACGCTTTTATGACTACTTCTGGCCATTACCCGGTATTTTTTAAATTATGAATCTTTAAAAATGGCGGAGGTATGGGACGGTCTGCTGAACTGCATTTTTAAAACTGGCGTTACGTATACCTAAAAAACGAATCGTCCGGTTCTGATAAAATTTCGTATAAATCTTTCCAACCTTATTGTTTAAAACATAACCTTGAATGTTTATGAGAATTTAAAAAACGCATTTTTTATTGCCAAGTGTAGCCATTTTTTTCGGAAATTTCAATCTTTTCGTTCCGAAGCGTACCATTTAATCGATTTTTGATGTTTCTCAATTATTCTTGGTTCATATTCTGCGTATGAGTGTTAATGGAAGAAAAATCTTCGTTGGTTATTTTTCAGATCAATCCCGCCGACGCTACGTGTCACGCCGTCTGACAACATCCGCCGCAACCTGTTTGGAAGATCATCTAAAAATCATCGGAAAAAAGATCATCTAGAAATCGAAAATAAATATTTTTTTATTGAGAAAGCAATTTGGTAAGACGCGTCACAAGACGACAAACTAAACATCCAACTATTAGTGAGTAAGTAAGATAAGGATGATTATTACTAACAGATGTATATAGATGTATATAGATAAACAACGAAATAAACTACCTTTATAAAACCAAAAACCATTTTTAAAGATTAATAAACAAATAAACATACCATGTAACAGCCAAAAGTAGTACTAAAACATACTCTTAGTCTCAATAATAGTAAAGAATTGTTCTCTTTAAAAAAAAATAATGAAAAAAAGCAATTTTTTCTCGCCTAAAGGTTTTTCCCCCCTCAAAGTTGAATTTAACATATAGCAATAGAAATTTTCGATTTACCTTTAATATGCAATGCCAGCAGAATACATTCAGCTCTCCAAATTGACATTCTGGTCTTAATTTTCTTTCCTGAAAATTTGAAAATCCTCGAGTGGCTTTACCCGTTGATTGTGCAAATCGGCACGAATCTGCCTATACACGTCTATGTGTCGTACGTAATGCGAGTGTAAGCGTTTGATGACTCACTGCGCGAGCAGCGACGAGAGAATAAAATGATCATTTGATCAAGCTTTATTGCCGCCTTTACGAGAATTTAACCGGGTTTACAGTGAAAACGAAGTTACAACGCAGCCTGCGTAAATTCACTTTGACAATCCTATTTGGCGAATGCTTCACCACGTTACAATTTCATTTCGGAATAGCTCGCAGGGCTTTACAAATTTCCACCGCGGGCTTATGCGCGAAGCTCAATCGCAAGGATATACGCAGGGCCGTGAATTCGGAGCATTGTAACCGATGGAAAATCGGCGCAAAATCGTCCGGTGAATTGCCCTAAAACGTGTGATCGATTCGATATTAATCTCCTGGTATAATTAATTTTGCCGCTCCCTTGGCTCTTACAAAACGAGCTAAATGCAAATTAGTTACAACGCGCTCAACGTTTCCGGCGACGGGGTTCGCGCTACGAGCGCGCCCCTGTGTTTATTCGCACGGAACGCGAAATTAATCGCTGCTTTTTACTCTTATAAATGAACCATACGCGCGTTCGGACCATAACACGACCGCGGATCAACGCAGCTGAATCAATTAACGCGACCACCAGCATTTCGACTTGGAATATCGATGAGCCATGGTCAAAAAGTACAACCGATGGCGGTTTAAGGAGGCTGGAGCGTTCACCGCGATCCATGATTAAATTTGAAAAATATATATTTTATTGTCTAGATTATACTGAGTTTTTTCGAATTTTTTGAATTTTTTTTCACCACAAAACACCAGAGATGAAAAATTGTCTTATGTATGTCATTTTACGTGTGATTAGATGAGCAAGACGTTCACGCTACGGGCGATGTAATTTTTTTGGCCATTTAGCACCAAGTTAAACCATTTCTAACAACGGATTAACGCAAACATAACTTTTGTAAGCATTTATACAAAGAAACCCCCATCTTGCCCATGGTAAACCATTTATATTCAATATTGAACCATTTTGCGAAAGATTACGAATCTTGGCTGGCGAATGAAAAGCATTGCTGCCAACCTCAATGTTCGCGAAGTTGCCGTATTTTGGCAACACTTAATAATAATTAATGGTAATAATAAATAATTTCGTGACGTTCTTAATTGTATAATACTGCTGGCGCAGTTTCTCCATAACAATTATCGATGATGTTATACTTTTTCGAGTTGGTAGTAAGACAAAAGTTTTTCTTATTTATGTGATAAAAATATTGAAATGCATAATTTTGCCTTCCAATTATATATTTTATGAAAAATTAGCATCTACAGATTAAAACTGTACCTCGTATTCGTTTTTTTGAGTTTATTGGAAAAATAATTCATAGACAGCCATATGACTGAACTGGACCGCTCTAATCTTCTTAACATAGCACGTGCAGTATTATTCTCGAATACCTCAAACAATACCAAAACTATAATATCTCACCCAAAAAGCACCCAGAACTCACGCCTATCCATCAGCAGATCACACTTCTATAGTTGAGATACTGATAATAATTGTAAATAATTATTTAAAAGTTCCTAGTAGCCTGAACTGTTCTGGAATCCATTAAACAATACTAACACTATAATATTTTACAAAGAACGCATCTAGAACTGAGGTCTATCCATCAGCAGATCACATTTGAATAGTTGGGATGCTGATAAACATTTTAAATAATTGTTTTGAAATAGCTGGCAGCCAGAACTCTTCTCGAATACACCGAACAATACCAAAACTATAATATCTTCTACCAACAGTATCTAAAACTCACGCCTATCCATCAGCAGATCACACTTGTATGCTTAGGAGGCTGAAAACAATTGTTTATATCTATTTAAAAGTTGCTAGGGCCCAGAACTATTTTCGAATGCATGGAACAATACTAACACTATAATATTCTACACAGAACGCACCTAGAACTCACGTCTATCTATCAACAGATCACACTTGAATAGTTGGGATGCTGATAAACGTTTTGAATAAGTATTTAAAAATGGCTGGAACTCAGAACCCTTCTCGGCTACATCAAACAATACCAAAACAATAATGTCCCATGCAAAAAGTACCTAAAACTCACGCCTATCCATCAGCAGATCACACGTCTATAGAAGGGATGCTGATAACAATTGTTAATAATTATTTAAAAGTTCCTAGAAGCCAGAACTGTTCTCGAATACATGGAACAATGCTAACACTATAATATCCTACATAGACCACACCTAGAACTCACGTCTATCCATCACACGCAGATCACACTTGAATAGTTAGGATGCTGATAAACATTTTTAATAATTATTTTTAAATAGCTGGAAGCCAAAACTCTTCTTGAATACATTAAACAATACCAAAACTATATTGCATCTCGCACAAACAGCAACTAGAACTCACGCCTGTCGAAGCGTCTAAAAGAAGCCAGAACTGCTCTCGTAGTATTTAGCTCAGCCGGTAATCTAACTTTTTAAGGGGCTATACCAGTGTGACACCTTAAAAAAATCGATTTTTTTTGCCTTTTTCGACAGTTTATACTTTCAAAAATATCATTATCATATATATATATATAATTTTCTCTTGCAAAAATCGATAGTTAAATCTTTAAACGCGTTTTTCTCGAAATGAGATTTTTCAAATACGCTGACATTGTAACTAAAAGAGCAATTATCCGATTGCCTTGAAATTTGAACTGAGTACTTTTGAATATATTTACTCTACAATGACGTAGGATATTTTTGATTGGATGAAAATTGACGACTTGGCATTGATAAAAACGACCATTTTATAGGCAAAAAAACGGACTTTTTTTCATAACTACACCATTATGTTAGATTTTGATATTTTTCGAAAATCCTACGTCATTGTACAGGAAATACCTTCCAGTTTAACGACATTTTTTCCTTTTTCGGTTTCAGCTACTTAATCGGCCGGAATCATGTCAGCAGTGGAGGAACCTTTTTTGCGCCTTCGAGGGCATCGCACAAGTCGCTTGGATTTCAATATTTTTCTATGAAAAAATTATGCAATATAGGTCAAATATAGCCAAATATATTCTTAATTTTCCGAAACATTTAACTGAGTACTTTTCTTAAAAAAAAATCCCGAAAATCACCCAAATTTTCAGCGTTCACATTGGTATAGCCCCTTAAACACATGCGGCAATGTGCATGATCTGCAGCATATGAAAAAGATTCAGCAGCAATCTAAGGAGCAGCTACGTGCTTCCACTGCCGCCAGCACCGCTGGCAAACCAAAATTCTCTGAAAATTCTCCCTTCATAACAAATCGTAGCCAACGTTGGTTTTATTTATTCAGCTTCATCAACTGCTGCTTGAGTTTTCAAACATCCACTCTTGAGTGCATTATTTGCACTGTAAAATAAAATCAGGAGCTTCCTAATAAAGCTACGCACTCGTACCATCTGAAATAAAATTCACCATCGCTCATGGCTAAAAAAAAAGGAACCACGTAAACTGCCGAGGTCGAGCGCGTTCGGAGAGGCCCTCCGTAATTTCAATTAGTCCCTCATATATTTATCTTCCTCCCGTTGTATTGTGTAGTGAACCCTCGTCACGGATCGCTGAACGCGTCTCCGGTCTGCGACTTTGGTCCCTCTGTATTTTTCACGAGTGCGAGACAACGAGCGCGCGAGTTCAGAGCGGATGAATTATCAGAGGAAAGCCGCAGTTTCCGTTGGAGGCCAGACAAAGTGGACACGCCGACGAGACGCGACGATTTTCCAGTCAACGTACAAACGGCTAATATGCACACCGGCACAAGCTGGAGAGTGCATTTTTTCCCGTAGTTTTTCCGCCTCGAGTATTTCTCTCACTTTTGTATTTATCCCGGGTGAAAACACATGAGGCTCGCGAGGCATTATCCTCACGCTGTTCTATGTGCGATCGCTGTGTACATATATAGATACAGGCTGATTCACTGGAAGTTAGTCAATCGAAATCACCGATAAATATTTATTTTAGACGAAAATGGGGGATATTTTCTTAATGGTTTGTCAATTACTACATTTTGGTAGCCGTAGATTCTTTAAGCTGAGGTGTTAACCTGATTTCAAGGTCACATCCACTTTTTCAAAGGGAAATCCTTTTTTCTAATGGCCACAAATGGAGAGCACGAAGAAACAAATCAAATAATATACAACATCGTAATCTTGGGGTGACCTTGAAATATCGAAAAATTTGCTAATTAGCAAAGAATTGCTATGAAATAGCAAAATGACTAGCAGTTGCAATGAAATAGCAAAATTGTGAAAATTTTGATTGAAATAGCGAAATTGCAAGAATTTTCAATGAAATGGGAATAGCGATATTGCAATGAAATAGCAAAATTACTAGCAGTTGCAATGAAATAGCAAAATTGCAAGAATTTGCAGTGAAATAGAAAAATTGCAAGAATTTGCAATGAATTAGCAAAACGGAAAAAAATTTGAAGGAAACAGCAAAACAGCGAAAACTTGCAATAGAAAAGAAAAATTGCAAAAGTTTGCACATAAATAACAAAATTGCTAAAATTTGCAATGAAATGGCAAAATTGCAAAAACTTGCAATCAAATAGCAGAAACTTGCAATGAAATAGCAATGTTGAAAAAAATTGCAATGAAATAGCAAAAACTTGCAACGAAATATCAAAAACTTGCAATGAAATAGTAATGTTGCAAAAAATTCCAATCAAATAGCAAAATTGCAAAAACTTGCAATGAAATAGCAAAATTGCAAAAACTTGCAATGAAATAGCAATGTTGCACAAAATTGCAATCAAATAAGCAAAATTGCAGAAATTCGCAATCAAATAGCAAAATGCCAACAATTTGCAATGAGATTTAAAAAATTGCAAATATTTCCAATGCAATAACAAAATTGCAAAAATTTCCAATGCAATAACAAAATTGCAAAAATTTGCATTAAAGTAGCAAAATTGCAAAAAATTGCATCATTCAGAAATCGTCTCGTAAAACGTATCGCCGTTAACGAACAAATTTGTGAGCATGTCATGCAATAAAAAACATCATTTGCGTTTAACCACTGCCATTTTTGCTCGCCTTGCTTTAATTTTGCAATCTTTTTCATTTTACAAGGTCATCCCAAGGTCATGATATTGTCGGTAATTGCTTTTGTTTTTTCACACTCCACAAATGTGGCCACAAATGTGGCCAATGAAAAAAGGGGTCTTCCTTTGGAAAAGTGAAAGTGACCTTGAAATTAGGTTCATGCCTTCACTTGCAAAAAAAATGTAAGGCTACCAAAATGTAAACATTGACAAACCATTCAAACGTTTTTGTTATTTTCGTCTGTGATCAATATGTCTAGCTGTTTTGGAGTGACTAACATCTGGTGAATCACCCTGTATATAAATATATGTATACATTCGCACACATATGGTGTGTGCAGCTTGTAGAGAGAGGCTGGCGCAGAGAAAATAAAAATTCAAACGACAACACCCGGGAAGAGTTAAACCAGGCGAAATTCTCTCCGAGCTGAAAAAACAGTCGAGCTGTTTTTTCCTCTTCGTCTTTTCCACACACGGGCGCGTGCAAGGATTAAAAGGTCCTTCGCTTCTTTGGGATAGCTTTGCGCGAGGGAGTGTCGCCGGGCACTGAGGCAGGAGGGCGGGGGGGGGGGGGGGGGGGGGGGGTTAGTGCAGAGGTACTGAGCGGGGTGGCGCCGCGAACACCGCAAGTGCAAATTTTATGAATACATATATATATATAGACGGAGACGATTCTCTCGACGAGAAAGCACCTGAGGCTCCTGCAAAGCTCGTTGGAGTTTGCTCGCTCATACTATCACTTTATGCCGGATAATACGCCGCGTTTTCGAAAGTCTTGAGCTTTCTACTCCGCTATTGAACGTGAGCCTACCGAGGTCTGAGCGACAAGCTCTCGGTATGCACTCTGCTTAAATTTTTTAAGTGCTGTTGTTCCTTTGATTTTTCTGATAAATCAAGGGAAGACACCACTGTGACAGGCCGAAAAAACGGTCATTTCTCCGATTTTTTTTTGCCTGCTGAAGTATTTATTTGGGACTCGGAAAAAAATTCTGATGTTGAGCATATATTGAACTGATTTCGTGTAATTTTGTATTTTTTTTTAATTAGAAATTAACAACGTTATTGAGGAACCCATAATTGTATTCCGCGGCTCCTCCTCAAGATCATTAGGTAGGATCATACCCCTGCCATGTACCGAAGTTGTCACATTTTTTCGGTTGAATTTTGTTTTTATATGTTTTTTTGTTTGTGTCTGGATCCGTGGTCATGGTGATCCGTAGCTCATTCTTCTTCTTTGTGCTGATCAGGTCACACGTTTATTCAGAAATGATAAAAATATATAAATAAATAAAGAAAAATGGTCCAATGGCCGGATCGATAACTTGACAGTGGCTGGTCTGAAAAGTAAAAATCAATAGGTTTTATAATGTACATCAGGGGTGGCCAAACCTTTGAAGTGTGCGGTCGACACTACAATTCAAAATATCCCTGGCAGTCTACCGCCGGCAACGGGTTTAAACCCAGACAAACCCAAACATATTTATTCAATGGAACATTTCTAAACTAGTTGTACTAGAAGCTCTCGTCGGTTCTCGTCGTACGTAGACGTTCTTTATATTAAAATTATTTTAAAAATTATAAAATGCCGGGTGTTTAGAAAAAGTGTAATTTTGGTGAAATTTTTACTTATATTCGAGGGCTTCAAAAATACTAAATTTAAAAAAAAATCGGCTACGTACAACGGTAGCTACGGCAATTACGGAAATTTTACGGTTTTAAAAGTTGAAAATCGAACAAATACAGCTAGAGTTATGACTCCGACCAAAAGGTTTAGTATACGTATATCGTTGGGTTACCTGCTCTCACTAAATCTTCTCTAACTTGGTCAATTTTCAATATTTTACAATGAACATTTTTTCACATATTCCTGAACATGTATGCTATGAGAAAATGCAAAGAGAAATCGACTCTTTTGGCCCGCCACAGTGGTAAGCTTGGAGCCTAAAAAACTGTTCGATTTTGAGCATTTTTTGTAATAAGAGTATTGGGAGGACGGGGTCGTGATTTTACAGACAATTGATACGTGGTCTTGCCGAGTTTTAGATTCTTTTTTAACTGAAAAAAATTAATAAATGATTGAGTTATAATTATTTAAAGTAAGAGTTGTTGCATGGCTAATCATCATAGGTGGGTTTGGCAACGAGGATGATCAGAAATGAAAAAGAAAAAATGTACTCGTAGTACAATAATCAGAGTTTCGTATTATCGGATAATCTTTCGAAATTTTGAATATTACGAAAATGGCAAGTCGTAGCAACAAAAGTTCGATCTTCGAGCAAAAAAAAATAACTTTAATCATCCGGTGTTAAAAAATGGATAAATTAACATATCAAGAAATCATTTGATCGTGCGATAGAAAATGTTAGGAACTATGCTTCTTTCGAATTTGAGGTGAATCGGACTAATAGATTTTGAGATACGTCTTACACCGTTTTACAAAACATAGTTCCCAGAAAAACGCAAAAGAAAAAGGGTAAATCGCATTGAGTTTGCGGTAGTGCAGTGGGCGATCTGACTATTCACAAGACCCCTCATGACCGGGTCAATTTTTGTCATTTTTACAAAATCCCCGTTGCAAATTCAAGTCAAGACCCTTTACTATAAAAACATGCAAAAAATCGCATTTTTCAAATTTCAAGCTTATGAAGACTTCAAAAGTTTTTCCTGGATAAAGAAAATATGGAAAGAATTTTTTTTAAACAACAGGTTCTTCGAAAAAATTGTCTTATATTCCTAATCGCGTTTTCGCCCTACCGGCAAACGGGAACCGGCAGCAATATCGCAACTCGAAGCAATTGATTCATTTCAGTTATAAAGCGTGTCTCAAAATGACCTGACATTTTTATTTATTAATAAAACGTATTATTTATTTGAAAAATACGGATATTTTGATTTTCACATACGGTAAAAACATGGAGGTTTTATGTTGAATACAATATCCAATAGATGACACAAACGGCATGAACTTAGACGACACATTCTTTCAACAAGATGGCGCAACCTGCCACTCTGCGGTCGAAACAATGCAGTTATTGCAGACCAAGTTGCGATTTGACGCCATTGAACTTCTTTCTTTGGGCTTTTCTGAAGGGAAAAGAGTATGCCAATGATCTACAGACCATTCCGAAACTAAAGGAAGCAATTGGACGCACCATCAATGAAATTACTCTGCAATTATGGCAAAATGTTATTGAAAATTTCGTCAAAAAAGTGAACGTTTGTCAAATACTTGTCAAATAAACAATACGTTTTATTAATAAATTAAAATGTCAGGATACTTTGAGACAACCTACTATTTTCAAATAAATAATCCGTTTTATTAATAAGTTAAAATGTCAAGTTATTTTAAGACACCCTATAGGAGAGTCTATAGTGTCAAATCGTGTCGGAGATGTGCAACATATATCGAACTTATGTCTAATAGATCATGTCCATAGTATATCAAGCGGAAGCGCCAGAAAGAGAGGGAGCGAGAGAGAGAGAGAGAGAGAGAGAGAGAGAGAGAGAGAGAGAGAGAGAGAGAGAGACTTAGTAAAGGATAAAACGGAAGTGTCTCCTGATCGACGGGGCGTGAGTTTCCGGTCGTCTCCATCGTGACCGTACTGCGTGCCACCTTCCGAGCATTCTTGGCAGCACTACAGTGCAAGAATGGCTGGTCCAATTGCCGGGGTTGGTTCGGTCCAACATGAGACGCCGAGACCTCGTAATATAATGTTTCCATTTAATATCTTTATGAGCGCGGAGCGAAAATGATGAGGTTTCGTGTTTTTAATAATGTAGCCTAGGCCGCAGCACCTGAGCCTCGTAACTCTACTTTTTCGCTCCGTCTCTCGCGCTTATATTTTTCCTTCTCCCTGCACAAGCTTCTCGCCCCTCTCGCCACATTATTTTCGCCTCCTTCTCGCACTGCGAGTATATACATATAGGCTTCGTCCCGCTGTGGCACCCTCCGCATTCATGTACTACATACGCGCGAGTACGTTCTTTCGTTTGGCTCAGCGTCGCGACGCGCACTCCTACCCTCTGGATATGATGAAGCGCGTGGCTCAAACGCTTTGCCGTGCCCTCTCTCTCTCTCTCTCTCTCTTTCTCTCTTTCTCTCTTTCTCCCCCCTCCCTTTCTTCCGCCCTCTCTCGCTCTCTCTCATTCATTCATGCATTCATTCATTCATCCATTTATTCATTCATTCATTCATCCATTCATTCATTCATCCATCCATCCATCCATCTATTCATTCATTCATTCATTCATTCATTCATTCATTCATTCAATCAATCATTAATTAATTAATTAATTAATTCATTCATTCATCTCTCTCTCTCTCTCTCTCTCTCTCTCTCTTTCCCTTTTCCGCTCCATGCCTTTTTGCTTCCAGGGAAACTCCGTACTTTATGGATAAAACAGAGCTTTTACATGATAGCTCATATATGTATAAGGAACGACGCGGACGTATGCTGCAACCGGAACTCGAAAGTGCGAGTTCGCATTTCCCTTTTTTCCTAGTCGTATTCAGTTCCCGCAAATTATCGAGGTTCGAAGCAGACCGCTAGATAAGCCCAGTAAAATGCAAAAAAGCGCCAGCGTCCCGAGACTTCGATTATTTTCGTGTTCTGCCTTTCCATCGAAATATTCGAGGGAATTGTTCTCTGCATACGTTTAGGTACGTGTTGAGGATTATTAAACCGGTTACACCTAGCTTGTGGCTGAAAAAGCGGAATTTTTGACGATTTTTTTCTGGAAAAACGTGTTCAGGTTTTGAAGTTTCTTTTATCTTAGAGAGTATCTTTTACAATTTTTGTATTGAAAAATATTTATTCATGCGGTAGATACAATGGTTCGTGCAGATCGATGTTTGAAAAACGGAAACAAATAATCCGTAATAAAACAAATCGAACGCATTTACTTTGCACAAAATTGTCTTGTGCTTCGACGAAGGATTAATGAAATATTCATGTTTGAAAAAATGGCATGGAAATGTTTGAAAAAATGGCCGCAGTGTAAAGTGAAAGTACCGATTTTCGGTGAAAAAAAAGCTCTATTTTCGTTGATAAACAAAAGGATGCATCGAAAAAAAAAACATTCTTCGTTTAAGCACTGCTTTTCGGTGTGTAAAAGAAGCTTGTAAAATTTGAAGTTGATCGGTGCAGTAATTTTTTACTCATCGCGGTCATCGATTTTGAAGAAGTAATTTTGGAGAAAACGCTTTTAAAGGGGGGAGCTACGTTTAGGCGAGAAAAAATTTGCTGATTTTCATGATCTTTTTCAGAAGGAAAGATCTCTTCACCATTTATTATTTTTATGTAACGGCCAAAAGTAGTAACAAAACAAACCCTAAGTCTCAAAAATAGAAAATAGATCTTGCCTTTAAAAAAAAATTTCATGAAAATCAGCAATTTTTTTCCT
The DNA here is from genome assembly GCA_963210295.1 of Ophion ellenae. Taxonomy (NCBI): domain Eukaryota; kingdom Metazoa; phylum Arthropoda; class Insecta; order Hymenoptera; family Ichneumonidae; genus Ophion; species Ophion ellenae. The sequence goes on from OY723395.1 coordinate 25,585,814, forward strand.
TGCCCAAAGGCATCTCCCCCTTAAAGTTTGCCAGTTCGAGGAACCTACCTATGAATGCCCATAGTTCCTTCAATTATGAACGGATTAACCTGAAATTTTCAGAGAATATTTTTCAAATGTTATATTTGGAGAAATCCAAAACAAAAAATCGATGTCATTAAAAGTGTCGACTGAATTGAGGCCTTAGGCCACAGTAACGGGTATAAAATCATGTGCAAAGTTAACATTTTTTTTCGTATGATAAAGTGATTCACTCATAAAATTAATTACACATCTATATAATATGAATATCAAGCTGTTAGAAAATATATATATATTTTTTTCAACGTACAAAATGGCCGACTACTCGAAACTTCTCGAAACAGCTTTTTCCAATTGGCGTGACAAATAACTTCAACAATTTTCACTCCATTTACTTCAAATTTCAAAGTTATGTTCCTAATTGCATTTCGCAGAGGAGTACGTACGGAATTTCTCATTAATCGAAAACTTTTCATTTTATGAGCATTTTATGAGCAGTTATGACGAAATTTTTCACTGAAAATTCATTTCTTAAGTTCAAATACCTACAACTTTTGAATAAAACAATATTTTTTAAATTCCGTACGTAATTTTTTAGGTATTAGAATGTAGATTGACGAGGTTTTTTGTTTTTTGTTCTACGTCAAAAATTGTGGATGCTAAATGTCACGCCGCGGAGCGCCTAAAAAAAAAGATAACAATATAAAATATTAGTAGTCGGCCATTTCGTACATTGAAAAAATATATATATATTTTTTCTATCAGCTTGATATTCATGCTAAAGAGATGTGTAATTAATTTTGTGAGTGAATCACTTTTTCATACGAAAAAAAAATGATTAAATTCGCACATGATTTTACACCCGTTACTGTGGCCTGAGGCCTTAAGGGGGGTCAACCCTTAACATACTATAATGTCGATGAGAATTTACGATCTTGTAAAACGCGTCAAAGGCTAGTATCCAACTATTTGCTCAACGTCGATTGGTCGGAATTTTTATTTAAAAAAAAACATTGAAAAAGTAAAGAATCCCGAGCTACGAAATTGATCGAAGCCGTGATAATCCAATTTACCGATGATCGTTAGTCACCGATACTAAAAGGATTATCTGGATGTTGGATCTCGACGCATCCTCGAGAGCTCTCAGTGCCGCGTGGACCATCGACGATAGATTTCAGCGGATCGAGACGTTTTTTTTTTTTCACACTTAACGCCGTATCATCGGTGTATCGCTCCGCGAGCGTGAGCGTTACGAGATAATGAAAGTGTTATTCGAGCCGCGAGGACAGCGATGTACCTCGTGAAATTATGTAAGAAGATCCTTTTCTCCACTTAATGGAAACGCAAATCTCCTCGGGGTTTGTAATTTGCGGGCGAAAATGATACTCCCCGCGGCTGAGCGGGCACTCCTCTCTCGCGTGCAGTCCCAACTGCGTTCCAAAGTTTTACGATCGAATCGTCGATCCGCGTTTTATTCGCGCGCGTGGGTGACTTTATCACGGGGCTGTCGCAATACTCGTCTCAATTGCTCGTTCGCATCGGACAAGCGGGATTTACTAAATACTCGATGTACGAATTAATGACAATGTAATTACGAACAGGACTGGGAATAAAGTCGAACCTGGACTTTTGCTCGTTTTCGCGTAACACGGATGTCATTGTGAGTCCCAATGCACCGGGGTCCGAAATCAGATGGCAACATTTTGGGAGTTATCGATATATTTGTCCACTTGTTATTCTCAGATGCAAGTTTATTATTTTGTGGTGTTTCTTCGTATCGGAAGAAATGCCAACTTTGTGGAGTTGGTTCGTTTAAAAATTCGAACTTTCGTGGTGTTTCTTCGTTTTAAAATAAAATCCACGTGCCGTGGAGTTTTTTCGTAAAAAAATTAGAATTTCGTTGGGTTACTTCGTAGTAAAAAAAAAACAAATTTCGTGATGTTTTTTTCGCATTAAAAAAAAATCCAAATTTGGTGCTGTTTTTTGTATTTAAAAAAAAAGCGAATTTGGTGGTGTCGTTTCGTAAAAAAATATAATTTAGCGGTGTTTCTTCGTTAAAAAAAAAAAACAAATTTCGTGGTGTTTCTTCGTGAAAAAAATCAAAATTTCTTGGTGTTTCTTCGTATTGATAAAAAATCATATTGTACGTAACGTCACTCCGACGATCATGTAACAGTGTCTTGTTGAGAATAACGTAGAAAAACAAAATTATAAATTCGTGGTGTTTCTTTATAAAAATTCTAATTTCGTGGTGTTCCTTCGTAAAAAAATCCCATTTTTGTGGTGTTTCTTCCTTTATAAAAATCCAAATTTCGTGGTGTTTCTTCGTTAAAAAATCCAATTTTGTGGTGTTTTTTTCGTATTGATAAAAAATCCTATTGTACGCACGTCACTTCGACGATCATGTAACAATGTCTCGTTGTGAAGAACGTAGAAAAATAAAATTCTATATTCATGGCGTTTCTCCGTATTAAAAAAAATCAAATTTCGTGATGTTTTTTGCGTTGAAAATCCGAATTTCGTAGTGTCTCTTTGTAAAAAAAATTCTATTTTCGTGGTGTTTCTTCGTATTGATAAAAAAATCCTACTCCGACGATCATGTAACAATTTCTTGTTGAGAATGACGTGGAAAATTCAAATTCAAATTCCCTGATATTTCTCCGCATTAAAAAAGAAATCAAACTGCGTGGTGTCTCTTCGTAAAAAAAAATCAAATTTCGTGGTGTCTCTTCGTAAAAAAAAATTCAAATTTCGTGGTGTGTCTCTTCATTTAAAAAAGTATAAATGTGATAGTGTTCCTTCGTTAAAAAAATCAAAAAATCGTGATGTTTCTTCGTTTAAAAAATCCACTTTTTGTGGTGTTTCTTCGTATTGATAAAAAAAATCCTATTGTTCGCACCCCACTCCGCACTAATGTAACAATCTCTCGTTGAGAATGACGTAGAAAAACGAAATTCAAATTTCGTGGTGTTTCTGCGTAAGAAAATCCAAAATTCCGTGGTGTAGCTTCTTACAAAAAAAATCCAAATTTTGTGGCATTCGTCGTAAAAAAATCAAATTTCAGAGTCTTTCTTCATTAAAAAAAACGCTCATATTTCGTGGGCGTTCTTTGTATCGGAAGAAAATCCAACGAAATTTTACGCACGTCACTCCACGATCATGTAGCATGTCTTGTTGAGAGTGACGTAGGGCGTAGGGTTTTTCTCAACCGCTAAGCGGCTGGCTATCAGCTGGCCCGAGGATAACAACGCTCTTGATCGCAACAAAACTGCCACGAACCCTGTGAGATTTCCTCTCGGGGATCTCCCACCCAAGGTGGAAAAAAAAGAAAAAAAAAGGAGGAAATCATCCTGCAGCTAATGACGCTCTTTGTTCCGAGGGGGGGAGAAGAGTTCTCGAGAAGATGAGGGATCAGTTGATTCATTTCCCGACACGTCATTTTCTCATGCTTGTTGGAGCCTCGGACCTTCGGACCACCAAGCCCTTAAAGCAAGCCCTTAAAATCCCTAAACTACCAAAAATGTGGTTTCCATCCAACAACAATTTTTCCCCAAACACCTTCATTTTTTCACTAGCCCGGGAAATTATTCGCTACTATTCGACGGTCACGATTATACCGAGGCATTTTATTTTTAATTCGCGTAATGTTCAGCCCCATGACGAAGAGTCAGTGGCTGCACTCGCTCAGCTGTTACCAATTAGCGTTGTCCATTTTTTTTTATGCTACCGAGCACTTTATCGTTGCGACAAACGATATTTATACTTTCCAAACGCAAATAAATATACGCGGGCCAGAGTTTTATCTCCGTGTCCGGGAAATTTTACTGCGCTGGTAAATATAATGTCAACAAAATTTCGTTACATCTGGACCAGCTGCCGGATTTTCCGACCGCGTATACGAGAGTGCGGTTGAAACTCGGTCGGTTGGGCTCTCCGAAAAACACCACCAACATTATTTTCCCTCGGGTTGAAAGAAAAATATACAACTTATCGACGATTTGAATACACTTTTGTGCCGACACGCCCCAACTCGGAGCAGAGTGAATTTGCAAAATGAAAACGAACGAGGAACTTTTTCGTTCTAGAGAATTAAAGCTGAGTAATTACTTGAGGGGTTACATCTACCTAGGTGGGTCAAAAAATTGCATTTACCAAAAATATTTTTATTCGATTGTATCATCTTTTAGTTATAATCGCTGAAAATTGCATTGAAATAATTTCATAAATTTCTTAAATAATTGCATAAAATAAACCATATTTCAAACTTTAAGGGGTCTTCTCACTTAGGCACTAAAAAAGGCTATTTTCGTGAATTTTTTGATAGGTTTATATTATAGATATTGATGTAAAAGTTGTTACACTTAATAGATACATATTCGAAATACATTTAAACCAAAAATTTTAATGTATTTATGTGACCCGAACAAACTTTAAACACGTTTTTATCGAAACAACGTGTTTGGACGGCTTGTTGATAAAATCTTCGGAACTACTGAACCGATCCTTATGAAATTTTAACCACATTTACTTTACAACTATAGCTATAGCGCATATCAAGATTTTTTTTTCTGATGTTTACAATTTTTTTTGCCAAAAACGGTGAAAAACACGTTTTTTTTTGTTTTTTCGAAAAATGTCCGCCATTTTGTTATTTTTGCATGTATCAAAAATCGTATGATATGCGCTATAGCTATTAACATACTGAATCTAAAACCGTTTGATTTTTTGTTCCGGATGATCCATCTCCGAGATTTCATCAACAGCGCAGACCTACAATTTTTTTAGGACATTTTTTTAAGTACCATTTTCGTCTATAAATAGTGACATAAATAAATAATTTTTTTGTATGTATTTCGAAAGTGTATTAACTTTTATATCAACATCTATAATATAAACCTATAAAAAAAATCATTAAAATAGCCTCTTTTAGCGTCTAAAATGAGAAGACCCCTAAACGTGTTTTTCTTGAAACACTGCTTTCAAAGTCGGTGGACATGATATCTCGAGAACTACCCGATGGATTTTTTCCAAATTAACAGAAAATACGACGAGAAATATTTAAAGGTCGTCGACGATCTCACTTTTTCTAAAACGATCTTTATTTTTTCATAGTAACGAAAAAATGACGACTTTGTTCATAGATTTTGTAAGCTCGAGGTTCAATTTGTCGCCACGTTGTTAAAAAAAATTATTTCAATAATCGACGATCGTCAATGACTCGTCTTTATTGTAAATTTGAATAACCCGTTTGGTTTTTATATTTCGGATACACCGTTTAAGCTGGAGAGTGTCCACCGCCGAACGTCGCAAAAAAATATCATCATCTGCCGGTGCCCATGTTTTTCTTGCTGACTGTTTTTTTAAAGGCTTCCGATATATCTTACCTATGTGTTAAAAAAACGCCTTTCGTTTTCACCAAATGTTTCGCACAACAGTTTTTCGAAAATTGGCCATTTTTTCGGGCCTCGATGTAGACGTAGCCCCTTTAATCGCCTAGAACCCTCAATTTATATGTACCTATAAAAATATTCTCTAGTCCATAAAATCTCACGTTAAAGAGTCTTTCACTCGAATACACGATGTATATAAATATGCACTCCATTTGCCGGCTCACCTGATTTATCGGCCTGGCGTGTGGCCGCGTCTAAAATATTAAATCGCCTCGTGTATTATCGATCGACCCTTCGCACGAACGCAAATAAATAATAATAATAATATTTAATGAGCGGCGAAAAATAACATGTCCACGGCGTTGCTCGAGAATGAAAATACGCAATGAGGCAGTGATTTCCTACAATTCGTAATATTCGCTCTTCCACATTGAATGTATATTTGTAAGAAGCAGATTATTAACTTCGCAAAATAAAAGTCGGTTTTATAAAAAGGATTTTCTCATAGGGCTTTGTGAGCGAAAGAAAATGACGAGTGACAGCAAAGTTTTCTCATTTGCACGCTTTTTTTCTTCTAAACTCCATTTCACCTAATATTGCAATGTAAAATATCACAAACCAATGCTACGTCAGATATAAATCTTGCAGTGTAATGTTTTGTGCACGGAATCTTTTCTGGCGCAAAAAGATGTTATGGCATAGAAATACGTTTTTATGGAATTTTAAAGCCCCTTAAGATCGCCAAATGATCCGAACATATCTCACGCGATACCGCAATCCAGTACGACAATTCAGTCTGATATCTTAGAGAAAAAAAAACACCTTTTTTACTTAATTTACGGAAAAATTGGAGTAAATTTTTTTTGTTCCATTGACGTGTAGAAATAAAGTCAGATATCTAAAAAATGCGGAAATCGTTGAATGAACGAAAAAAGTGTGCACGAATTCAGGCCCAGACACGCACACATATTTTCCGACATATTCCAGAAACGTGATTGCTCGATTTTTTGGCGCGTTCCGAGGACATTTTCATTAAGGGGGGACGGTTTTTCGCCTTTAGGCGAGGAAAAAATTTGCTGATTTTCATGATTTTCTTCCACAAGTAAAGATTGTTTCACCATTTTTTAGACTGACGGTATGTTTTATTATTACTTTTGGCAGTTACATGGTACTTTTTTGTATTAATCTTTAAAAATGGCGGAGGTACGACACGGTCTTCTAAACTGCATTTTAAAAACTGCCGTAACGTATAGCTAAAAAAACGAATCGACGGATTTTTGTGAAATTTCGTACAATCTCTCTAATCTAATTGTCTAAAACATGACGCTCATTGTTTTTGAAAATGACAAAAGTGTTTTTTATTGCAAAATGTAGCCATGTTTTTCGGAAAAATCAATCTTTTTCCGTCAAAGTGTACTATTTCATCGATTTTCAACGTTTCTCACTTTTTCTTAGTTCATATTCTGCGTATGAGTGTTAAGGCGAAGTAAAAGATGTACCACGTGACATATGAGTGCGAGATAGCTGAAATTTTCGAACAGAGATTCCTCAGAGATGAATAATATTTTGGGCAAAAGAAAATCATCAAGCTCTGCGTCATGAAATTCTTCAGAGCCTAATGCTAATAAATTTAACCATCTGTGAGAAAATTGGGTTGGAAAATTTGTGAGGTTATGTTGACCTTGTACATGCCCTTAAGGCGGAATATACATTTAGTTAGTACTTAAGGCGGAATATAAAAAAAGAAATCGATTTTTTTATCGTTGTATATGTATTTCCCGCCTTGATAAAAAGAAAAATCTTCGTTGCTTTTTTCAGATTAATTCCCCCGACGCCTACGTGTCACTCAAAGATTAATAATAAAAAAATACCATGTAAAAATAAATCAAAATTTCCTTTAAAAAAAAATCACGAAAATCAGCAATTTTTTCCTCGCCTAAAGGGATCCCCCGAAATTTCGAAAAAGAACCATCACGTTAGCAAAGTTTCCTCCACGAGGAGGCAACATGTTTTTGCTTTCCCATAGAGAAAGCCTTGTATCAAATCGTCCGAGATCTCTTCTCAGAGTGCAGGTCTTTTTTTCCCACCCCGTGTTCGTATTACGAGAAGAGCGATTTGTTTTGAAAGGACCGCGCGGTGTGTAATCCCCAGCAGCAAAACTTCCGGGCTTTCGGCTCATTCACGTATCCTCCACTTTCTTCCCAACCGTTCAGTCCCCAATGGACAACAACAAAAAATGTGACCGGTCTATCCACGACTTTTTGCTCGACACGCCCTCGAAATTCGTTTTTAAATTTTCGTCACTGCGTGTGACGTTGCGTCGCCTCGGGAAAAGGCGAGCTCAGAGAAGGCGAAAAAACGCCCACACCGTGTCACTCGTTAGTGTCGTTGACAGGGTAGAAACAGGGTGCGCGTTATGGATCATCGCTTGCCGATCTATTGGGCTAGTTTCCGGCCATGATGTCCGGTATAGTTGCGAGGCACGTCCCGAAAAAGGCTCGGCACTCTCGCCGGACCGTTTCATTGATGCCTCACGTTCGAAATTCTTACATGGCAGCTCACGAAAAGTTTCGTGACAGGGGAAAAGGCCGAAATATATTACCGAACGTTTAAACCACGTGCTGATGCCTGGCACGAGGTCGCACGCCTCCATATATGTCCACATATATACAGGGTGTCCTGTTATGAACGAATAATCCTACATCATCGTGTCCTACTATGTTTTTTATCATGTCCTATTTTATCATCATGTCCTACTATATTTTACGATTTTGGGCCTTATGTTATTTAAAAAAAAAATCATCTGCTTTTGGTTTTTCACATGCCATTTCTACAAATGAAATGAATCGACAATAACTAAGCAACTTTATCACGTAATTGGCACGATATGCGCAGTGCATATTTTGACACCGCAGGCTATCAAAGTCAGATGTTCGAATTTTTTTATATGAAAATTCTGCATAAGATATTTTTTTCATAAAGCTTCCTTAAGGGGGAATATACTTTTGTGAGGGCAAAATCAAAGGTCATTTTTGACAGTTTATTTAAGAAAAACAAAACAAAATGTTTGAATTCGTTTTTATACATGTTAGTACAAATCTTAAAGTAAATGATTTTTTTTTATATTTCGAAACAGAATGGCGGCGCAGTAGTCGATGAAATAAAACTCCTTTTTTCGTAGTCCTCTACGGGCGTATTCGCACAGGTCATAATTTTCAAGCTAGAACAAAAAACGAAAAATATTTTGATAGTAGATATAAAAAAATAGTTCAGTACGTAGAGGTTTTTCAAAATATTGATTGAAAAAAATGGCGTTAATATGAAGAAAAAAAATCGGTCGAATAGCGATCATAACATTTTAAAATTTCAACTTATCGAAAAAATCCCACGTACTCGACTAGAAAATGTTGTCAAGAAGCTACAGTTCAAAATTTGAGTCAATCGATTGAAAACTCGAGGCGCTACGCATACGTGCGTGTCTAAAAACATAGTTTCGAGAAAAACGCGTTTAAAGTTTTAAGTACTGTAAAATCATGGAAATTTCGCGTTTGCCTCTGATCGGCGATGCCTGGACCATACAATTGTCCTTCTAATTCAACATTCTCTTGCTCTTCTTCTTTTCTGGAAGATGTAGGGAAAAAATGCAAAAAAATTACAAATAAAAATTACAAAATTACAAAATTTGCAATTATTACAAAATTGCAAAAATTACAAAATTCCCCTTCAACATTTAGGGTCGAAAAAAAGACTTTTCCAGATAAAACAAATAACCAAGGGTATTTTTTTTAACCGGGTCAAAAAAGTTATCGTTTATAGAAATGACATGCGAAAAACTAAAAGCAGATAACTTTAATCTCGAAAAACCGTGAAACTTTTATTAAACTTAAATTCCAGCATATAGTAGGACATGATCTGACCTATTGACAGTTACAGTATTATCCATTCATAACAGGACACCCTGTATATACACACATACATGACATGAGAATCTTTGGAAACGTTTCTCTAGTTCTCCGTCCCATAAATTGACCCTTCCTTTACCCATCTGTGGCATTCGAAGCGGCGCTTTTGCAGGGACTTTCAAACGGGACGAATTGCCATTCAAGATAAAGGGCGTGGTCCTTCGTAATCGATTTTTCCATCGATGTGTCTCGATCTTTTTAGCGAAAGGTGAATGAAGCAACGGTACTGTTGATTTTCTCCAGGTCGACGGGATTTTCCTCCAATGCTTTTGTCCACCACAGTCTCGGTAGGATAACATCAAAAAAATAAACGTAAAGAATCTTTTGAATAACCAGCTTTTATTTATAAACTATTGAACTAAAAAGTAAAAAACAACATTTAGTGTATGAAGTTAAATAGTGAAGCTACAAAAGAACCCCAACCTTAGTCACTGATCAAAGGCGCAGGCAGTAATAAATAAAACATAAATAAATAACATAAAATAGTAATAAATAACATCATTAATAAAACTTCCATAAACGTAGAACTTTAAAAAAATTAAATATTTTCTTAAATGCTTGAGGCTTTGTTTCAAGTGTAATGACGTTTCACGCTTCAAGCTTTTAAGGTTTTAGGCCATTCTAGAGGCCGAAAAAATAGGCTTTTTGGGAATTTTTTTTCCAGAAAAACTACAACATACATCGAGATTACAAAAAAGGGTGTTTATCATACATGTCAGTGACTGTATACAATAATTTTTTTGAAGCGATTAATTTCAAAATGGCGGCTGTGCAGCGTTTATCACAAAACTGCATTTTTTAAATTGCATTCAACCGATTTACTTGAAATGTTGAATACATCTTGAAAAATACATTGTCTATGGAAGTACGTAGGATTTTTTTGTTATATTGCATAGTTCATTTGTTATTAACAATTATCTGACGATTTGTTAGGCAAATTTTTCACTTTCCAAAAACTTGCCTGAAAAATCGTCAAATAATTGTTCGTAACAAATCAACTATTATCAGCAGCAGGTAAATTGGAAACGCGAATAAAATGGCTTCGTCTGCCGAAACGGCCAAAATTTATTTTAACAAAAATTATTCTCTCTTATCCGTGGGTAATAAAACAAATGCCATCTGAAGATAGGGTAACGAGGATGTCGAGAAATGAAATGCAAAGTGTAGTAGATGCAGGAGACAAGAAAAGGCACATAGTTGGTATGGTTGGGGATGTTAGAGGTCATAAAGTAATTTAACCCGCGGAGAATAGCGAAGGGTAGGTATTTAATAAAATCTTGGACGACCTGCTTGCACGACCCCATTTACTTGGCTGTTAGGCTTGCTCTTCTTCTCTCGCTACCCTTATAAATATCCACGCGGGATGGCCACTCGACGGTTCTGCTGTTCGCCAGACACAGATTCAATCGTTCCGAGAGACAATGGCACCGAACAATGCCCGGAAGGGAGACGACGGCTTCTACGAGCTGTCTGCACTTTGGTATCGTCCCGTTATTATAGTGGAAGGTGCATGGACCCACTAAAAGAGAGAGAGAGAGAGAGAGAGAGAGAGAGAGAGAGAGAGAGAGAGAGAGAGAGAGCGAGAGAAAATTAAAAGGACCGAGAGTGTTTATGGCGGATTCCTTCCACCGTGAAAAATCATCCCTTATAATTAACCAACAGCCGCAGAGCCATTTCCCTCCTGTCTTCAAGAACATGGTGTTCCATTTCTCTATTCGGAAAATTACTTCTCACGTCACACATCAGCTTGAGGCTGCTTGAAAAACAATTCACGTTTTTGAATCTACTCTCAACAGAAGGGCCCCAAACAATTTGGAGAATACGTCTAAGATAAAGGGTCGAATTCTAAATCACAATTTCGAATAAATTCGCGCGATCTATATAGAGGTAGGTAGTGTGTTATCTTGACTTGTGCCTAGATTAATATTCCCTAATTTTACCAGAGCCCCAGTTTGGAACCTTTGTTTGGGTTAGGGCCCTTTAAAGGGCAGTCACAATGTTTGCCGAGGGTCCTTGAGGCGGGACACCACTTTGACGGGTTACAAAAGTATTTTTTTCGCATTTTCTTAAAATATACTTATTCAAGAAGATGTGAAAAAATGTCAAGTCACATTGAAAATTTTCAACGTCATAGATGATTTAATGAGAGCAGGTAGCGCAACGATTTACGTATACTAAAATGTTAATTACTCTAACGATAATTGTCTGAATATCAATTTTTAAAAAATCAAAATTTACGTATTTTTTTCAAAATTCGGTATCTTTAAGCCTCCGAATATAAATAAAAAATACGCCAAAATTACACTTATTTTTAAACGCTCGTCATTTTGTGTAAGTATTTTCTTGTTCGCCAAATGGCTACGTACAACGAGAACTACATTTATATAGAGTATTAAAAAAAATATTTAAATTTTTCAGACCAACCATTTTCACGTTATCGATCCGGCCGTTGCACCACATTTTTTATACAGAGCCTCTATTATACCTCAATCAACTTGTTAATTTTTTATCTTTTTAAATAAAAACGTACGCGACATATTTTTTATCTATGCTTAATAATATACTGTTTTTCCCACATGCCAAATAAATAATCTAGTAGACAAAAAAAAATCGATTTTTTCGGTCCGTCACAGTGGTGTCCTCCCTCGAGGCGGTCATCCTACGTGACAGGTCCAAAACATCGAGAAAGAATGTCTGCACGAGTTGCAAAAAATGTGTGCGTGTTATACGAGCCCGGTATAGCAGACTAATGGTGAGTCAACATTTTGTGCAAATCGTACTTGAACTTTTAAACGCGTTTTTCTCAAAACTGCATTTTTCAAATTGGCTTCCATGATATCTCAAAAACTATTGAGCGGATTTTGCTCAAATTTTTATGGTGTAGACATCACACCTATAGTTCTCACCCGGACTAGAATATTCCTGATATCTGCCATGGTCTTTTTATGCTGAAAAAGTCGAAAAAAATTACGAAACTTGGAACTTGACTTTTGAAACCGTGCCAAAAATTCAATTTTCGATATTTTTACTTTACTCTAGTTCCGGCGATAGCCTCAGGTCTACCAATTGAAATGCCGTTTGATTTTTTGACTTCAGATGAGCAAAACCTACGGAATCATGGCAGCCGTCAATTAACTTTTTTTTACACATCAGTGTCTTCCGAACGGTGTAAAGTCGATTCAACTCGTTATTTTTGTTTGATAAAATTCTGAGAGACTGCAACGATGTTAATGAATGTGTGGTGAAATTTTCAAGATAGTGTGTTTTGATGGTTCGTCGAAAAAAATTCCCAAAAAGATCGAACGAAATAGCTGTCACATGGGATGACCCCATCCAAGGCTGCACAAAGTAGCCCTATTATTGAATGATTCATCCAGTCGAATGATTCATCGAAGGTATTAATCATTGATTAATACCTTCTGGTATTGGACACCTTCGATGTCCAGCTCTCAAAATCTTTCGTCGACTTGCCCTCATAGCCAAGTCGTTAGAGACATATGGAAGTCTTCCCAAATACTTGTTACTCAGTTATAATGTTACTCAGTTTCTTTCAAGCCCGTTTTCAGCTATAATATTGCTGCCATGACAATTTTACGCACAAGCCACATTTGCCTTCTCTTTTTCTCTACATTTTCCACAAATACAAATTATATTATTCCTCCAAACACGGTAGTCAAGTAAAAGAGACGAAAACCCAGCATTTTTTAGCGTAGAATATGCATTTTTGACTGAAGATAGATGGTTGCATACTGAAAGTAACCCCAATAAAATGTTGCCCCTCAACTCGCCCCAACCCTAAGAAATAGGGGTTGAAAACTTAAAAATCGCCGTACCTCGATAATTAATAGCCCGATCAAAAAATGTTTCCCACAAAAGTTGTTTCGAATAATAAAATACGCATAAAGTTATCCGACGTCCAAACCCCTATCTTTGAAAATAGCGGCACAAAAACACAAAAGCACCACTGACCACTGAATTTTCGAATCGTTTTTGTGCCGCTGTTTTCAAAAATAGGGGGTTGGACGTCAGATAACTTTATACAAATTTTATTATTCCAAACAACTTTTGTTTGAAACCTTTTTTGATCGGGCTATTAATTATCGAGATACGTCGATTTTTAGGTTTTCAACCCCTATTACTCAGGGTTGGGGCGAGTTGCGGGGCAACATTTTATTAGGGTTACTTTTAGTATGCAACCATCTATCGTCAGTCAAAAATTCATAGTCTACGCTAAGAAGCGCTGGGTTTTCGTCTCTTTTACTAATAGGGGGTATCGATAAATTCTGTTTGATCGTTCGATACGATTAGGTCGTTAACCTCGCACTTATAATTTTTTTTCTTCTCGACAGCGCTTCGTGACGAAGCATCGAACGCTCGATCGGACGCATGCAAGCGAGTACATACGACGATGAAATTTGACACGGAAGGGCTCTCTCCCTCTCTCTCTCTCTCTCTCTCTCTCTCTGTCGTTAGTGCCTCGGCCGAGCGATCTGACGCATTTTCCACCGTGCGATCCAACACGCCTGTCCCATCATACTCACACCTGTCTGTACATACGTGCATCTCTCGCGTAGACGACAACGGTGACAGTTTGCCTCGTATCACCCGCGATAACTTGCGAGGCTTCTCGCGTCTATAACGCCGGCTTCGTCGTTGACGCGTCTACGCGAAATAAGACAACGCACGTACGAGAGAGCACGTCTGGCTGACTCCCCATGCAATTAGCACTCGGGCTTCGAGTTCCAAATACACGGAGATCCAATCTTCGTGATCGAGGATTTCCTTAGTATTACAACCAAATCATCAATCTTCTACCTACAATATGAAAAAAATAATGCAACGAATTCTTCATGGAGTTACATCCAAATTTTTTACCCGTGCAAAAAATGTGTGGATACATGTAAAAATGTTCGAGGTATTTAAAAAAAAATCATACTCCACTATCCTTTTTTTTTTGCACTCTACTGTAGTATTTTACTGTTCACAGAGATCAAACAAAGTTGTTTTTTTTTTTTGGAATTTTAGGAAAGGAAACCCTCATAAACTCGAGTGTCATTTTTCGGCAAATTGCAATAGAAACTTCTTCTTGGAGGGAAAAGAAAGAGTCGAGTTTTACCTCAAATTTGTTTGCAAGATTTTTTTTTGGATTTTATTCTTCAGGATTATTTAGCTTTTTGTAGAGCGGTGACATTTTTCAAGATGCACTCGAGGACTATGGGTTTTTAAATATATTATCCGAAGAGACAGAAGTTCGATAAAAATTGAACAGGTTATTGTTTGATACTAAAGATGAGTGTTTATGGAGTGTTATTAAGACGAGAGTGTATATATATATATAATGTTTGATACTAAAAATACACATATATATTTACTACTTTAAATATCTTGAGTATCAACCACTAATCTATTCAATTTTTATCGGACTTCTGTCCCATTGGATATCTTATTTTAAAAGCCCATAATCCTCGGGTGCATTTAAAATAAAAATAAAATGTCCGGAGGGACAGAAGTTCGAAAAAAATTAAACAGATTAGTGTTTGATGCTATATATGTATATAGTATTTTGAGTATCTTTAATATTAAATACTAATCCGTTCAATTTCTATCGAACTTCTGTCTCTTCGGAAATTTTATATCTAAGCCCATAGTACTCGAGGGCATTTTTAAAAAATGACATCACTGTATAAATAGCTGAATAATCTTGAGGAACGAAATCAGAAAAAAAAACTTTTTGGAGACAAATTGAAGGTAAATGTCGGAGCCTTCGAGCGCCTCCAAGATGAACCTCCTCTTGCCATTCGCCAAAAAATGACAGGCGAGTTTAGAAGAGTCCTACACTTTTATATATATATATATATATATATATATATATATATATATATATATATATATATATATATATATATATATATATATATATATATATATATATATATATATAGTCTGTCAGTTATAGTCAATTATCTGTTGACTTTTCATCCAGCTTCTGTCCCTTCGGATATTTTATTCGAAAGCCCATAGTCCTCGAGTGCATTAAAAAATTATATACATATATATATATATATATATATATATATATATATATATATATATATATATATATATATATATATATATATCTGTGTATAATTTTTTTAATGCACTCGAGGACTATGGGCTTTCGAATAAAATATATATAATTATAAAAAAATATAATACAATATATATAATATATGTTTATGTTCATATATAAATATATATATATATATATATATATATATATATATATATATATATCGAAGGCTTTCGAATAAAATCTTACATTTAATTCGGTTTTCATGACTTCTTCCAATCAAAACCGCGAATTGTTTCCAAACTTTTCGCCGGCAGAGCATATTTTGCGAGATCCGTAAATCGATAACAGCGGAATACTTCGTGCATCGAGTTATCTCGCGCGGTGATGTAAACGCTGGATGAAGGACCCTCCTCTCGGCCACGAAATAAATGTCAGACATTGCTCCTGCAGCGTTCTCGCTCGCATTTTATTTTTCGTTTTTGTTTTTCTTTTTTGCCCAGCCGCATTTCTCAGCAGCTCGAAGGCGTCGCATTAAATTTGACGTCGTCCGTGCCGGGCATACGTGCGTTATAAACAAAAGTGAAGAATTCCGGGCGTTGTGGGACTTGTGAGACCAGAGAGGGTTGAGGGGTGAAATTCGTTCCTCTCTCTCTCCCTCTCTCTCTCTCACTCACTGTATCTCAAGAGGGTTTTGAACCGGAGGGGGGATACGCGCAGACGGACTTATATATGCCGAGTGTGTGTGGCATGCGGGATCCGTCGGAGATGGGGGCATTCAAATATACAGACTAGTATTATTTATGACCGGGGAATACGTCGAAACACCCGCCGTATATTCCGTGAGTTGGAAAGACGGGGGAAAAAAAATTCTGCATACCGAGTGACTTTTATACGCGGTCCAGCGATATACTCGATATCCGGTTCGATTCGGCGGCGATTCTGGCAACGAGTACACACGACGATGGAACACCCTACCAGCGAGTATGGGAGGCCCGGTAGGACGTTCTATCCACGGAAGTTGCACCCCTCGTCTTTTTTCGAATTTCCCTTAGGTCCCGGCACAGACGATTCGGCAAAAGTGAAAAAATGCTCGAGCAAAATGATCGAACTAAGAATTTTGAGGGTATGTTGTCTTTCGATGTTGGGTAGACTTGCTTATATTGTGGATGCACTCGAATCGCACCGCGATGATGCTTCGTTAACTATTCATACGGTAAGTTCTTTTTCTTCAATTTTTATTTTTACGGATATTTTGGTTACGTTAGTGAGGCTCTGGTAGAGTAAGCGTTACACAATTGCATTTTTGACCGGTTCGTACTGGAAGGTATAGGGTGGCTCAAAATGATCTGACAGTTTAACGGAGACTTTGTCCTTGAAGTGCCATATTTCAGGTGTTTACATTTTATTTTTTTTTAAAGGAAACGAGTAAAGCTTTTTAAGTGCGGTTTTTTCTTGCTTTTATTCATAATATACAGAACGTTGAAAATTTTTTTTTTTTGAAAAAAAAAACCAAAACGGCGGCCGTTGCAGCTCCGCGAAAACAGGTCCTCAAATCGCGGGAGGTAAACGGCTGACATCAGTGCCCCCTCTTTGTTGATCTGAAACACAAATTCAAAGCATATTATCAATCTGTGACCCTTTGGTCATGGAATGACGGATGGGTTTTTCGTTTAGTACAAATTTCGGAAAATGGCGGCAATTTAAAAAAAATCGAATTTTCGCTTTTTTTCCGCATAAAAAGATAAATAATAAATGCAAAAATGTATCTATCGAAAAAAATGATCCGTCATTCCGTGAAGACATATTTTCTGAGTATGCTCTCCAAATTTCAGGTCGATATGTTAATTACAGCGGTCAGGAGAATGTCAGCCATTTTAAAAAACGTGTTTTCGAGAAAAACGCGTTTAAAGTTTTGTAATGTGTTTACACAAATGTGTTTATAATTACCGCTAATCGGCAATGCCTGGTCCATAGAGGCATCCCTCCTCTTCTTCTAGCTGCTCATGTTGAGCCGCTAACATCTCCCGCCGATTTCAAGGACAAAGTCTCCCTTAAATTATCAGAAAAGCGTATTATTTTTTTTTAAAGTACGTATATTTTTATTTCAATATAGGGTACAAACATGGAGGAATTTTGGTCACCATAGGAACAGCGTTTTCATTTGATGTCGTGGTATTTTGCGCTCGGATATTGCGCCTGATGCTTGCCGGCAGGGTCGTTCTGAATCTTATTGGTAAGGTAAAATAAAATAAAAATAGATCGGTTTTCAATATTTTTTTCTGATGTGAGTATTGGGATGATAAGATCGGAATTTTACACACCTATCGTACATAGGCCGGCCAAGTTTCGGTTTTTCTTGTATCGAAAAATGTTGATAAGCAATGTAGTTAATATTATTTAAACAGAATGCCACCGTTTCTGCATGGCTCATCGGTGTAGTTGGTTCTGGCAACTAGGGTAATCCGAAATGAAAAAAAAGTACTTTTAGTATCATTGTAAAACTTTGGTGTGAGCGGATACTTTTTTGAAATGTTTAAAATTACGAAAATGGAAAGTTGCAGATGAAGAAGTTCGATTTTTGATCGCAATGAAACAACTTTAATCTTTTGTGATTAAGAAATGGATAAAAATTTCAGAAAATAATCCGGTTGTACGATAGGAAATGTTGTAAACTAAATTTTAAGTGAGTCTCCGGCTGAATTTTAAGTGAGTCGGAGGAAGATTGATATACAACGCAGGCCATTTCAAAAAACAGTTTCGAAAAAAAAAACGTTAAGGGTAAACCGCAGCGAGGCTATTCACCGTATTGCAATAGGCGATCTTATCCTTTAGAAACATCCTCACAACTCAGCCAAATTTTGGACTGTTTACAAAATCTTTCTTGCAAATCGACGTTAAGGCGGGATATACATTTGCAACGATTAAAAAACCAATTTCTTTTTCTTCTTCTTTAAACGATAGAACTATATATGTAGAATATTTTCCCAAAGTTTCAAAGCGAAATTCGAAAACTTCAAACGTAACAGCCCGTCAACGCTGTGCCTCACTGCTCGGATTCGGAGCGGGCGTGAACTCAAACGCGTTTTTCTCAAAACTGCATTATCGAAATTGGGGTGCAGGATTACTCAAAACTATTAAGTCGATTGAGTTGAAACTTGGTAGAAATATTGGTACCTTCAACTTGGCGAGAATTGTTTTTGAAAAATTACAAAAAACTACTTTTTTAATCCACATTTTACAGAAATGTTGCGTGAGATGTTCATTTTTTTTTTTTGTAAATGCGTGCTATTTTCTTAAGTTTAATTACCGTCACATAGAAACTATACATGTTCTAGCTGAAAAAATGTTTGAACTTTTTTTGCAAATCAAAGTCTACATCATTTTGATCATGGATTAATTTAAAAAAATTGTTTTGCATACTTAAATATACTATTAAAGTATACTTAAAGTTTGATAAACGTAAAATAATTGATTTTTATTTTCAAAAATTCCTCAATATTGCTTATTTTTTCCTGTCTCAATGTATATCCCGCCTGAAGACCCTGGACTACAGACTATGCGATAAAAAAATCACATTTCGAAATTACAAGTTCATTCAAACCCCTCAAGGCAGCATTGTAATCTCGAATATTTGCATATTCTTGAAGTATAGACTCTTAACAAAATGTCCTCAAAAGGAAATTTCGAAATTCCTATTATTAACGGCAACAAATGAGAACAGTCTAAAAAAAATTGGAAACTGAAAAAATAGGGCGAAAAATCGCCTGTTTCATTTAGACAATCGCCATTACTATTTTTCCCTGTGGTACCTGCCATAATGGCATTGATCAAGAAAATTGGTTTTATTTCTGTTCCACATGAATGGGAGCTTTGAAATCGTGCCAACCATCTCAACCATTTATTTTTCACGGTCGTACTTAGAAGCCCACAACTTTTTCAATTTTCATTTTTTTTGCATACATTTTTGTATGTAAGTTCTCGAAACATCAACAAAACGACTGTAAAAAAATGGACACTGCAAATATCTCTTGTTTTTTTTTATCAAGCCCGAAAAAGTGCCCGAAATGTAGGCCGCTAGACTGGAATTCTGCTTTGAGCAAGTTTACCCTAAATGTCGAATTGTAAGAATGGTGACCCTCATACGTATGCAATACAACGATATACGTCCATTTCAACACGTGAAGTACCTAACAGAGTGCGCAAGCCGCGATACTCCAGTTCGTTATATGCATACACGTGCACATTGTACACGATAGCCGGGCAGATAGAGCGTCTATAACATTATTTATGTACTCCATCCCTCTCCGCGCCGTTTCAATATTCGCGACCTCCATCCCTCATTCTCTCACCACCAAAGCGGGAATCTATAGACGGATGCGCAGACAGACGGATAGACAGCTCTCGTGTCTATGTGCTCGCGTTATGCATCCATGCGCTCTGAAATGAAATGGCAGAGTGACAACGGTATACAGTATACATATCTCCTCTCTCGAGAAGCAATAGTCTCTCTCTATCCCTCCTCCTAGTGGGCGCAACGGAGCATATATAGCGCGTTTGTATGGCCAAAGGGCCGAAGGGGGATGCCGGGAGGGTGTTGATTTTTCGCGGGGGAGGAATTGTGAGGGATCGGTACACGATACTCCACTATGTGTACCGTCATACACTCTTACCCGCTAGAGCCATAATAGCGAAGCTATACACCCTTCGTGTCGTGTATGGGCGCGGGTAAAAGGTCGGGGCAAGATGGCACATTTGAATTCTCGGGACGTATTTCCGTTTGATTCACGGTGGAACGATTTTTCATACGAGGATAAACAATTTCCCATGGTCAAATGAAGTTTCGGTAAAGTTCAATTTGAATAGAAGCAATATCGAGCTTAAACCAACTTTAAATTGAATATAAGCAATGTAAAGGTTGAAGCAAATTTAAATGCCATGAAAATAATATAAAAGAACATGTTCAGATTGATTCATCACCGCCGAGCCAAAACCGCTGATGCTCATTGCAGGAAATATGGACAGTTGCTTTTGTGACGTAGCAGCCACGGAGAAGGGGTTTTTCGAAATTCAACCCTTAAGGCGTGAAAAGGGGTGGCAAAGATGGTGTGGAAATTTGAAAAAATCTGGTCGGGTTTACTTGAAATTTGGTATTCGGGCTTCTTGACACAATTAATGGAACACGTACCTATTTCAGCGTTTTTCGAAATTCAACCCTTAAACAAAGGGGGGTGGCAAAGTTGGTACGGAAAATTTAAAAATTCGGGTCAAATTTACTCGAAACTTTGTATTACTGCTCCTGGACACAATTAATGAAATTTCAGCGTTTTGGAAATTCAATCCTTAAGGGGAAAAGGGGTTAGCAAAGTTGCATGGTAAAATAAGTATATCTTCAGATTCACTTGAAACTTAGTATTAATGCTCTTCAACAAAATTCTACGTGTTCCTTAATGAAACATTTCAGGAGCACATTTCAGTAAGGAGCATTCAGCATGTCTACGCGAGCGAAGCCGCGGGCGGAAAGCTAGTAAGGAATATAAAATGAGAAAAATGTTTAATGCAGTATAAGCAATGTGAAGTTTAAATAGAGTTTAGATTGAATGTAAGCAATATAAACAATGTAAAGTTTGAATGAATTTTAAATGCGATACAAGTAGTATAGAGTATAAATCATAATCTTATGATTTATACTATAAATAATATAGAGGTTAAATCAAGTCTAAATGGAATATAAGTGACATGAAGTTTCAATACAGTCCAAACGGTATATCAGCGATCTAAAGTTAGCGAAATTTTCAAATAAAATATAAACAATATCGAGATTTAAAAAAACTTTGAATAGAATATAAGAAATGCTGTAGACGGGAAATGGAGTTTAAATAGAATATTTGCAAAATCAAGTTTAAGGGGTTACCCCCACTTGCGATTTTGAAAAAATCGATTTTTTTATTGCATTTTTTTTAAGTATAAGTATCTGAGAATATGTCGTGAAAATGTCAAGTCGATCCGAACAAAATTTACTGAGATATGAGCGTTGAAAGAGAAGAATCCGCGTTGAAAGAGCGTTGAAAGAGAAACTTTAAACGCGTTTTTCTCAAAATGGCATTTCTGAAGTCGGTGACCAAGATTACACGAACACTAATGAACCGATCTTCTTGAAATTTTGCAGGCTTATTTAATACATAAAAATGTAGTCTTTAATCGTTCGATTTTTTTTTTCGAAAAAAAAATGGCCGTTTTATAGCCAAAAAATGGCCGTTTTTTTTCGTTAAAATCGAACCATTAACTTTGACTGTCCGCCATTTTGTGAAAAATGAATATTTTTTAAAATCCTTCAATTAAAGACTAGTTTATACTTATATTTGACTAAATTCATCCGCATTTTTTTTTCAGATGATCCACTTCGCCTCAATGTTGGTCACCGCAAACCGTGTATATAAAAACATTATTTCATTGACGGCCATTTGCCACTAAACAATGTAATATTTTTCAATAAAAAAATTACTGAAAGTTCTTCAAGATGTGTTCTTTAAGATGGTATATTGATCGATTAAAATTTCTTTGTGGTTTTCTTTAAAAAAATTCATGAAAAAGGCCTTTTTTGCGCGACAAGTGGGGGTAACGCCTTAAATAAAGTCTAAATGGAATATAAGCGACATGAAGTCGAAATAAAGTTCAAACGGAATAACAGCGATCTAAACTTAGCAAGAATTTCAAATAAAATGTAAGCAGTATCGACCTTAAACAAACTTTGAATGGAATATGAGCAATGCTGCAGACCGGAAATGGATCTTCGAGAGCTGAAAATTGAAGGATTCGCAAGCGAATAGAACTTGGCTAAAAGCAAATGAATAATTTGTCGTCTACTCATTCGAATGAACGGGAAATCCACGTTTCCTGCTGGCTCGTTATTCGCAGAGACAATCTCGGTAAATACAGATGGAGGTAACGTAACCGATATTTACATGAATAATAAAAAGGTATTTTTCACAGTTATTGCTGCATTGCGTGAAGATTACGCAACGGACTTTTATCGTATTTTCCAGTGTTGTCTACCCAAGTGTCCTAAAAAGCAACCTACGAATAGACGTGCATCACCTCGATGGGCTATCAGGATTTATCATGCGTTGCCAGGGGTAACGCACGATAACAAAGTTGATGACGTATCGACGGATTGCTCGTGACGAGACGAGGCAATGACTTTGCGCTTCGACGTTGCTCTCACGTCGCCTCGTTTCGGCCAAAGTACATCGTCACGTGTTTTAAAAACGTTTTCCCACCACCCTAGCACAAAAACTACATTAGGTTCCCTCAATGCTTGAGAAATTGTGAAAACTGCATTCCAATCACAATCGCATCTATGTTGGTCCATTTTCCGGAAGTTTACGAATTCGTGGACAAAAGCCATGAGGTAATAGGTGAGAAGCAGGATATATTGAATAGTTGGTCAATATCGGATAGTAGATCATCCCGAGAGTTCCTATAGCGACATTTGCTTTTTATTTTGTACCCTAAGAACTAGTCGTAAGATGTTGCCTCGGCAAAACCTTTGATTGCCTAGGAACAAAAATGACATGGGCGTGAACTGATGTTTCTTTTCGCCGGCGTAAACAATTTTTTTGTGCTAAAAAGCGTTGCTTTTATTGAGGTAGGTCCAAATGATTTCTGTTATTGTTACTTTTTTCATGATCTAAAGCATTTATTTTACTTGGTAAAGATATGACGTTCGCAAACACAGCAATATGTACAAAAACATTACTGTTCATATTCGGCCATGTGAAATCTTAATATCGGATACTTAAGGGGTGAGATGCAGTCAGAATTTTCGAATAAACAATTTTTTTGCATTTTCTCGAAGTATGATGTTTCGAAAATATTCCCTGAAAATTTCAAGTCGATCCGATGAATAGTTTCCGGGATATCCCACAATTAGTGAAGGGGCGTCGGGTCCCCGTGGCAGGTAGCGGATTCTCAACGGATAGACGTGGCTGACGAACGCGCAAACGGTAATACCCGGGAAGGCAGAATGCTTCGAAGACAACAACAAATTGATATTTTGGAAGCTTCCACATAGGCAGAAGCCCTATTGTATGGGCCAGGAATTGATGATTCAATGTAATTCATTTTTTAATTGATATTTCTATACATAAATCAAGTGTAAAATTGGAAAACTCTATCAGAAATTTTCAAAAATTTATTACTCAAAAACTATGAACTTTAGCGAAATTGTATAAAGAATACTTTCTTTTTAGAATTGCCGAAAATATTTAAAAAAAAATAATTGATCCCGAAAAATCTTAATTTTTTGAAAGAATGTTTTAACAATTGGCTATAATCAATTGAATGCTCGGCTTTTCGGCGATAAATTGTGATATTCGGATTCAGCGGATCAAAATACATAAAAAAGTTTAGCTTCATCCATCGAGCTCGAAATTTTACGAACACATAATACCGTATCCACATCGAAAAACTTTAAACGCGTTTTTTCTCGAAACTATGTTTTTCAAGCCGGTGACCACTAGAATTAAAATACCACTCGATGAATTTTGATTAATTTTGGTATGCTTATTGATAGCATTAAAAACTAGTCCTTAATCGAAGGATTTTCATTTTTGTTGAAAATTTCAATTTTTTAAACAATGAACGAGCGATTTTTTGTTCGAAAATTGAAAGTTATCTGTCGGAAGCCGCCATTTTGTAATTTTTTTGAAAGCTTCGAACAAGGACTAGATTTATTATTAAACTAATGATTTTTTTGGTTTTTTTCATTTCAGATGATCCAGTAAAATTTTACGATGGTCACCGCAAAGCACTACATGCCGAATTCGGTCCGACAAAGATGGCGATATTTTTATAAATAATCAATATTTTTCTTTGAAAATTTGTACAAGTCGAGTTGAAATATAACATAAAAAGTCTATGTAACCACTTTTGTAAAACAAATAAAATTGCTATAAAAAAAAAATTATTGACAATGCTCGTTTTTTCACGCCTCTGACTGCATCTCACCCCTTAAAGACAGACTCCACTTTTCAGAACATGTCAATGTTCTGGCCGGGCAGACATTACCTCAAGATGTACTCACTCTCAATGTATCTCGGCCAAAAGATCTCAAAATATTCAAACCTAATACGTAAAATAATGATTAGCATTTTGTTGTATACAACATGTAAATCATAAAATCGTAAAATTTGAATATCTTAGCAATTGTTTGCTTGTTTTTTTTCCAATTTCAAACAAAAGTGTCCGATATATGATGCCTCTCCCCTAATGAAAGAGATTCGCATCTCCTTCATCGGATGCTCCGCCACGCGGGCTTTATCCCAGTCAATCCAAGTGGAAGTCTACCATATGGATTGCGTTCGGAAAGTATCCCCCCTGCCCCCAGAGCAGACCCTTCACTGGCGCTACCGCACATAGAGTGTACCGAGAGAGAGAAAGAGAGAGAGAGAGAGAGAGAGAGAGAGAGAGAGAGAGAGAGAGAGAGAGAGAGAGAGAGAGAGAGAGAGAGAGACAGAGAGAGCCCTGGCGCATCTGCAAGGACTGCAAGTGTTGGTCGAACGAATGAATCTCCATCCATTCCCTGTCAGCCGGAGAAATTTCAATAAGCCAATTCGGGTAATGGATTGGCACGCACGTGCCCTCTTCTCCCCACCCTGCAACTGGGGTCCATTTAACGTGTGCAGGATCGACGCCCGCTGCTTCCATGGCATCAGCGGGCGCGTTCATCGACACGCGTGCGGTCCATTTCAGGCGAGCTCAACAGCGCCGGTTCAAAGCCCTGGATCACGTTAAAAGTCGCGTCCATCCCTCTTCATCGGGCACAACGACCGTTTCTCCCGCGTATATATGTCGAAAGTATCTCGAGTATTGTTCGACCGCGTACTCGTTACCATTATTATGACGAGCGCGCTGGCGATTCGGAACGAAGACCAAGAAAATTCGGCCCGTAACTTTTCCATTGGAGAGGGTCTAGCCAAAGGTCGTCCGATCACACGAGGGGCAGGAAAAGCAGCCACGTGATATACGGGAGAAAGCATACACCAGGAGTGGGAATAATCGTTTTGGAACTTTTGGGACGAATCGGATAGCCATGGGCGCCATATAGCTGGTCGTATCGAATTAGTTTATTGGCCGCAATGACCACAGTTTGCTGATATTTCACGGCTGGTACCCAATGATTTATCGATCAGGCGACATTTCACGGAAGATCCTTGTTCTGACGTTCATCGGAAAAACTTGCACGTGGATGGAAGACTGCTATCGCGATAGCGTGAAATTTGTTGGGCCTCGAGCGTGCCACGTACAAATTTCTGTTTGGATTGTTAGGGGGCAGTCGCAACTATTAGATCGGGACGATGTGGAATATGGGTCACGCACGATTGATTCTCCTTGATGAAGCAAATGATTATTGTCTCTCACGGGAACGAATCTTTGGTACAACACACCGGGAGAACCGCAGATGAAAAAAGATTTCTTTTTCACCGCTCGGGTCCACGTTAGTTTTCCCCAATTCTATCGGGGCAGTTAAAACTCCCCCAAAGGGTGGGGAACGGAACTTCGAACGAGCAATATTCAAAAGGACCGAAATTTCGTATTCAGTAATGACGAACGTTCCTATGTAGATAGATCAATTTTATGATGGTCTGTAAAGTAGTCAGTCGAAATTGGGAATACAAAAATCTCGAAATTGGTTTATAGCGAAAACAAATATCAGATTTAACAAAATAATGAGAAATATAATATCGATTCGCCTGTATACTAGGTGCGCAACTAAAAGTTCGCGGGTTCCACACATGGATGGCGCTGGCGACACATGTAATCGGCATACAAGTCTGAAATTGGGTGTCTTTGTAGCTTGGACATCTGTTAAGAATACCCAGTCGTAATGTAAACAAATATCGCAACACAACGACCTTTTTTCTAACCTCGAAAAATGTCAAAGTTTGTGCCAAATAAACAGCATTTGCGGGAAGCATTGCTTTTCTGCTTTAACCTAAAAAAAACAGCAGCTGAAGCACGTCGGTTACTTGAGGACGCCTACGGCGAACATATACCATCGAAAACAACGTGTGAAGATTGGTTCGAGCGGTTCAGAAGTGGCGATTTTGAGACTGGCGACAAGGAGCGCTCAGGAAGACCGCAAACATTTGCGGACGCCGACCTGCAAGCGTTATTGGATGAAGATGACACTCAAACAGAAGATCAACTTGCCGAGGCATTAAATGTGACTCGACAATGTATTTCGAAACGTTTGCACGCCATGGGAAAAATTCATAAGGAAGGAAAGTGGGTGCCGCATGAGTTGACTGAGAGACAAATGGAAAATCGAAGAGCCACTTCCGAAATGTTGCTTTTGCGGCAGAACAGAAAGAGTTTCCTGCATCGAATTGTTACTGGCGATGAAAAATGGACATATTTCGAGAATCCCAAACGCGGAAAATCGTGGCTTTCACTTGGCGAAGTGTCGACATGGACGGCACGGCCAAATCGCTTCGGAAAAAAGAGTGCTCTGCGTTTGGTGGGACCGGAAAGGAATCGTGTACTATGAGCTGCTGAAACCGGGCAAAACTGTCAATGGGCATTGATGTTGCGTTTCGAAAATTCAGAATAGCGCAGTGAAAGTCAAATAAATGATTGACTTTCGCATTACTATGAGCCATTTAGAACGTGGAACGTGTAGTGGCAAATTAAGGCGTTATTGTAATCTAGAGGTTTTAATTTAAAGCATTTTTTCGGGCTTAATCAAAAGTAACAAAACATATTTTTGGCAGTCAAGTTTTTAGTCTTTTTTATTGATATATGGAGAGAAAAAATATTTAGTGCACAAATTTTTTTTGTGGAAAAACAATAAAAATTGAAATAATTATGGGCCTCGATATGGCTGTAAAAAAAAGGCTTGAGGCGGTCGATAAAATTCCGAAGCTCCCATTCATTTGGAAAAGAAATAAAACCAATTTCAAGAAAATGTTTGAAAACACGATTTTTAGATTTCTGGACTAAAATGGTGCCTGAAGATTGAGCGATAGTGGAAACCTCAAAATGCAGATTTATCATACAGCGTCCCGTTAATTTATTCATGTCCAACGTCACGCAGTTTTGTGAGATTGAAGTTTGCATCGTTGGAATGCAATGGAATTTAATTTTCATAAACTCCTTGCATTTCTTTGGGTAGATGTGAACTATGAAAAATCTACAACTTTTTTTTAAGGTCAATGTTTAGATTCCCGGGCTGAAATCGATCCCCTGGGCCAGGTAAGGCCCGGACAAAGTTGGGACTAGGAAATTCGTGACCACCAAACGATTTTGCTTCGAACATGAGCCTGCTCAATCGATTTCAGCGAGACATGAAAAATGCCACATTTTCGGGTCTTGTGTCCCACCAATTAGGCCCAATATGAACCTAGCGGTCCAATCGAGTTGCCGACACCCTGGTCGATGCAAAATCATTCGCTGATTACGATTTTTCCAGGTAGAACTCGATCTGATCAGACCTCTTGGTCCTTCAAACGTTTATTGAAGAAAATTGATCGCCCAGGCTAAATAAGGCCCGGATGAGGATTTTCCTAATTTTACGATATAAGTTTACGCGAGTCAATTGGACGGAAAGACACGTCGGATGAAGAAGAGATGCCACCCAATGCGCGTCTTGCACAATTTGCATACGAAATGAAACGCAACACCGAGCGTGTGTTTGTGTGTGGGGAACGCTCGCGCACATCGCGGTGAGGATTTCTTCTCTCCGCCGTAGTATCGGCGAATAAATTTTCTTTCTCTCGACACTGCGATCGAGTGCCACACGCCGTACGCTCGTACGGAGACATTTAACGAGCGACATTCGGTAAATAACCTTACGATCTACGTCGTGGAAATATTCATAGTGCTTGCGAATCGTCGTGTGAGCCATATCCTCCTTTGGAGGACGAAATCGACGCCGCTCCAAGGAATCCAGCGCTCGTCCTTCTTTCTTTATTTTTCCTCCTTCGCGCACGCCTCTGCTTTTCTGATTTTATGGAATCACCGCCGCTGATGCGGCAAGAATCGACAAAAGTACTCGAGGGAGGACACCAATTGGACGAGCCGAAAAAAAGTCGTTTTTGCCGATTTTTTTTTTGGTCTACGAGATCATTAATTTGGCATTTGAAAAAAGGTATGTTATTGAGAATAAATTGAACTTACAGGGCATTCATTTTTATATAGAAAAATATAAAAAATTAACAACGTTATGTAGGTATAATAGAGCCTCTAGATAAAAAATGTTGGTCTGAAAAATAAAAATACGAAATTTTCATGATCTATTTAGATGTAGATCTCGTCTCCACGTAGCCGATTTTCGAAGCAAACAAAATTGGACACAATAGCAAGTGTTTAAAAAAGTGTAATTTTGGTGAAATTTTTACTTATTTTCGGGGACTTTGAAAATTCAAAATAAAAAAAAACGGCTGTGTAGAACAATAGTTACTTGCTGCAACTCTAGACATTTGGATTTTTCAAAATAGGGAATTGGTCGAGAAAAGTTGTTTCGAGAAAAACGCGATTGAAACAGTGGAGTCCCGCCTTATGGGGGAGATCAGTTAAAGCGAGGGAAAAATTGCCGCTTTTCATTATTTTCTTTCAATGAAAGATCTCTTCACCATTTTGGATGTAGTTCCGAAAAGCCCATACAAACCCAAACCGAAAAAAAACCCAAACGAAAAAAGCAAAAAGAGAATAATATACCAAAAAAAGCGAAAAATAAATATGCACTTTAAAGACTAAACTCCAACCTTCCCGCGGCGAAGTGCGTAAGGAGATAATATCGAAACTAATAGAGTTTAGCAAAATGTACTTATTGGAGGATTATCCCGGTTTTCTCGCAACAGAATAGTTTCAGACAAAAACTGTATAGTACATAAAAGATCAATCTTTTTATAGGTGTCAACTTTTGTAAGAAACATTTTTCCCTAAGATCAACATTTATTAAAATCAAATAGAAACACATTTAAAAAATCAGTTTTTGTGAGTT
The DNA here is from genome assembly GCA_963210295.1 of Ophion ellenae. Classification (NCBI taxonomy): domain Eukaryota; kingdom Metazoa; phylum Arthropoda; class Insecta; order Hymenoptera; family Ichneumonidae; genus Ophion; species Ophion ellenae. The sequence goes on from OY723395.1 coordinate 25,615,244, forward strand.
TTGACCTTGAAAATCCAACTTGCGGGTATTTTAAGCGGAGATATACACCTAGATGGTCGAGGTCAAGGATTTAGAAGCTATGAACATTCCGTCGACCGTAGAAGGCCTACACTATGGGACTGGTATCGATGATTCCATGTAAGTTGGCAAATTTCATGATTTATTCATTTCCAAATTTTCAAACGCGTTTTTCTCAAAACCACGTTTTTCAAATCGGTACCAGAAATTTCTCGAAAACCAATGAACCGATTGCCTTCAGGTTTTTTGTGGTTATTCTATACACCATTATCTAGTACTTGTCATAGGATTTTTTTTCCGTTACTTAGTTTTTGTTTTATAGGCAAAATGATAACTAATTTTTGGCCCAAAAATCACTAATTATCTTCAAACGTCCGCCATTTTGTCATAAATCGATATTTTCAAAATCGGCTATGACAAGTGCTAGATTATAGTATCTAATTTAATAATCTTTTTGGTTTTTTTTTTTCAAATGATTTTTGAAGAAACGCCAGTGGGTACCGTATACGCAGACTTTTTTACGACGCTCCAAGGATCATACAATATCCTTGTATATTTTTGATATTTTTAAATAAAGAAAACTAAACATATTTTTGAATGTATATACTTTTAGATAATTAAAACCCCAATCGAAAAATTCAAATAGTTTTTCTTGAAAAAAATTCACAAAATTGACCTTTTTTCCGGCTCCTGGATGCATATCTCCCCTCAACTATCATATTCGTGATGATTTTCGAGACTTAGGATATGGGTTACTACGACTTTTGGTTGTTACCTGTCAATTCTATGTATGTCATCGTCTTTTAAACGGGTTGCGGTGGACGTTGTCGGACGGCGCGACGTCGGCCGGATTAATATAAAAAAAAAACCAACAACGATTTTTCTTTCATTAAGGGGTTACCCCCACTTGCGATTTTGAAAAAATCGATTTTTTTTATTGCATTTTTTTTTAAGTATAAGTATCTAAGAATATGTCCTGAAAATTTCAAGTCGATCCGAACCAAACTGACTGAGATATGAGCGTTGAAAGAGAAGAATCCGCGTTGAAAGAGCGTTGAAAGAGAAACTTTAAACGCGTTTTTCTCAAAATGGCATTTCTGAAGTCGGTGACCAAGATTACTCGAACACCAATGAGCCGATCTTCTTGAAATTTTGCAGGCTTATTTAATACATAAAAATGTAGTCTTTAATCGTTCGATTTTTTTTTTTCGAAAAAAATGGCCGTTTTATAGCCAAAAAACGGCAGTTTTTTTCGTTAAAATCGAACCATTAACTTTGACTGTCCGCCATTTTGTGAAAAATGAATATTTTTTGAAATCCTTCGATTAAAGACTAGTTTATACTTATATTTGACTAAATCCATCCGCATTTTTTTTTCAGATGATCCACTTCGCCGCAATGTTGGTCACCGCAAACCGTGTATATAAAAACATTATTTCATTGGCGGCCATTTGCCACTAAACAATGTAATATTTTTCAATAAAAAAATTACTGAAAGTTCTTCAAGATGTGTTCTTTAAGATGGTATATTGATCGATTAAAAAAGTTTTGTCGTTTTCTTTTAAAAATTCTTGAAAAAGGCCTTTTTTGCGCTACAAGTGGGGGTAACGCCTTAACCGAGAAAAAGTGAGAAATGTTGGAAAATCGATTAAATGGTACGCTTTGAAACAAAAAGATTGAATTTCCCCAACAAAAAATGGCTACATTTGGTAACAACGTTTTTTTTGTAAAACGTTCTGCGACGAAAATTGACCGAGTTTTTCACGGTCAAAGTTCGAGGCTGAGCGAGCAGCTGAGCCGTAGCGGCTGAGCATGCCAAGACGTCTACGAATTATACATAAAAGTACAAATATTTTTATTTACGAGCTTGCGGAACGCGAACTATACGACCGGAGCACGACGAAGACGTCGATTCAAGACTCCCGCGATCAAAAAACTTCTACACGACTTTTTTTTCGCTGTACAGAACTGAAAAGAAGAAAACGAAAAACGAAGAAAAAAAAGTAGAAGACCAGTCGCAAGAGGCAAGCGTAACTCGGCTGGTATCAAAGTTTTCCACTGTGGATCAACAAATTTTCCTCCTCTCTCGCGCTCAACGCGAAGTTCCTTCGGCTATGATGCTCAACGATCTATATGGATGCTGCGCTCGTTCCAATACAACGAGTTTCGAATTTTTCCCAAAGACTTTCGACGCTGCGAAATTATTATCATTGCTTATCCGTGGATTCTCCGAAATTGTTGGGAACTTTTCTTCGATGTATATTATACGAGGGGAACTTCTCTCCCTTATCCCTTTATCGAACTCTTTATCACACGTCTTTGCCGAATTAAAGTCATTAGTAACGTCAATCGGACATGCCGATAATAACGATTACCTCCGAACAAATTGAAAGCTACATTGACATAAAATTTAATGCCATTTCGTTTTTTTTTTTTTTTTTTCCCTCGACGTGACGTACATACCTATGTCTGCTCATGGTACACACGAATCCCCTGACCAATTATCCGTACACCCTGAATTTTTTATAGTCGCGTAAAAAAGACGAAATCGATATGGAATATCGATTTTATTGTCTCTCATTCGTTCTCGGCTATTTCGGTAATCCTCTCGTTCTTTATTTATACGCGATAGCGCCTGGAAATCTCTTGGACCATTCATATCCGGTCTCGAGGAATAACGCAACCGGAACACGAATATACGTATTCGTTTGCCGTTACTTCGCTTTGGTTGCATGTTCTCTCTCTCTCTCTCTCTCTCTCTCTTTCTCTCTCACTCTCTCTCTCTCTCTCTCTCTCTCTCTCTCTCTCTCTCTCTCTCTCTCTCTCTCTCTCTCTCTTTCTCTCTCTGTCTCTTTCTTTCTTTTCCTCTCGCTTTTACTCTTTCCCCATTTTTCATCATATATATCTCGGGTGGACAAGTCCAATTCTTCCGTAGTCAGCTAGGTCCGCGGAAAAGTTTACAGGAAACTTAACGGTCTACTTTTCGAGTGGAAAAGCAGAACTCGACGACGAGCTTTACAGTCCTATGCCTAGTTTTACCTATGGGTATATATACAGGGTGTCCTGTTGTGAATGGATAATCCTGCACCGTCGATAGGTCACATCATGTCCTACTATATGCTGGAATTTCAGTTTAGTAAGTACCACGATTCTACTAAAATCGAGGGACTTTCGAGAGGTTTTTGATATTTTTGGGCTTTGTGTTATTTTTTGAAAAAAAAATGTCTACAAATGATATGAATGGACAATAAGTAAGCAACTTTTTCAAGTAATTGACACGATATGCGTAGTACATTTTTTTACACCGCAGGCTATCAAAGTCAGATATTCAAATTGGTTTGTATGAAAATTCTGCATAAGATCTTTTTTCATGAAGTTTCCTTAACATTTATGGTTAAAAAGAAGACTTTTCTGGATAAAACGAATAACCAAGAGCATTTTTTTTAATCCAGGTAAAAAAAAGTTATCGTTTGTAGAAATGGCATGCGAAAAACCAAAAACAGATGATTTTTATCTCGAAAACCGTGGGACTTTTACTAAACTGAAATTCCAGCGTATAGTAGGACATGATCTGACCTATCGACAGTTGCCGGATTATCCATTCATAATAGAACACCCTGTATATACATAGGTCGCTGTATATATATATATATATATATATATATATATATATATATATATATATATATATATATATATATATATATATATATATATATATATATATATATATATATATATATATATATATATATATATATATATATATATATATATATATATATATATATATATATATATATATATATATATATATATATATATATATATATAATTGCGGAAACTTCTATCTCTCCCTGTGCACTGCAACGAGACATTCAACTGCCCGGAGAAATTACATGGTACCAAAAGTTGGCAATCGCCATGTTCGTTGTGTCTTCATATTGACCAATTCCTTAAGGTATTCCTTTAGTGGAGGGTTATATTTTGCGAGGGCATGAGAAGGACCCTTCTGAATCGTTGGTTACATTATAGTGACGCTTAATAAAAAAAGTCACAATTAATTATTATAACCAACGATAAAGTGGAATAAAAAATTTCGCTGGAATTAAGTAGATTGAGACATTTTTACATTTTCTCTGAAAAGTCGCGGCTACGGAAATTCTTCCGCTGGTCACATTTTTAAAAGTTTTATCATTAATTTTCTTTAAACATTCAGTGACCTGTTTTCATTGTTGATCAAGCATCTAGAGTTATTTAGTGTATAAATTATTAGATATAAATGTGGCCAGTGTGTCATCTCCATCAAGTCCCGTATATATGAGACGATTTCTAGAGTTGTAATTTTTCCTAAAAAGTTTGGTAGCGTGTCTTGAAATTTTACCAGTATACCGAGATGTATTTTTACTTGATTATAAATTAAAATCAGTTAACCCTACGTTGACACGATGGATAATTTTGACCCGGATGAATTTTTAGTAAAATGCTTACTTTTCGAAAATTGAAGGTTTTCAATAATTTTTTAAACGATTGAATTTTACATTTTCTGAATTTTAATTATAGAGACATACTAAGAAATGTTTCAAGTGTATCCCCGATTTTTGTCAGTAGAAACCGACCACAGGGTCGTTAATGGCAGGTGGATGAGTTCCTGTCCGGGTCCAATTGACTGTGTGTCAAAATCGTGGCAAAATCAGGTAAAACGACCAGGGAATGGACAAGAGATGATTTATATTCAAAATCAGTAAAGAATATAAATTATCGATGAAAACTTGAATCACTGTAATGTAGCAAAAGAATCACTGCTATTGTTAAAACCGATTTTACAGTTTTATATCGAATTTTAACGCCATACGGAATTTGTCTAGTTTGTGGTACTTGCATACCACGCAACTTACTTACGATACGGTTGTGCACAGTAGGTGTTAAAAACGAGAAAACAGTAGTTTTTCTAACTTTTGACGGTAAGTATTACTTTCATTACTTGAGGTAAAGAATCAGTCTTTAATTTCTTGCAAATTTTTTTAAAGAATTCGTAATAATAGGTAAGAAATAGACATGTTTATTTACTGCTGCAGTATTCTAACCTCTTCCCAGTGAACGGACGTATGGGCTTTGTTTTGACAATTCTCAAAGCAGAATTTAAAAGTTTACCTTATCTGTTGAGAATTGCTAAATTAATTATCGTAAGATATGGCAATGTACATTTCGTTGAATGTTGTCATAAAACCTATTCATTGGTTTTTTTTTATATTCGTAAAAATTTAATTTTCTAATTCTCTGTCGAAACAAACTTTGGTAGTTTTTAAAAATTAAGATGCAAAAAAGCTTTGTGCATTTTTTACGAAATCGTAATAACGAATATAATACTTTTATGTATTAATATTATAATGAATGTGCAGCACAGTGATTTTCGAAGCTGGCGTTTAATAAAAATGAATAATTTTGCTTGACCGCGTTCGTCTACACTACACGTCCATTTACTGGCGGTTGAGCTTTTACTTTTTATTTCTTTACTTGTCATTTCGTTCATTGACCAGCGATTTTGTCATTTTGCCACTTATCTATTAATTCCTTCAATATTATTTGTTGCACTTACTTCGAATATTTTGTTCTACTATAAGAATAATATCTTTTGGTAGCCATGGCCATTGAAAAATTCGTTTTGATAATATTCCCATTTTACAATTCATTACAAATCCCACAGTGTCATTATTCATCGATTCACTGATCGTTTTACCCTATAAGTGTGTCAACGAACGGCTAATTGTTAAATATTCGTTAAATTTTTACATACATTAAGGTAGAACGAGCACGCGCTCTTGATTTCTATAGATTTCGTTCAAATTTGAACCAGACATTGTTCATATCATTATGCATGTTCGAGTGAAATTTTAGAACAGTCGACTATTTAGATTGCGACATAATATGTTTAAAAAATGCAACTTCTGACACTGCAGGAACTGCATTGAAATTTAGACAGAATAATTTTCCGTAAAAAATATTCGTCCCCTATAATAAGAAGACATATGGCAACACCGCATCGTTCCACCGATCCAATGACGTAAGTTTGCGCGGCATATTTAAAATAATACTGCAACACACATTTTTATTTGGAAGTAATTTTTCATCGAACAAAGTTTTTAATTAGTTACGAATTAACAAACACTTTTATTTGTTAATGAAGATGACATAAACCATATACAATATTAATATTTATAACGCAAACATTTTTTCATCATGAAAGTTTTTAACTCTAGGAACACGATAATTTTTTTTTTCGAAATATTAAATAACACTGTTCTGCGGTGTTGCCATATGTCTTCTCATTATAGGGGACAAATATTTTTTACGGAGAATTAATCTATCTTTACTGAACGTTTTTAGCAAAACTGAATAGTAATGGCAATCCAAACTTTTTTCACTCTTTCCCTAACTACCTTGCTATCTAAATTTTTTTTTCAATATTTACAAACACAATCGAACGGTACAACGAATTATGTGGCCTGACTTTCGGTTAATGCAGACCCTGCAGTGTCAAAAGCTGCAATTTTAAAACCCAGTATCTCCCAATCTAAATAGTCGACTGTTCTGACATTTCACTCAAAAATGCATAACGATATGAACAATGTCTGGCTAAAATTTGAACAAAATCTATCTAAAAATCTAACTAAAAAAATATTGGTTAGTGGTAAAAAAAATCTCGCGAACGGTGTACCCGATAAGTCAATTTTCAGTGGTGGAATTATTGCGTTTTTCTTAAGGGGTTAGGCCACTCTAAAGGCCGAAAAAATAGGCTTTTTGGAGATTTTTTTCCATGAAAACTACAAAATAAATCGAGATTACAAAAAAAGGTGTTTATCATATATATCAGTGACTGTATACAATAATTTTTTTGAAGCGATTAATTTCAAAATGTCGGCTGTGCAGCATTTATCTCAAAACTGCATTTTTTTAGTTGGCCGGAAACATAACTCGGACAATTTTCAACCGATTCGCTTGAAATGTTGAATATATCTTGAAAAATACATTGTCTATGGAAGTACGTAGGATTTTTTTTTATATCGCATAGTTCATTTGTTATTAACAATTATCTGACGATTTTTAAGGCAATTTTTTGCCTAAAAATTCGTTAATAACACATTAACTATGCAATATAAAAAAAAATCCTATGTACTTCCATAGACAATGTATTTTTCAAGATATATTCAACATTCCAAGTGAATGGGTTGAAAATTGTCTGAGTTATGTTTCCGGCCAACTTAAAAAATGCAGTTCTGAGATAAACGCTGCACAGCCGCCATATTGAAATTAATCGCTTCAAAAAAATTATTGTATACAGTCACTGATATGTATGTTAAACACCCTTTTTTGTAATCTCGTATTTATTTTGCAGTTTTTTTTTTTTTTAATCCCAAAAAGCCTATTTTTCGGCCTCTAGAGTGGACTAAGACCTTAAAAAAGAAGAGGGCGAGTGCCAGAGAAAGAGAGAATCACCTATTCTCGATAAAACTTCCAAAGTCTAATGAGTTGCTTCAAAAAAAGCTCGGATCACAGAGGCACCAGAATTCTTGGAGTTGGAACGAGTTGTGAAAAAGATGCGGTATTTCGAAGTGAAAAAAAAATGAATAAAAAAAACTTATATGTTGGTGTAAATGATACATAAAAGTCCCGCGAGGCACAAAAACGGCGAGGTGGCGTTGCTGTTGGCTGGGAGCTGCCTCCTTGTTCCGCTGCTTCCACCATACAGGAGTTAACATTTTCCGGACTTTACGACCCTCGTAAATCTCGCGAGCCCGCGGTTACCAGCGTAGAAAAGCAGGGAGCACGGGAAACCCAGAGAATCTTCTCCGTGATATTGCGCTACCGTCAGGGGGGGGGGGGGGCGTGTGCTTTTTCTCCCCCGGGGAAACTGAAAGGTGTCGAGCGGAAAAACACAAAGCACGGCGCCACCTTTCAAAGAGCTTTCGTGCGGTGTACGTGAAGAAATATTTGGGCGCGAGTCATCGATCCGGGAATTAAAGGAGGCCACCACTGTAACGGGTCGAAAAAAGGTCGTTTTTTCCGAATTTTCTTTGTCTACTAGACTATTTATTTGGGGTTTGGAAAAAAGGTATGTTATGAAGCGTACACTGAACTCAATTCGTGTAAATTTTTATTCAGAGAAATAAAAAATTAACAATATTATTGAGGTATTGAATTTTTGTATAAAAAATGTGGTCCAATGGCCGAATCAATAGCTTGACAATGCGTCTGAAAAATCCAAATAAAAACGTTTTATAATCTATATTGACGTAGTTCTCGTTGTATGTAGTCGTTTTCGAAAAAAAAACACAAAATGACGGGGGTTAAAGAAAAGTGTAATTTTGGCAACATTTTTACTTATATTCGGGGGCTCAAAAAACACTAAACAATAATGGCTACGTACAACGATAGCTACGACAATTGCGAAAATATTGGTTTTTTTTTAAATTGAAAATAGGTTAATTATAGCCAGTTTTCAATAACCAATTTTCAACATTTTAACCTGAATTTTTTTCACATATTCTTCAATATGTAGACTTTGAGAAAATGCAAAAAAAAAACGATTTTTTTACCCGTCACGGTGGTGTTTTGCCTTAAGGGGGATACAAACCGGAAATTTGAAATCCTCAAACATTTGTACTAGATTTAAAGAGCCGGACGAAAACATAATAAGAACTTTAGTAAATTGAAATTATCTACACAGCAATTAGGAAGTGGATAGTAGTGATATTTCAAAAAAAAACATTTTGTGCATAAATCACCCATATAAAGTGATCTAAAATTCTTCCCCATTCTTTCATTTCAAAATAATGCTGCATCCATGTCTCATAGCTATAATAGAATTCCCATAAGACTACTGAACATTCTTAAACATATTCAGAAAAATGGAAACGAGTGCTACCGTAAAAAGCAAGAATGGCAATTCTGAATTGAAACGAAATCCTTTTTGTTTTCGAATTAGGAAAAAATCCTCGACAATTACGAGCACTGTGCTACCCAAAATTTCGTAGTTCGCAATTTCGTCTAGCATCTCTACTTCCTCGTCCTCGTTTCATTACACGAAACAATTAAAATCGCTCGAATGTTTTCGTCCACTCGCTCGTACACGCGGTATACGGCTGTACAAGGGAAGGGGGGGGGGGTGAAGAAAAAGAAGTGAGAAAAGTCTCATCCGCGGACCGTGTAGACAGCGCAATTAGAATAAAGCTCGAGGGCGTTTCCCTCGCGCGGTGCGTATTTTCTTGCGAATGCACGCAAAAGTGGAAGGGTAGTGTGCAACTTTGGGGGGCCAACAGCCGCGTGGTATCAACTGGAAAACAGGTCGAAGGCATTGGAGTCCCATCTGTGCAACGCGAGGAATCCTTGCGAGGCTTATGTAAAGAGTGGACGAGAGAGAGAGAGAGAATGTTGTATATATATATATATATATATATATATGTATATATATATATATATATATATATGTATATATGAGAAAATTGTGAGAAAAAATTGGGAAAGACTAATTTTTAATAATAGTTGATTTGTCTAAAAAAAATATCTCATAATAATAAAACAAAGCCCAGCTTTAGAACGACGAATCGACCCACGCTGAAAAAAATAGGTGTTACTATACACACTTCATAGTATTTTCTGGAATTTTTTGAGAAAAATCAAAAGTGACATACCTACCGAAAAAAAATATTTTTGTTTAACTTTGGTGAAAATGGGCATTTTTTAAACTCGAAAAATTCAAAACAAATTTTTTTCACAAAGTTCATGTAAAATTGCAACTTTTTTGTCTCAAACATTTTTCTGTCAAATCAAATGCTCACGAGATATAAACGGTATTTTGAACATTTTGAAAAACTCGAGAAAATGCGATTAAAAAATTTTGAAAAATTTGCACTGTGTTTTTTCTTATGATTAAATAATTTGAGAAAATTTCAATTTTTTTAAGAGTGGACAACTTTTTGACCGTTCGAAATAGTATGGAACGCCTGGATGCAGCATATATATATATATATATATATATATATATATATATATATATAAGGATATAATTGGATTTTTTAAATTAAAAATTGGGCAAGTATAGCTAGAATTATGAATGACCTTTTCGTCTGTAACTTGGTCATCTTTCAACATTTTAACTTTATTTTTCCCCCAATATTCTTGAATATGTATACTTTGAGAAAATGCAATAAAAAATTGATTTTTTTCCACCCGTCACAGCGGTATCCCCGCCTAATGAGGGTCCATTCAATAATTTAAGTTGTAACCTACACCGAATCCATTTTATGGAAACGAGATCTGAGATGTTTAGCAATCCAAAACCAAAAATATTCGTCCGCAAAAAAAATTAGAATCAGGCATACATTTTCTTGATCAAAACCAATATCTTTCCACAATGGAATAAAATCTTTGAGTTGAATATATAACTTATTTAAATTAAAAAAAATCCATTTAACTCGAAGAAAACATCATTACAGTGGAATAAATGAATCTCTCAGAGTCCGTTGCCAATCAAAACATTTAGTTGATGTAAATACGCAATTTCATCGAGAACGAAAAAAGTCCAGTGGGTCGAGGTTCAAACAACAAACATCATTTAACCCACACAAACTTCTGGATAAAAAAAGCACGTTAACGCTGGACGATGAGCGAATAATTATATCGTTTGTGAATAAAAATGTTCACCTTCCCAGATAATTGAGGAATAATCGTTGCGTCCTTCGTTTCTTCCAGCAATTAATTTTTTTCGCCTTTCGATAGTCGTCATACGACTCATCGAAATTACAGGGCATCGTGAAGATAAACTTCGAGGTTTTTTGCCGTCCCGCTCGATCGCGAATAAGTCCGTAAGGTTATCGGATGATGGAATCGAGCGTGTTAACCTATCCATTTGCTGATTTAAGTGCATGTAGTGCTGAAATCGGCCGAAGATATGACGAACTTTGTCCCGTCTTTACAGTGCACCAACGCGGCCTTGTGTACACGGGAATAAAACCGGAATTTCGCACGGTACACGCCCGTACCTGAAAAAAATCTCGGAGCGGGAAACCACCAAATGAGGAAGGTCGATATTGATTGATTTATCGATAAATTTATTATGTCCGAGCTCATAAACTTTGGTGCAAACTAGGTTAAGAAATAATTTAAATTCTCTCCAACGTTGATCGGAGCAAAATAAAAACCCGAACAAACTAGAAAAGATAACGAAACAAAAATAAACAAAATCTTATCGAAGAGGCTAAAAGATCATGTATGTTCTCATTAAATTATGCATTGCAGGGTAGATAAAATCAAATAATAATTCGATTTTCAATCGAGTTAATTTATCCAAAGGAGAGGGAGAGAGAGAGAGGGGGGGAGAGAGAGAGAGAGAAAGAGATACCGAGAGAAAGATTAATTGATTAGTGGATGATTTATTTTATGCCTTGATAAAAACCTTTCGACAAAAGACGTACAGGCAAAGTGAACTAATAATAAAATAAATAAAAATAACACGCATATTAACCAGCATCATAAAATTATATAAATTAAATAAACAGTAATTTTGTTATTTTTTGCAATATAAAGTGCTCAAATCATACGCAAAAAATATGTATATGAAACGCAAAATTGAACGCAATAACGAAGTATTCATGTAAGGTGAATAAATGAGAAAATAAGCAAAAATAACATGCATGTTAACTAACATAATATACGTGTGATAGCATCATAAAGTTATATAAATAAAATAAACAGCAATTACATAAAGAGCACAAATCATACGCAAAAAAATATATATCAAACGCAAATAATCGAACGTTAAACGCGTTTTTCTCGAAATGTCGTTTTTCAAAACGGTGTACACTCTCAAAGAAAGTGTTTTCAAGCTATCCGTCTCAAATTTTGACACAACATCCTTCACACCATTCTTTATCTTGTCAAGGAAGCTTTTTTGTTTGAAATCGTTATTTTTTTAAAACGAAAAACGGTCGAAAAAATACGCTTAATGCGGGACTTTTTTTCAAAACCGCTGCCATTTTGTCAATTTCGATTTAAAAAAAACCTCCATAGCAAGATAGCGGCTTTCATACTGATTGATAATCTTTTTACAAATTTCATTTCAGATAATATTTACGGCCACAACCGTGTACACCGTGAGGACTCCCTTTTTTCAAAGAAATGTTCAACCGTTAAAAAAATGTAAAAAAAATAAACAACAGTCGTTTAAAAATGTATTTTCTGTTCTTCATTATTGCTTTGATTTGACATGAAAAAAATCAGACTGTTTCGCGTATTTTGACCATCGAAAAAAAAATCGCGAACATCGGCTACTTTTCGACCCGTAACACTGTGATGATCCCTTAAGGGAAGGGTAAGGGTTTCAGCGTGAAAAAAAAACACTTTTTTGCGATTTTTTTTCATCTATATGGGTAGAGTAAATTTATTGTAACCTTTTGTACATTGTTAAGTGTCATTTCAAGAACATTCCGTGCAATTTGAATGCGAAAATATCCACAAACAAGCCGGTGACAAAGCTTTTCCACGAACGCCTTTGGAAAAACACGATTTGCGGTGTTCACTGTGTCTCAGCTAGAAATTATCTGAAATCAAGTACCATTAAAATTTAGTCAAAGTATCATCAAATCCTCCCCCCAACGGCATTTGATAATTTTTTCTTTATTTCTAAATTTTTGGTGGTCATGTAAAGTGAAAAGGGCTATTTTTCACGAAAACTTCCGCCATTTTGGAGGTGGAAAAACCCCTCAATGTGAAAAAAATCTCAAACTAACCGTTTGGGGGGAGGTATTTTATATGTAGAAAGTGTGTACCAAGTTTGAAATAAATCGGTCAAGTAGTTTTCAAACGGCAGTGAACACGGACTTTGAAAATGTGGTTTCGAGAAAAACGCGGCACCGGCTTGTTTGTGGATATTTTCGCGTACAAATTTCACGGAATGTCCTTGAAATGACACTCAACAATGTACAAAAGGTTTCAATAAATTTACTCTATCCATATAGATGAAAAAAATCGCAAATACGTGTTTTTTTTTCACGCTGAAACCCCTACCCTCCCCTTAAACGCAAAAAAAATAAAAATCGAATTAAAATAAGGAATAAACATAAAAATAACATTCAGATAGAAAAAGAGAGAGAGAAAAAAAGAGAGAGGCAGTACAGAGGTAAGTCCTTGCTCTCCTGTAACAGGAAAACTTTATCCCTCGCGTATCCTTCAGTATCTCATCGTTCCTCGAGCCCAGTTTTATTATACTTGGCGGACGACCGGTCTGCGAGAAGTCACTGTCGTCGTCGCCACTCCCACGTCATTCTCGTGTCGCAAAATCGTAAACTCTTTTACGCGCGACGCGTGATCCGCTACCGTGTGGAATATCATCCGCACTCTTGCTCCGTGAGAGCGTGAAACAAAAATGTATCCCAATGCGGACGACACTGATGGCTGGGGATTTACACCTGACGATTCAACTGATTTTCATCGCAAGAACAAACTTTGATCAGTTAACGATCCGGTGCGAAATTCTGAACAACGGAGTGCCGGTGTGTTTGTATCAGGGGGTGGAAAGCACCCTCGTCAACGGTCGCTACTTTATCGCGGAGTTCTCTCGTTCTAACGCAGCAACCGCAGCCGTTATTCCAAAGACTGCGTGCGCGACCCGTGCCGTAGAATTTCAGCAATTAGGGAAAACCACGGATGTTCCGATCGAGTTGCACATTTTAATCGATGACGGAGCTCGTATGCTCGAGGAGGACGAAAAATTCTTCAAATTCCTCGATTTCCTATACCAAGCGACTGTTTCCCTTTTACACTGTAGATATATCTATGTCTGTAGCTTGCTATTTAGCCCTTCGTTTTCTCCGTCCACTTTTGTCCCCTTCTCATCCCCCTCGACGGCCCCTCGAGTTCTCTACGTATGCGCGCGATAATTAACAGTCGACCGCGCGCTCTCTGTCTCTCTTTCTCCCTTTCTCTTTCTCTCGCGTTCCGCAAAAGCGCGAGGGGTTGAGAGCTAAAAGGCGAGGAAGGAAAATCAATAAAATCCCTAGTCGATGGCCGGCAAAGGAGGGCATGCGAGCGCCCTTCCAACCGTTCTGTCTGCTACTCTGTGTTCCCTCTGTGGCATACGTTGGGCCTGCCGAGAGCCGATCCTGACGCGTTTCTACAACATATTTTGCAACCCCTACCCGAGGTTCCTTCCTTTGCTCGTTTCTCTCTCTCTCTCTCTCTCTCTCTCTCTCTCCCCCCCCCCCCTCTCTCTCTCTCTCTCTCTCTCTCTCTCTCTCTCTCTCTCTCTCTCTCTCTCTCTCTCTCTCCCCCCCCCCCCCTCTCTCTCTCTTTTTCTGTCTCCAGCAGAAACACTGTTTCGCTCTCGCTACTTTTCTCGCCTTCTATTACGTCCTCTCGAATCCTGCACGGCTATGCCCAGCCTTGGATTCCCCTGGAGGGTTAAAGGCCACGATGCGTTACCAAGAGACAATAGGGGTAATGCGAATCGACCGTAGAATCGATCGCGAGATCAAACTGAATAGAGATTGCGAGAAAAAAATTGTGTCAACGTAGTTTTTGTATACTTTGTTTTTTCTTTCGGCGGAAAGCTTTGTGAGACTACCTTTTTCATGGAAAGAATTTTAGTTTCTTGCTTAGAAACAATTTTTTATTCTTGCTCAGAAAGAATTTTTGATTTCTGCTTAGAAATAATTTTTGATCCTTGCTTAGAGATAATTTTTGTTTTTTAGAAAGAATTTTTGCTTTTTAAAAAGAATTTTGGTTTCGTAGAAAGTATTTTTCATCTTCTTTTCTCACAAGCATTCTTATTTCGCAAATAAAGTTTTTGGCTCTTAGAAACAATTTTTGCTTCTCAGAATGAATTTTTATTTCTTTACTAGAAATAATTTTTCCTTGTTCAAAAGATTTTTCGTTTTTTAAAACGAATTTCTTTTCCTTAGAAACAATTTTTGTTGCTCGCTTACAAAGAATTTTCGTAGCTCAATAAGAAAGAATTCGTGCATTTGAAGAAGAATTTTTGCGTTTTGAACAGAAAATTGGGTTTCTTCAAAACAAATTATTTTTTGTTACTTGGAAATTATTTTTTGTTCATTCGAAAGAAATTTTGTTTGTAGAAAACAATGTTTGTTTCTTAAGAATTTTACTTAGAAACAATTTGTGTTTCTAACAATTTTCTTTCTCGTTCACATAGAAACCTAGAAAACGTATTGAATAAAACGGCCATAATGATTCTCGAGTACATCATATTTATGTTCAATATGCCACTGTTGAAACTTCAATCGAGGGACATTTTTTAACTCCCTCAATCAGCTATATTCCACTGCATGAATCATCCTGAAAATGGACAATAGCCGAGTCTCGAGCTCCGGTCGTTTGACAAAGCATATGGGCGCGAAGCTTCATCAAAATAAAGAAAAGCTCTTGGAGAAATTGCCTAGTATATGAAGAATTCTTAATAAGTTTATGTTTAAGATTTACTAAGAATTTTTCTTAACATCTAATAGGATTTATAAGTTAGAAGAAATAGGTGTTTTATATCCGATGCATAGAGTTTTTTAAAAAATATCTCATAGGATTCTTCATAATCCCCCAGCTGGTTTTGTTCGAGGAATTGTGTTATTTCGTTCGTCATTATTTTCTCACTCAAACGTTTTTTTCTCACTTTATATTCTTACTTACACTTAAATCACTCCTCACTTTCGAGTTTCTCACTTCCGAAACGCAACACTGACACATGTGCTAAAAGCATTGGCATAGGAAGAAGCTACATGGTAAGCGTATGCGTGACCTACATCCGACGAGCGGCCTGCTGTCGGGCCCGTCGGGTTGAAGGGCAAAGTGCGCATACGCGCAATAGTATCATAGGTCGTGTTCGTTGGGTCTCATCATTTTGATACGAACAAGTGCGCATGCGCACAATGATGCGCAACGCGCAACTGCGCAATGAAACGAGTCATGCGCAAAACGAATGACTCGTTTCGCTGCGCTGTTGCGCGTTGCGCATCATAATGCGCATGCGCACTTGTTCGTATCAAAATGATGAGACCCAACGAACACGACCATAGTTGTGAAATAAGAGGTTTTTGTAATTAAAAAGTAGTATTTATTTGATTTGAGAAAATATTTATTCAAATTTTCCATTTTAAATATGTCTTTCAATTGATGTGAAAAATCGCACGTAAAGAAACATATTTAGTGACGCCGAATAAATGCTGTAGTTACAATCACACAAAAACTGTCTCCATATGAGTAAACATTTATCAATTTCTAATAAATGATGTTCTAATGTGCCAATTTATTAGAACATAGTAAAACTTTGTTCTGAGTGTAATGGGACACTGCACCTCGGTGCACCACTTAACCCTCGGGGAGTGATGCTTGATCGCGAAGAATTGAACACGCGTACTCGGAACTACCTTTCAAGGGCACGGAATAAGACTCAGAGTGCAGAGTGCCAAGGCCTCTGTAGAGTTCCGCTCAGTCCCAGGACTCGCGAGAGACTGTCTAATTTCGTTGCGACTCGATGGTGGGTTGTTTCTTGATTTTTGTACAAATCAGCAGTTTTAGTTGTTGCCGAGCAACAAATTTCGAAATAGCTATAGGATTGAGGGGCCGCGGGTTGGGGTGTACGTAACGCGACACTACCCTGGCGATCCTAATTAACCCCCCTTTTTTATGGTGTCATCGTGTAACAGGCGTCGAGAGGAGTAACTTTTGTTTCGGTCATTTATGTCTAGGGTCAATGACCTCGGACTCACGAGGTCGAATGCGTCGCTCATTGTAAAGGCAAAAAGAAAAATTTCGATCGGAATTTGCAACCTTAATTAATCCCTCTTTTTTATGATGTCATCGGGTAGCGGGCGTCGAGAAGAGTAACTTTTGTTTGTCCTTCGAACAACCCCAAACAAATATTGGATTCGTTTGGATTTGTTTGTTTTTGGTTTGTTTGTTTGGATTTGTTTGTTTTCGGTTTGTTTGTTCGAGTTTGTTTCTTGATTTCGGTACACTCAGCAGTTTTGATTGTCGCTGAGCAACAAATTTCGAAATGGATGTAGGATCGAGCGGCCGAAGGTTGGGGTGTACGTAACGGGACTACCCGAGTAGAAATTTCTTACGGTTAGCCTGACCAGGATCAGGCCCCGATCGGGGTGTGATACGGGTACCACCTATTACGGACATCCTGATCTGGCCCCGATCGGGCCGGAAGTATTTAGGCCCTACATCAGGCTATACTAAAATGGCCCTACTAAGGCCGTCCCTGATAAGATCCTACTAAGGCTTTTCCCGATAGGGCCCTACCAAGGCTTGCCCTGATAGGCCCTACTGAGGCTTTCCATGATAGGGCCTTACTAAGGCTGTCCCTAATGTGGCCCTACTAAGGCTTTCCCCGATAGGGCCCTACCAAGGCTTGCCCTGATAGGCCCTACTATGGCTTTCCCTGATGAGGCCATAAATACGCTTGCCCTATGCTTGCCTCAGCAGGCGCTAGATGCACATAACCTCTCATTTTTCACATGGAAACTTCGATTTTACAGCATCGTAGCTTCGGAGTTTCGATGCATTCCTTTATTCTATTTAAAAAAAGGTGCTATAGACTCACGACAAAAAACGTTATGGAACTATATGTATATATATATATATATATATATATATATATATATATATATATATATATATATAAGGTTAAGTTTCAAACATCTATAGCATGTTATTCGATAAACCTCTTCAATTGTCACAATGATATTAACTAATTGATATACTTTATGTAATACAACAAATAATTATAGGAATTCATTTGGTCTGTTATGCCATATCTGGGACCAAAATGTTACAAGCACTCGGTAGCATAGGGGCAGCGTGCCTAGCTTTGGGTAGGAAGGTACGAGGTTCGATTCCCATATAGGCGAAATATTTTCTTCGAACAAAAACGTTTCAGCAGGCCAGAGAATGACGAATTATAATTGAAAATCATTGTAGTGGAACTCTAAATTAAGTGGTTCATTCCATTTCGGACTTTTGAAATATTACATGCATTTCTTTCTGATCAGGCAACCTGATAGGGGCCTGATCAGGCAACCAGGTCAGACCCATATGTGACACAACGTTACATTTCCTAGTAGGGCCCTTTCAGGCTGCCGTATTAGTGCCCTACCAGGGCAGTCAGGCAACCTGATGGGGCACTGATCTGGGCCCCATCGAAATTTCTACGCGAGTAATGTCCCGGGCAACCCAATGAACCCTTGTAGTGGTGTCATTGGGTAGCGGGCGTCGAAAGGAGTAATTTTGTTTGGGTCATTACGTCTGGGGTCAATGGTCTCGGCGTTACAAGGTCAAATGCGTCCGTCAAACAAATTTGTTTGTTTGTTTGTTTCGGTTTGTTTGTTTGGGTTTTTTAATTTCGGTTTGTTTGTATGGGTTTGTTTGTTGAAATCGAAAATTTTCAGTCCTTTTTTCATAGTGTCCCGTTACGTACACGCTGGCCCTTTCTTCTCATCGGAAGACGAATATTTTCTCCAGTTGAAAGGGTGCCTCACCCCAACAGTCCTAGGGAATTTTTGCACCCCGAACTAAATCGAGCAGTTCCATCCCCCTGAGAGCCCTCCTCTTTCTCATCCCCCTCGTGACGATTTCTCGGGGGGGTTGAAGAGTACGGCTGAAAGAGTTCTCTCCCTAGATACGGTAGGTGGCGCTGCCAAGACCGGCCGGATCCTCCACGTTCCTTCTCTACTTTCGACCGGCAGTGCACGCGCTCCGTCTCTCTTCCGCTCGCCGTGCGATCTCTCTCGTACTCGAGGGGGTTCTATCGCTCTCGGTCTCGGGGCTCGCTGTCAGTTTCTGCCGCGGCGCCATCCCGGAACGTTCCGCTGTCGCTCGCTCGCTCGTTCTCGCGATATTCCGTCACTCGTGTGTCTCCCATCGTCGGCTCACTTTTTTCACTCAAACTTTTCCCAACCAATGTAACATTCCACCGAGTTGAAAGTGTCGAAAAAAATACTATTTTTGTTTTTTCGTGCCACGTGAATATTCCAAACGATCGAAGCGAAATTTTGGTTTTTTTCCCCTCATATTTTTCAATCAAATCACGTTGACAAGAATTTTTCGCTCAAAGTGCGCGTGTGTGTGAGTGCTCTTCGTAATTTTTATCTCGTGCCCAAAGGGGCGAGTTGGCGGCTCGGAATTTTCGTATTATCGGGAAATTTTGTTTCCGGTCGGATGGCACCGACCAGTTTCAAAAGTGAGATTCATCGTCAATGATATTTGTGTCGATTCAACGGTTTGCTTTTTTTTTTCCTTCTGGTGCTTCAATTGTGCGCGATTGTATTTGGTTTTCTCCCGGCGCTTCACCAAACTCGGATAATTAGTGTTGAAGATATTGGGTGAGTGCAACTTTTCTCTCTTCTTCGGTTATGTGAATTCGTGGAGAGTGGGGTGATGAAAAAAAAAAAAAAACGTTGGGCCTCGTCGATATCGAAGTGGAAAATTTTTTGATTTTACGTGGCCAACGATAATAATCGTGATAAACAAGGATATAATCGTTCGGGGCACAAAGTCCATTATTTTCCTGATCGAAAAGGAAAAACGAATGTTGAACGTTGAACCGAGACACTGGCGGGATGATCGATTCTCGCAAATTGCACGGCCGAGGGTTTAAATCCAGTTCGGACGATGACGTTAATCGGGTAGATCGAAAATTGCCCCGATAATGTACCGGAGAAGTGCAATTTTTCCTCATTTCAATCGTTTCCCCTCGCTGGTATTGGCTCTCGCGTGCACGGCCTGGCGAGATCTAGCGCCGGCGAAAAAAAAAAAATTCGTTCGGTCTTGAGACCCCTTTTGCCAATCGAGGACCTTATTTGCTCCAGATCGCAATCATTTTCGTGTCATTAATATACGTAAACAAATAAAATCAATTTTGATTGCCAATACCTTCAACGTATCAATACGAAAGAAAAAAAAACTCTAAATGTTTGCATAAACGTATTAAACGTAATGATTACTGGCATTTGAATTGATCGAATTGATTGACAATCATTATTCGCAGTTCTTTTAATTTAATGATTGATGAAGTTAATTCATTTGCAACAATAACTTGGAATAATTGATTCGAAAAAGAAATACTCCAGACATGTGCATAAAAATCTTGCAATAAACGTAATAATTATCGGCATTTGTATTAATTCAATTGATTAAATTATTCGTCGATAATTATTGGCTATTAATTCAATTTAATTACTGATGAATTTAATTGATTGCCAACAATTATTGGGAATAATTGATTTAAAAGAGAAATACTCTAGACGTTCGCACAAAAATCTTGTAATAAACGTAATCATTATTATCATTTTAATTAATTCATTCGATTCAAATGATTACCAATTATCATTGACAATTCATTCAATTTAATAAAATAAATTCCTTAGACGTTTGCACAAAAATCTTGCAATAAACGTAATAATTGTGGCATTTAAATTAATTCGTTTGATTTAATTGATTACCAAGCATTATTAGCAATTAATTTAATGGAATGGTTGAGAAATTTAATTGATTGCCAACAATGATTAGGGATAATTAATTTTTTAAATACTTCGAATGTCTGCGTAAAAATCTTACAATAAACGTAATAATTATTGGCACTTGAATTCAGTTTATCGTCACGATTATTACGTTTACTGCAAGATTTTTATGCAAACATTTGGAGTATTTTAATTTTTCAAATTATTGCCATTAATCATTACTAATCAATTAAATTAATTATATAAATTCAAATCGCGTAACTTCAAGTTTCATTTAAGCCAGATTAAAAAACGAATGGACCGAATTGTAAAACGCCAATCGAGTACAATTGAAATAAACTTCAATACAAATCCCCTCTACACGCTCAACACGTACGCGACGGTTTTGTCTTCGTTGCTTCTCACCTCGTCGTCGGATAATCGCGAATTTATCCAAGTCGAATCGTCGCGCAGCGATTAGTTCCTCGGAAGCTCACGGGCATTTCTCCGCCTTCGGGGATTCGGTTCGAAATTTCTTGAATGGAGCAGTCGCGATTATGGGCATATATATATACGTATATATGTGAGGTGGAACCGCGATCGCGAGGATTAGTAAGACCCTCGGTGTGAGATCGTCGCCCTTCTCGCTTAGACGAAGGGGACAAATGAAATTTCGGAGCAAATTGTCCGAAAGTGAGCTCGGTGCCGGAGAAGTCATCTCTCCGTGTCACGGAACCGACTCATCGCGCGGGCCTGATCGTTCGAAGGGATTTGATCCGGAACGAGATCAAGCAAAATCGACTCCGATTGTTATTTTCGACTCCATTTTTGGTCCACCCGAAATGAAGATTTCTTTCCGGAAATGTCGTGGCAAACAGCGCGTGGAAAATAATTTTTCCGTCCCTTAAAACAAAAAAAAGGGCCTCGAGAAAATAAATGACGTTGGAGTTTGCATCGTTGGGATGCAACGATGTTTTTTTTAACTTTATTTTTATCATTATTCCAAGTCTTTTTTGTTTGCAGCTTCGAGGCTGTATATTTCTTAACTTATGAGAAATTTACGACCTCAATTTGCAAAAAAGCCTTTGTATAATAATAAAAACAAAGCGTAAAGAAATGTTTTTAACAAAAAAAAAATCGTTGCATTACGATGCAAACTCAAGCGCCATATTTGCACAGCCTCAACTGCAACTTGAAGCTGTAAATTTGTAATGAGAATACGTAGAAACGTTTGATCGATTTTCACATGACGTTGAAGTTTGCATCGTTGGAATGCAACGAAAGTTGCTCCTCCTTAACTACTCGAATTTTTTTTCGGTCGATTTCTGTGAAAATTCCTCAACCTTCCTACGTATTCTTATAAGAAATTGGTGACCTCAATTTGCAAAAAAATCTTTGGAAAATGATGAAAATTAAAACGTAAAAAAATTATCAAAAAATAAATATGTTTGCATTCCAACCATGCACACTTCAGCGCCATATTTTCACAGCCTAAACTGACGAATAAAAATTAAGTAATTAAACCAAAAAAAAATATTTGCATTCCATGCAAACTCCACGTCATGAGAATAATTTACCACAAACTCTTCCCAACGTTTCACATTCTCGTAAACTTTTTATTTATTTTTCGTTCACTTCAACGATACATTCCTTCAAAGCGTTACTAATGCGTCAAAAAAGTTTCGAAACTTCGAACAAGTGTAAAGCTCACGGATAAACCGATCGAGTATCGAAAGAATCCAATCGAGAAAATTCGCGATAGAAAGTATTCCGTATCGTCCGTATCAGATTTCCCTGCACGTAAAAAGAGTTTACCGACGTAAAACGAAGGTTTGCTAATTTCCTGTGGAACGAGAGAAAAAAAAAGCTCTTCCGATCCATTTCTGGGCGACGAACCTAACGCGCAACGTCGTGCGCCTTCCCGATCGAATTTCCTTTCGGCATTATGTCCCGGCGCCTCGTATATATTCATCGAGATTTAGTTCGTTAAGACCCGATCTGTAACCACCCTCACGTCGTCGAAAATCGTAAATCTTGAAAGCGGTGCAAAGAAAAGCATCCTCTCGGTTTGTACGCTACCTCGAAACGTGAATTGCTTGGCAATGTAATACTACCGATCGTTATGACTCGTATATCGATATATATATATATATATATATATATATATATATATGATTCCTTCATTCCTCTTTCCTTTTCTCACAAGCGGAAATTCCTGACGATCTTCCACTACCTCGGGAAGTTCTCTCACCTTTTCCTCTCCCCTGCAGTGATTTGAAATCGATTCGACCGCAAGTATCGACACACGCGAGACCTACCAGTTACGGGCTTGAAGTTTGCATCGTCGGAATGCCACGATTCCTTTTTACTTCCTCATTTTGATTAGTATCGAAAATTATATTTTGTAGATTTGGGTTCCGCATCGCTAAATAGGGGCCTAAAATATGACCGCGGAATTTTTATAGCTTTTAAGGGGCTACATCTACCTGGAGGCCCAAAAAATTGCCAAATTCCGATTTCTTTTCCTGGAAAACGGTTGCTAACGAAGAAACGCATTTTTTTCACAAAGGTACATGTATTGAGAGCATTTTAACAAAACCACCAAAAAATACGAAAGAAATCATGGCCGCCGGCAAATGATGACATTTTTTTCGCGACGTTTGGCGGATACTCTTCAGCTTCAACGGTCTAGAGGAAATCCAAAAGACAAACGGGTTATTTAAGGGGCGAAATCCCTTTGGACGACCGAAAATTAGTCATTTTTTATAAATTTGTTTTACAGGTGATCAAATAATCACATCATTTTGAAATTTTGACATTATCTTATTATGACTTTCAAGTGTTAATGTTTTTCTTTTTTTTAAGAAAAGAAAATGGCGGCTTTACAAGGTATTTCTTTAGGCGTGTTTTGAAAAACTGCTCATGTTATAGCGCGAAAAGTTATTGATCGATCTGGCTGAAATTTTGGGAGGTTTCCCACTATAACATTATTGGAAGGATATACCTATAAAAATATTAAAAAACGTATAAAATTAAAAATCGAGTAGGCTTTGTAATTATGTTTTTCATATTTTTACGATTTTTACCCCAAAAAAGTAATTTATTTACGCGATAACCTTAAAACTTTAGGTGTATCCTTCCAATAATGTTATAGTGAGAAACCTCCCAGAATATCGGCCAGATCGATCAATAACTTTTTGAGCTATAACATGAGCATTTTTTCAAAGACGCCCAAAGGCATACCTTATAATGCCACCATTTTGTTTTTACTAAAAAATATATTTTTATTAACCCTTGAAAGTTGTAATAAGATAATTTCAAAATTTTTAAATGTTGGGATTATTTTATCACCTTTAAACAAAATCACGAAAAAGGACTCATTTTCTGGCGTCCAAAGGGATTTACACCCTTAAGTTAACGATAAATGCGAGTCGTTGACGATAACCAATTTGAAAAATCATTTTTTTAAACGTCGAATTAAACCTCGAGCATGCAAAATCTATTTAAAAAGTCATGTTTACGTAACTATTAAAAAATAAAGATTGATTTAAAAAAAGTGAGATCGTGAACGACCTTTAAATGTTTCTCATCGTATCTCCTGTAGATTTATAAATAATCCATCAAGATATCATGTCCGCCTATATTTAAAAAAAAAATTCGAGAAAAACGCGTTTATATCCGTCAAAAAAGATTTGGATAATTCAGTTAAAAAAAATATTTCGTTGGATTCCAACGATGCAAACTTAATCATGAGATAAAGGTGTACACGTTTATTTTCCTATCGCCCAAATCGACCACGGATCTCGTTTGAGGCCCCGCCTATGAATTCTCACATCGGCGATCTTTATCGACTTTATTTTTCGTTTCGAGTGCCGCGATTTTCACTTTCCACCGTCTCGCGAGCCTTGGTCATTAATTGGCAGGTAGACACGAAACGATTAATCTTTCCGATGATTTCTATTACCCGGAGGCACAAAATCTCGCGTGAAGACATATTTTCGTTTTTTCTTTTTTTTGTTCGTTCTCCGCATTCTCTACATCTCAGTAATTATTGTTATTATTATCACGGTTAATAGACCCGAAAGAAGAAGTATACTCGTTCGTGTGGCATTAAGAAGCGAGGCATCGAAATTCCATACTTGCCAAATAATCCGCGACGCTAATCAGTCGCTTGCGCATAATTAAGGCTCAGCCGTAACAAAGTGACGGGATCCACAGTCCCTGTGGTCCAAATGAATAACCGTATACACGTATGCGCGTGTGCCCCGGAATATTCTTTCCCGTCGGGCCACTCGTAATGTTTGAGGGTATTCCGAGTATGCCTGGGATGCATTTATGGACTCGAAGATTAACGACACGTGCCTACCCATCGGTTAATGCTCGGAATTTCTCGACGGTTATTCGTAATAACAAAGGGCCCGACTCTTTCCATCGGTCCAAGCTTCATGGCGTTTGAGGCTGAATGAATGAAGAGAAGAAAAAAAATACGGTTATACGTAGAACTTCTGGTGCGGGAGCTTGCATCGATCGCTCGAGGGTCTCGCGTAATTTGGCTTTGTTGAATTGATCCGTTAATCGATCGCTGTTAATCAAGTGCCGATATTTGTCAATTCATTCTATTCCGATTGTTATCAATTACGACGAGATTTTCATCAGTTCTTTCGTGCTCTCAAATTTGTAAAAATGCTTAACAATGTTACATCGAATTTATTTTGAGGGACCTGTGACCGGTGAAAAAAAAACGATTTTATTTAACATTTTCTCAAGGTACACATGTTTGAGAATGCGTGGAAAAAAATTCAAGTTGAAATATTGAAAATTGACCGAGTTGAAATTTTCAATCGTGTTTTTCCTCGAAACGATTTTTCTCGACCTGGGCGGAATCATAACTGTAGCTTAGGGTAGCCCAAATTCAAGCTCTATTTTTTCCCCTTTTTTGTAAATCCAATTATCTTCTTTAAAAAAATTGTCGCGAAAGCTGCGAGCGGTCAAACAATATTTAGAGGTCGCCTAAGCCTGCAAAAACTCAAATTTTCATTAAAAAATCGATTTTTTTTCGGCCACTTCTCAACCGTGCTTTTTTCGCTTTATAATTTTTAAATTGACTTCGCGAAAGCTCTAGCCGGCCAATGAATATTTAGTGGTCGCTCAAGAGCTTCGAAAATTCCAATTTTCGACAATTTTTTTTTACCCTTCTCACTCATAAATCAGACGCTTTGGAAAATGTTCAAAACAATTAATCCTTTCTTTCTTTAGATACGGATTTTTCAAATTTACCATGCCTTAAGTCGTGTTTGTTATAAATTATTATAATAAATTATTCAGAAAATGTAACACTTCGCTGTTTATTTTGTTTTTATGCTACATGGAATTGTAGTGCATGCGAGATTTATTTTTTGGCGGAAATTGTATATTTCGAAAAACTTGAGCGACCACTAAATATTCAATGGCCGGCTAGAGCTTTCGCGAGGTTAATTTAAAAATTATAAAGCGTAAACTTCATTGGTGAGAAGTGGTCGGAAGAAAATCGATTTTTTAATGAAAATTTGAATTTATGGGAGGCTTGAGCGACGTCTAAATTTTTTTTGACCACTCGCAGCTTTGGCGACATTTTTTTTTTCTTTAAATAAGATAATTGGATCGTGAGTTTGTTTGGGTAAAAAAGAGCTGAAATTTGTGCCACCCCACTGTAACTGTAATTTTCAAATTTTCAATTAAAAAAACAAAAATGTATTTTTTTGTTGTTGAAATTTCGTATTTTTAAGCCCCCGAATATACGTAAAAATTTAGCCACAATTATCCTTTTTTGACCACTCACTATTTCGTGAAACAATTTTCTCGAAAAACGACTACGTACAACGAGAACTACATTATAAAATTATAGATTTATTTTTAGAAGGATAGATTGTTATTAGATAGATTTCAGGTTAATTTTTTTTCTCGCGCGTTGTACGTAAATGGTTACGTACAACGCGCACTAGATTATAGAACTTTATTATTTTTATTTTTCAGACCAAACATTGTCACGTTATCGGTCCGGTGGTTGGACCGAATTTTTTACACGAGGCTCTATTACAACGATGTAGAAGTTTGCACCGTCGGGAATCAACGAAAATTCATTTTCATTTTCGTGCGCCTCATTTTCATTATCATTCAAAAACATTCTTGCACATTTAGGCTGAGAATCTCTCGTAAAGATCGTGAAAAAAGTTCAAGCGATTTTTGAGGGCTGAATTTGCCAAAAAAAAATTGTTCCCCGGAACTTTCGTTGCGTTCCAACGATGCAAACTTCGATAGCATCTATCATACCTCATTAACATTGTTAATTTTCAATTTTTTTTAACAAAAATTTACACGAAATGAGTTCAGTATATGCTAATCAACATACCTTTTTCCAAATCCCAAATAAATAATCTAGTGGACGAAAAAAAAAAACGATATTTTTCGTCTCGTTACAGTGGTGTCCTGCGTTAATTAAACTCGTGTCGGAACGTTTTTTTGCGGAATTCGTTTTTGGATAAATATCGGGAGGATGAGCGTGCGCGCGAGCGTGCTTGCATAAACGGTATAAACCGATAGGTTTATACCTGCATGGGAGTTAGTTCGCACATAATTAACACTCCCTCCGAATGAATCGGTGGAAAATCCACGAAACAATGAGGCGTGTAATCACCCTCGAAACTCGGCTCGACGTGTATACGCTTGCATTTAACGCTGCACGACGCCACTATATACGATGCCTGAAGCTAATATATATCGCGCGTACAACCGTCCCGTGCTCTCGTATATACCGAGCGGAAGAGAGAGAGAGAGAGAGAGAGAGAGAGAGAGAGAGAGAGAGACTCGAAATCCTCGTCTGGCAGGAAATAAAACTTTAACGTCGATTCAATTGCAATTTTACGATGCGAACACGTTAGGGATAGTTTCACTCAACGACCATTCTCAACCGAGAAGCCTCATCGTTATTTCCAGTTACGATAAAGGAATTAAGCTTGTATTTATTTGAGACTCAGCGGCGGTTGATAGCAATGCAAAAAAAAAAAACGAAAAGAAAATTCTTTGGGCCGACCGAAACAATTTGTTGGAAAAAAGTGAGTGTGGTTCGTTTGACGTATTTGTGCTGGGAAATTGGTTACAAAAAAATGTATTCTTGTCAAAATATCTATACATATAGAAGAACATGAATGAAATTTGGACAGTGTGTTGCTTTTGTGACCTAAGCACCCACTAAAAAGGCATTTTTCGAAATTCAACCCTTAAGGGGAGAAAAGGGGTGGCGAAGTTTGTATGGAATTTTTTTTAATCTGGTTGTATTTACTTAATATTTGGTATTCGTGTTACTTGACGCAATTCATGAAACACGTATTTCGGCGTTTTTAGAAATTCAACCCCTGAAGGGAGCAAGAGGGTGGCAAAGTTCGTATGTAAAAGAAAAACAATCTGGTCAGAAGATATACTTGAAACTTAGTATTAAGGCTCTTCAGTACAATTAATAAAACACGTGTTTCGGCGTTTTTAGAAATTCAACCCCTAAGGGGAGAAAGAGGGTGGCAAAGTTTGTATGTAAAAAACAAACCGGTCAGAAGATTTACTTGAAACTTAGTATTAAGGCTCTTCAGTACAATTAATAAAACACGTGTTTCGGCGTTTTTAGAAATTCAACCCCTAAGGGGAGAAAGAGGGTGGCAAAGTTTGCATGTAAAAAAAAAATATGGTCAGAAGATTTAATTGAAACTTAGTATTAAGGCTCTTCAACACAATGAACAAAACACGTATGTTAGCGTTTTTCGAAATTCAACCCCTAAACGAAAGGGGGTGGCAAAGTTTGTTTGGTAAAATAAATATCTGTTCAGATCTACTTGAAACTTAGTTTTTTTTTTCAACCCATTTGGCCGTTTTACCCACCCTTTATTCCCACAAAAAATCTACGAAAATGTAACGGGGCTGTTGACCGGCTAAAATGTTCAGCTTTCGGCAAAAAGCCTGAAGTTCGTAATCACCGGGAAATATTCCATCGATCAGATACTTTCAAAGAGGAAAAATTCGAAACAAAGTACCTATACTCTTTTGGCCAATTTTCCCAAAGAATCTCACACTGCATAAGCAATAATTTCCAGCTTTCCAGCCACCTTGATTCCCCAAGCTGGCAAGACGGAAGCGTGACTTTTCCTTTTCCCGTTTCCTTCGAGTCGTCACGGGGACATTTTTTCCCAGCGTAAATTATCGAGAGACCTAAGAAAATGACGCGCGTGATTTATTGACCGCGAGTGTTAAACGATTGTTTCGTCGGGGGATATTTGTGGTTGACACTTTGGGGGTTACAATGAATCGCCGTGCGGCAAAAGCTCACACGGGCCTCGAGACGCGTACACGGCGCGGGAGAGCGAGCGAGACGGAGAGAGAGAGTGAGAGAGAGAGAGAGAGAGAGAGAGAGAGAGAGAGAGAGAGAGAGAGAGAGGTGATGAGAGAAACGCGACGGGATGACAGGGATTGTTATTCCCCGCGGACGAATACTATCCGTGACAGTTTAGTGAAAACGTAAGCGTGATGGGAGACACACGGGTGTCCCGCATTCTCCTCTATAATTCGATGACGCGGCTAGTCAACGGTGTGCGTTATTCACAAAGACAATATATATATATATACATACACATATATATATATATATATATATATATATATATATATATATATATATATATATATATATATATAGACATATGTGTATTTTCAGATAGACACATAGAGAAAGAGATAGAGTGAGAGGATGCTAGTACGGTCGCGACTCGTCGCGCGAGGGCCGGCAGCTGGCACAGACGAATTTCGAGACCGGAATGGATAGCGAGAAGGGTCCGGGCACCTGATCCCGGTACACCAGGTCCGCATCCATCTCTGTGCCAGCACAGCCGGGGAGCCCTCTACGGAAACTGATCCCCAAAGGTGTTGGACCGAACGGCCCGCGATTGATTTACCGAGAAGTTGGTACAAATATGGACCCCGATTTTCGTGACTCCGAAAGATTGACCACGCGAAGATAAATCGCCCATTCATTTCGTTGAGTGCGAGGGCTTGTGCCTCGCTCCAAGAGCGTTTATCGTCGATTCCTCTCCACTTGATATTTGAAAAGAGGCATACACGGATGTGGATGTATTTATTCATATATGGGGATCATGTGAAATATATATTTTTTTAGTTAATTGCCACAGCGGGATGCATGAGTTTATGGGAAAAGAAAAGTTCTCGTGCAGAGTGTGAAGCCTATAGGTCAACTTTACATGGTGGCGCACATCGTTTTTAGGCATTTTTGGAATTTTTGGAATGTTTACTTAACGATTTTTCACGGGTTGATTGAAAATAGGAGTACAAGACGAAATCAGGAAACGCGTATATATATGTGCGTTTCCTGATTTCGTCTTTTATATCCAACATATATATATATATATATATATATATATATATATATATATATATATATATATATATATATATATATATATATATATGTTGGATCGAAAACTCGACAATGGATGGGCTGAAAAATGAAAATAAAAAAGTTTTATGATCTATATAAATATAGTTCTTTCTATACATAGCCTTTTTTCGCAAAAAAATCACTAAATAACGCGTTTTAAAAAAAGTGTCATTTCGGCGAAATTTTTACTTATACTCGGGGGCTTTAAAAATACAAAATTTCAAAAAAAGAAAAACGACTACGTACAACGACAGCTACTACAATGACGGAAATGTTGGTTTTTCGAAATTGAAAATCAGACAGTTATCGCTAGAGCTCTTAATTCCGGCCAGGTCGAGAAAAGTCGTTTCGAGAAAAACTTTTCAATTTTTGAAACAATTTTCAATATATCAAATTCAACATTTTTTCACATATTTTTGAATATGCATACTTAGACAAAATGCAAAAAAGATCGATTTTTTAACCGTCCCACATTAAACTTGATATATGTGTGTGTGTATTATGTATATGTGCATGTAACACGGGATAATGGCTTTCTAATTGCTCCCTCCTCCCAAAGAGTTTCTCCATCCTTCCAGTACGATGTACATATATATATTTATGAAGATCCCCGCGCTCGTTTCACTCTCGCACTGTCGCATTTTTAACGATAAAAAAAAGAGACGAAATTGAGACCGGGAACAAAAAGAGTCGAGGGACAAAAATGAAAAAAAAAATTGGCCGGCACATCGAGCTCAAAGGGACTTTGTGGCTGCGTATGCTCACAGCTCTCTTTATTTTTTCTCCGCTCCTCGGTCGTCCCTTGCCACGCTGTTACGATTCTTCCTCTCGATGGTCGGGCTAAGTGAAACCAAAGAGCAGGCCGCAACGAGCCCACCAACTTCTTTTGGTTTCTCTTTCTCCCCCCCCCCCTTGTGTCTTTTGCCCCTATTGGCTGCTCCATGCACAATCAACTAAATTCCCATCTTTTTGTAATATAATTATACGATCTTGACCCACGATATTTTATTTTACGCGACAAAAGTGCTTTTGACGAAATTGTTAAGGAAAAAGGTGAAAAATTATTTTGTCAGCTAATTTACGTATTAAAGCCTACGAGTGCTCGATAAAAACGTCAGATTTAAGGAGGTTGGAGCGTTAGCCACAATCCAAGATTCGATTTTTGAAAAAAATATATGTTATTGTCTGGACTATAGTGAGTCTTGAGGAATTTTTCGAAGTTTTCTCATCACAAAACACCAGAGGTAAAAAATAGTTTATTGTATGTAATTTTACGTGCGGTCAGATGAGCAAGACTTTCACTATACGGATGATGTAATTTTTTTTTAGATATTCAGCACCAAGATAAACCATTTTTAAAGACGGATTAACGCAAACTAAACCTTTGTAAACATTTAGAAAAAAAAACCCCATCTTGCCCATCGTGGAGCAAATATGTTGGATATAGAACCATCAAGGTTTGACGAAAGATTACGAATCTTGTCTGGCGAATGAAGAGCATTGCTGCCAACCTCAATGTCCGCGAAGTTTTGCCGTATTCGGCAACACTTAATATTAATCAACGGTATCAATAAATACTCTTGTGACATAAATATAAATAGGAATAATTATAAATTACTCAAAATTTCATACTGCGTTGTACAAAACATTCGCTGACGCAGTTTTTTCCATAATAATCATCGATAGTGTTATACTTTTTCAACTTGGTGATAACATAAAAGTTTTCTTTCAATTTACGCAATAAACATATAAAAATGCATTAGTTTGCCGTTTAATTATATAAATATGTGAGATAAATATAAATAGGAGTAATTATAAATGAGTCAAAATTTCATCTGAGTTGTACAAAACATTGGCTGACGCAGTTTTTTCATAATAATCGTCGATAATATTATACTTTTTTTATTTGGTAGCAACACAAAAGTTTTTCTTATGTACGTAAGAAAAATGCAATAATGCATCATTTCGTCCTTTAATTATATATTTTATGAAAAATTAGCATCTACAGAATAAATATGGTCCTAAGAACCGAACTATCGATGAAAAGTACATAGAACTCCAGAACTATGCAAGTGTCAACTAGAAGTGATTTTCATTCATTACCTCCAACTGAGCAGTAGATTGATGGCACGATGGACTGCTTTGAGTGAAACCAATTTTTTTTTTTCGGAAAAATGAATTTTTTTTCGGAGTTCTGGTTGCCCCATCAAAAGTTCTGTTAAATAGCTTTACAACTTTTTTTGGTCAGACAAATATTTACAACGGTACACTCGAGAAAGTTTTATGAAATGCCCCCCACCCCCCCCTGACGGAAAAAAAATGGTAACTAAGAACCGAACTATCGATGAAAAATACATACAACTCCAGAACTATGAAATTGTCAACTTGAACTGATTTTTATTTATTACATCCAACTGAGCAGTAGATTGATGGCACGAGGGAATGCTTTGAGTGAAACCAATTTTTTTTTCCGGAAAAATGAATTTTTTTAGGAGTTCCGGTTGCCCCCTCAAAAGTTCTGTTAAATAGCTTTACAACTTTTTTTGATCAGACAAATATTTACAACGGTACACTCGAAAAAGTTTTATGAAGTTGCCCCTCCACCCCCCTGACGGAAAAAAAATCGTAACCAAGAACCCAACTATCGATGAAAAGTACATAGAACTCCCGAACTATGCAAATGGCAACTAGAACTGATTTTCATTTATTACCTCCAACTGAGCAGTAGATTGATGGCACGATGGACCATCATACATAACTTTGAGGTTTATTGGAAAAAATGCATAAACCGTCAGTTGACTCAACTGGAGCCTGAATTCGAAGGTCCAAAAAGGCGTTTTTTCGGGAATTTTTTTAGAAGGAAAAAAAAGAAGTGAGTCCAGTAAACCTTAAGGTATCTTTTCATGTATATTTGAAATGTATTGAAAAATATGTTCAACATGAAACAATAAATGACTGCAGATTTATCAGCCTATTTCATGCGCGTCTTGCCACTGCAGTCCTTAATCGGCGGGAAAGATGCAGCTCGCAATTCTTGACTGAAACACAAAAAAACCAACAAAATTTTCAATTGTCATATATTTTTCTTCTGGGTGAATTAAGGAAAAGCTGAAAAAATCATGAAATTGTAACTTTTCTCAGGTTAAAAAAAATGTGTTGAAGCACTTCAACGGGCTATAAAAATTATTTAAAAATACTTTTTCAACGACTTTTCAAATCTACTTAGAAGAGATTTTCATAATGAGGAAAATAAACTTTGGTTTGATTCAATCGGTTGTTTAGTTTTTTTGCTATCACGCCCGCTAATTCGAAAAAATCGTGAAAACGAAAACTGGAGGAAACGCGCTTTATAGTTTTCAATATTAGGAAATATCAATATCAAATATCAATCGCTTCTCTGCTTTTGGCCTTTTATCTTCGAAAATATTGAAAATTGGCCTCTGTAACTTCACAAATATATTCTTGGATAGTTTATCTATCGATTTAAGGAGGTTGGAGCGATTCAGTTGAGTCAAATGACGGTTTATTCATTTTTTTTTTCGATGAACGTCAAAAAAATGCGTACGAGGTACAGATTTATTCTATATATGCTAATTTTTTTAAATATATAATTAAAGGGCAAAATTATGCATTTGAACATTTTTATTACGTAAAGTAGATAAACTTTTGTGTTACTACCAACTTGAAAAAGCATAACATTATCGATGATTATTATGAAAAAACTACGACAACGAATGTTTTATACAATTCAGAATGAAATTTTGCGTAATTCATAATTACGCCTATTCATATTTACGTCTCGAGATTATTGGTCCATGGCTTACGATGGGCAAGATGAGGATTTTTTTCTTCTAAATGTTCACAAAGGTTCAGTTTGCGTTAATCCGTTGTTAGAAATGGTTTATCCTGGTGCTAAATAACAATAAAAATTACATAACCTTTAGTGTGAAAGTCTTGCCCATCTAACCGCACGTTAAATTACACACATTAAACTATTTTTTATCTCTGGTGTTTGGTGATGAAAAAAGTTCAAAAAATTCGTAAAGACTCAGTATAGTGTAAACAATAACATGTATTTTTATTAAATTTGAGCTTGGATTGTGGCTAACACTCCAATCTCCTTGAGCAATAACATTTTTTTTAAACTATTTTTCGACCTGTTAATTCAGGCCCCGGCCTTAAGTGAAACCATTGAGAAGAACATTTGCAGGTCTTTGGATGGCTAATGCCTCGGATTTTTCACGGGTTTTGAGACTTGTCGAGGAACTAGCTGGTTTCTTTTTTTTCCTTCACGTTTCTCTTTCTCTCGATTTGTATGGGATTAGCCAAGCGGGTTATATGCCACCGCAGAATTTATGCAATGACAGGAATCGTGATCTTTTCATCCCCTTTCTGATCCGCTTAAACTTACGCCTCCCTCTCACACTCGGCCACCCTCCCTCCACCCCCTCTCTCCCTCTCTCGTCCTCGGGCTTTTGTTGGATTTTAGAACGAGAATTTCGACATTCCATTATCACGCGAATCGGGCTATCTGCTACCTGCCGGATGTGTGGGAGAAACAATTGTGGGCATCGAGCTCGCATAGATTGAATTCTATCGCGCAGCAGATATAATCTCGAGGGCATCCCACCTACTCCGAGTCTGTTCACCGAGCGATTTGATTATTGCGCCACCGAGGTCATTAATGCACACCGCCCGTTCGATTCACTGCGTCGCTTCGGTTGGCCCGTTAATGAATTTTGCAATAACGAAAATCGGAATAATCTTTGCCCGGATTTACGACCTCGTGCCGCATGGCGTTCGATCTTTTTGGACGGTTGACACGATTCATTGAGCGGAAAGTCGATATTTGTATAAATATAAATATACACGTTCCGAATGGAGTAGATACGGGGGTGGTTCATTTTTGGGCCATCTTATTGCTGAAAACGAAGTATCAAGGTCGATCAAAATGATGAAGGAAAAAAGAGTTGAAGGGCCGCGTATTAATGTCGATGAGGTTGAAGTTTGCATCGTTGGAACGCAACGAAAATTGATTCTCTCTGATTACCCAAAACAAATTTCGCCGTTTTAAGCCGTGAAAATCGCTTACACGTTTCTACGTATTCTTATTGGAGGGCAAAACCCTCAAATTTACGACCTCAAATTGCTAAAAAAGGATTTTGCATAATGATAAAATTAAAGAAATGAAAAACGGAAAGAATATCGTTGCGTTTCAACGATGAAAACTTCAACGTCATTAATATCGAATGAAAATGTTATTAATCCTTATATAGAAATTTGCGAATTGTTTTCTTATTACTCTCGTATCCCATGGTTATTATTACACAATTAATACTACAATTAATACTACAAGTTATTACGTAGTGTAAAAATAATTTAATTTTTAATCAAATCAATTAATTAAAAATAGTTAATTGTTAAATATGCGGGTTCGTGAAAGGAATACCTTAAGGGCATAATTCCAACGAACGAGACAACGTTCGTAATTTTTTTCGTTTCTTTCACTCGTTAGTCTCAAGCTCGAGGCTTCGTCGTCGTCCCGTTCGTCACACGTTAGTATTGCACAATGCAGGGCGTGAAATTTATGCAACGGCATATCCTCTCGGACCCTTTGCGCGCGCGGCAAGTCATGAAAATTCGACTCCTGTCTACGCATTTTTACCGAGTCAAATAGAAATGGGGCGCGCATCCCATTGCACGTAACGCAACACGCACGATTCGCAGTCATGGTCCTGGCGGTTGTCTCTCATCCGGGATCTCGGCCTTTCGCTTTCAATTCCCGTGCGTCAATCAATCTGGCAATAACGAAAATTGAAATAATCTTTGCGCTTGCTCGCGTTAAATTCATTTGTCACGCGGAGCTTTCGCATTCATGCGACGTATATATTCATATATATATATATATATATATATATATATATATATATATATATATATGTATATGTATATACATGTGTGTGTGTGTGTGTGTGTGTAGGGTTGAGATCGATCCGGGGCTGTGAATAATTTGCCGAAGAAAAGGGGGTGCGAGGGATGAAAGGGTAAAATAACGGAGGGTCCCGGGACCGCGAGTAAAGGGTGAAATATTCCGTCATCTCTGTCCATACCGTCTCCCCTTCCACGAGCTTTTCACTCACCGCGATACGCGGACGCGCGACTGTATCGAATTGATTGATACGTTATTTCTGGCTGGGTGGGTACGAAATTTCCTCGCTTCGTCATTTTTGTTTTTCACGAGAAACAAGAAGAAAAGCATCGGGTGAAATTTTCCATTTGAATGTAGTTCAAGCTTGACGGGCGCAATCTGTTTTTCGCGCCAAACGTCAAGTGGAGGAGGAAAAAAATGATTTAAAAAAGGAAAACATGGAAGCAGGAACGAACTCTTATCTCCAGGGCTGCGAATTTATGACCGGTATCCGCCTTTCGTAATTCACCTGCTCCACATTCGCCTAGCTAGAGAGGAAAGAGAGGGAGAGAGTAACAGTAAAAGTACTGTGGCTACAAACTCTAGGTCTCCCTCTCGCCCTTACCACCCCCGTAGCGAGAGTTTCACCGAGGGTATAGATGCATACATACACGTATATACGTACATAAAGACAGGCTATGTAGGCGCAGAGGCCCAAAGAGCAGAAAGACTAAATCACAGCCCCTCTCGACGCCGCTTTCGCCAACCCACCCCCTGGCCGCAGTTTTTTTCCTCGTTAAAACGAGTTCGGTCCGCGGATTATTTTTCTACCCGAGAGTTACTTTTTTTCTCTCTTATTTTTCTTCTCTTTCGTCTTATTCCACCTCTCTCTCTCCGTCTCTCGTCTTTTTTCTCCTGTGGCTTTCTCGTTCCCTCTCTGTCCCTCTCGCTCTGTCTCTTTCTTTCTTCCTATACTTCCGGTTTTTTCGTCTCATGTCGCCGTTTCACTCCTGCCACTCCGCTACACTCTCTCTCTCTCTCTCTCTCTCTCTCTCTCTCTCTCTCCCTCTCTCTCTCCCTTTCTCTCGCTCTATAGATGTACATTGTGTGCACACCAGGCAAAAGAGCTTTTCTCGAGTGAGTACTCCCGGTTTTTCGAGTATACACTGGAAGCGCGACTCTCGGCTCACTGGAGAAGCTCACGGAATTGCAACGACGCTAAAAGATCGAAGTCCTCGTCCTCCCTCCGTTTTCGCCTTCTCGAGACGTGTAATACCCAGTACATACTCATCGAAGATTCACCGTGAGGCCCGCGAACAACGCTTTTTGAATATTATCGACATCGCTGGCTATCGCAGCTTTCCCGCTGGAGCTAGCGATGTCAGGATCTTTAAAGCTGCAACCTCACCGGACACGCGGGCAGCTCTGAAAACCTTTCTTTTTGCATTGAATTAAAATCCATTTATATCCACTTCAAAATGCATCTTTGATCATTTTTTGGCACGAGATGCACAAAAATGTTTTTCAGTATTTTTTCGTATTCGGAATTTGATCGTCTTCATTCTGCTGTATTGAAATAGAATTTTGATTATTTTTTTTTCAGTACACTTAATTTTTTTCAGGGTTTTCACACAAACTTCTTCATAGAACACTAGGCCATCTTATCCTTGTCACCACGATGTCCATTTCGCCCGACCCAGGCCTATATATGTGTTATATGTGTTATATAACACACACATACATACGTACATATACAAACGCATATATGTGTTTGTATATGTACGTATGTATGTGTGTGTGTGTGTGTGTGTGTGTGTGTGTGTGTGTGTGTGTGTGTGCGCGTGTGTGTGTGTGTGTGTGTGTGTGTGTGTGTGTGTGTGTGTGTGTGTGTGTGTGTGTGTGTGTGTGTGTGTGTGTGTGTGTGTGTGTGTGTGTGTGTGTGTGTGTGTGTGTGTGTGTGTGTGTGTGTGTGTGTGTGTGTGTGTGTGTGTGTGTGTGTGTGTGTATATATATAGGGATAGGATTTTTTTAACCCGTTATACGATACGTTGACTCTCATCTCTTCTGACACTTTCGAAGTCCTTCGTATAAAAATTCTTCCACGTATCCAAAGGTGTCGGAAGATATTGATATTTTTATGGTGCCCTTACACAATGGCGAGTTAATACCACGATGGTCCTCAGATTCGAATGTCCTCAAAATCGCCATTTTCCGTATATGGCTAGGCCCTATTTTCGTGAAGGGACACACACAGACACAGGTACATGTTTCATCTCTGGTCAAGCCAGGCTGTCCATCTGAAATCGTCGTACGTCTCGGACGTACGTCAAATTACCGAAGAGGGAAGAACGGGCGAGACTGAGAGGGAAGGGAGCACGGGCGAGCTGGCTGCACACGTATCGAAGGGACCAGTATGTGCACTCGCAGAAGGAATCGTTACCCTTTAATGCATGCGGGTTCTCTTTCTCTCTAACTCTTCCTCTCTCTCTCTCTCTCTCTCTCTCTCTCTCTCTCTCTCTCTCTCTCTCTCTCTCTCTCTCTCTCTCTCTCTCTCTCTCTCTCTCTCTCTCTCTCTCTCTCTCTCTCTCGCCCTCTCTCTCTCTATTCCTCACCGTGGTCCTTTGTGCCTTTTCAGGATTTCTCATCGCTCTCTGAATACGCGCCTCCGTGCCTTGTCTTTTGTACTCGTATACGCGCATGATAATGCTCGACGACCAAGCCGCTGCTGAACGAGAAAGAGATCTCACGAAAAAAAAAAGATCGAAAGAAAAAGAGAGAGAAAAAACGAACAAAAAAGTAAAGAAAAGGAACACTAGAAATAGTGGGACGACCACGACTATACGCGTGTCACAAAACTATATATGTGCATTCACATAAATGTGTGTGTATGTGTGGGTGTGTGCGTGTGTGTATGGATAGATAGATATGGATAGACATGTAGATATATAAACATATATATACAGGGTGTCCTGTTAAGAATGGATAAACCTGCAACTGTCGATAGGTCAGATCATGTCCTACTACATGCTGGAATTTCAGTTTAGTAAAAGTCCCGCGGTTTTCGAAATTTTGGGCTTTATGTTATTTTTTGAAAAAAAAAAATCATCTGCTTTTGGTTTTTCGCATGCCATTTCTACAAATAATATGAATCGGAAATAACTAAGCTACTTTTTTAAGTAATTGGCACGAGCGTAGTACATTTTTTTTACACTGCAGGCTATCATAGTCAGATGCTCGGATTGGTTTGTATGAAAATTCTGCATGAGATCTTTTTTCATTAAGTTTCCTTTACATTTAAGGGGAGATATACACCCAGGAGACGGAAAAAGGTCATTTTTGTGAATCTTTCCAAGAAAAACCATTTGAAATTTCGGATTGGGGTTTTAATTATCTAAAAGTATATACATTCGAAAATATGTTTAATTTTCTTTATTTGAAAATATAAAAAATATACAAGGATATTGTATGATCCTTGGAGCGTCGTAAAAAAATCTGCGTATACGGTACCCACTGGCGTTTCTTCAAAAATCATCTGAAAAAAAAAACCAAAAATATTATTAAATTAGATACTATAATCTAGTACTTGTCATAGCCGATTTTCAAAATATCGATTTATGACAAAATGGCGGACGTTTGAACATAAATAGTGATTTTTGGGCCAAAAATAAGTTATTATTTTGCCTATAAAGCAAAAACTAAGTAACGGAAAAAAAAACCCTATGACAAGTACTAGACAATGGTGTATAGAATAACCACAAAAAACCTCAAGGCAATCGGTTCATTGGTTTTCGAGAAATTTTGGGTACCGATTTGAAAAACGTGGTTTTGAGAAAAACGCGTTTGAAAATTTGGGAATGAATAAATTATGAAATTTGTCAACTTACATGGAATCATCGATACCAGGCCCATAGTGTAGGTCTTCTACTGTTGAGGGAATGTTCATAGCTTCTAAATATTCGACCTCGACCATCTAGGTGTATATCTCTCCTTAAGGTTAAAAAGAAAACTTTTCTAGATAAAACAAACAACCAAGAGTATTTTTTTTCAAACCGGGTAAAAAAAGTTACCATTTGTAGAAATGGCATGCGAAAAACCAAAAGCTGACGATTTTTGTATGGAAAACCGTGGGATTTTTTACTAAACTGAAATTCCAGCATATAATAGGACATGATCGGACCTTTCGACAGTTGCAGGATTATCCAGTCATAACAGGACACCCTGTGTGTCTGTGTGTGTGTGTGTGTCTATATATATATATATATA
Source organism: Ophion ellenae (assembly GCA_963210295.1). Taxonomy (NCBI): domain Eukaryota; kingdom Metazoa; phylum Arthropoda; class Insecta; order Hymenoptera; family Ichneumonidae; genus Ophion; species Ophion ellenae. Next base: position 25,655,415 of record OY723395.1, read on the forward strand.
TATATATATATATATATATATATATATATATATATATATATATATATATATATATATATATATATATATATATATATATATATATATATATATATATATATATATATATATATATACATATTTATTTATCTAGCTATACATCCGTGCAAACCCCGACGCGCTCTACGGCGCGGTAAAATGAGAAAGCACAAAAGTGAGGAAAAAGCACGAGTGAAAAAGCCCTTCCTATGTACAAGTACATACATCTTTTGAACAGAGTGTGGGAGATCGGTGTTAAAGTAGGAAATGTAAAAGCCGGGAGCGCGATGTGGTATACCCTACGTCGTATACATACCCGTGTATCTTAACATTCGCGTTGCCCTTTTTTTTTCTTCTTCCCTTTCATCACGCGTACACACAGGCCTGACAGTTGGTCGATTCGGAGCACAAGTATAACTTTTGATAACGGTTGGACGGTGCGCTACCGATTCTGCTTTGATGTCGGCGGAGAAAAAAAAGAATGGAAATGTAACGCATCCGGTTAACAGAATGCGCATGTCCGTCGGGTGTACTCGCGAGACTGATTGCCAACACTTATCAGCCGCTAACTCTTGCGCCATCGGCAAAAATTCGGCTCTTCTTTACGTCGGCTTTTCGCGTATCACCCTGCATACGTCTCTTGTCTCTGGATGACTCCGGCACGTGTGCGTGGTCGCGTAGATCGGAAATGCCGAAGAATATTGAGAGATCAATGTACCGTGGGTCTATGAGGGTTGAATCGTTGAAATGCAATGAAAACTAATACTGAATTCAGTATTAAAATCCAAATCCTAAGTAAATAATCTAGTAAAAAAAAGAAATTCATTTGAGGGAGGATACCACTGGTACGGACCGAACAAAGACCGTTTTTCCGGATTTTTTTTGTATACTAGATTATTCATTTGGGATTTGGAAGAAAGGTTTTTTTTATTAAACATGCATTGAACTCATTTCGTGTAAATTTTTATTTGAAAAAAAAATAAAAAATTTCATACAAATAAAATGATTAAAAAAAATGATATTTAAAAAAAAACAAAAATTGATATTTAGGTATTTATTTATATTTAGGTATTTAGGTATTAAAATTGATTTATTTAGGTATAATGGAGCCTCTGTATAAAAAATGTGGTCTAACGGCCGCATCAATTATTCGACAATGGTTGGGCTGAAAAATAAAGACGTTGTATAATCTATATAAATGTAGTTCTCGTTGTAAGTAGCCGTTTTGCGAAAAAAAATCACCATAGGCACGTGTTCAAAAACGTGGCATTTTGGCGAAATTTTTACTTATATTCGGAGACTTTAAAAATACTAAATAAAAAAAAACGGCTACGTACAACGATAGCGACTGCAGTTATGCAAATTTTGTTTTTTTTTAACTGAAAATCGAAAAATTATAGCTAGAGCCATGATTCCGGCCCGGTCGAGAAAGATCATTTCGAGAAAAAACGCTATTGAACGTTTTAGTATACATAAATCGTTGCGCCACTCGCTCTCACTAAATCGACTGTAACTTTATCAATTTTCAATATTTCAACTTGAATTTTTTTTCACATTTTCTCGAATACGTATATTTTAAGAAAATGCAAAAAAATCGATTTTTCCCGTTACCAGTGGTGCCCCGCTATAATTTCGTTCGACAGATTTTGCCGACAAGAATCCTTCGACCATTTTTTTAAGATATTCATTCAGCGATATACGATATAAATCTATTTAAAAAAAAATATATTTTCTATAATAATCGAAATGAGGAAAATCAAATGTAAAAAATAGCTCTTTCTGCACTCCAATGATACAAACCTCACCACCATGAGGCTTTTAACCGAGGGTTGCTGGCCATTTGGAGACGACGAGCACACAACAATCCTCGGATAGTACAGGGGTTGTTTTCTCCATCGTCTCGACTGTATAGACGAGCATACCTCCGGTACAATCCAGAGCTCCACTTTTGTAGAATCGGTAACCAACCGCACACATGTACACGTATGCACGTTTCTTCAGCGTCCCTCATTTCGTATTCCATTTCATTCTCGTATTCCCTTTGCTCGATTCTTGCTCCCACACACGGACGAACACACTGTTATTATCCATTGTCTACTTTTGTGGACAGAGGGTATATATATATATATATATATATATATATATATATATATATAGTCTCCCTCGGCGCGTGCCTGGGCCACGAGAACGCCTAATTATCCAACAAGAGACCAAGGAACTCGTCCACCGGAGTCTCGCACTTCTGTTAGTCCCATATGCAGAGTACCCCACGGGGCGAGATGCAACAGCTAAAAAGGCGTTTTTTTCCCATTTCCGGATACTTCTTCCTTCTTGGGTCTGGACGTATAGAAGAAAGGACTTTCAGCGTTCTGGAAAACTGCACCCCGTGTCTCGATACAACGATGTATTTGAATTCGCGTCCATAAAAAGAAAAAAACGAATTTAAAAATGTTACCATGTATAATTCTTTATAGAATGTGTCAAGATTGAAAGAAATCAACCATAGAAGTTTAAGGGCTTACACCTGTTTTTTTTAAATATCGATTTTTGCTTTCGAACGAATTGACCAAATATATCATTTAAAAAATATTCCCTGTAAATTTCGAATGAATGTATTGTAGCAACAGTCAACACTAAATTTCCACATTGACCGTCAATACTATGTTTTCGATGAAAAATTTGTCAAAAATACTGAAAACTATACTCCTGAATGTAAAAAAAAAACAATGAATAAAAACCCCCGCACGTTCTCCTGGAAAAACAATCACGAGAATTTCGCTTTCCTCAGGCCAATAGCTAGGTCCAAGTCTTTTGAAAAATGGCGTCTTCTGCATTTTTCGAGGGCGCAACCCGCATTCGCCAATCGACACTGTATCGCCCTATACATGCGAATAAAAGACACAGCGAACGCGAGAGAAACTTCCCCGCAGTTTATTCGTCTCGACCTTATCACTCTGGGGGCTTCCTTTTATCTGTTCTCTGTTTTTAATTTTTGTCCCTTTCGCCTTTATCGTGAATGGGGCACGCGTCTCTTGACGATAAACATTGGATAACGGCTCTGCTATTGAAGTATTTATTCGTGATTATTATGATGATGATAATGATTATTATTATTATTATTATTATTATGAGATTCACAGGCGGATAAACAGATATGTGAATTTATTCCAGACTAGTGGGTACGCCGCATGATTGTATGCAAAGAACTCTACTTCGAAAAATTTGCACGTGCCCTTATACCGAGGGCCTTTTTCTCCCATGGCTCTTGGTCTCGTCGCTCCTCCTGGTACGAGACAACTTTGTGGGGATGAATTTAAAAAGCGAAAGGGGTTGATCCGGTTTCTTTAGGCGTGTATATATATATATATATATATATATATATATATATATATATATATATATATATATATATATATATGTATGTATATATATATATGTATATGTATATGTATATGTATATGTATATGTATATGTGTATGTGTATATATATATAATAGACGCAAGGGCTGAAGGGTATAGGAACGTCGGCGATGAATTGTCCCATTGGTGCGAACGTTTTCATTCTCCCTTATTTTTTTTAATCCGATGCGAGAGAAGACATGGAATTCCGAACCCTCATCTCTTATTTTACTTTTCCCGGTGAGTTTTCTCTTTTCCCCTCGATCCATCGCTTTTGTAGCGTCGGACTAAATCCTCGCCCCTCTGCTGCACAAAGCAAAGCACAGCCTTTTTCCCCTGCGTGCATCGTCAAAATCGTAGGGTATCCTGTTGACGTTAAGAAAAAAGCGCATTGAAAAAACGTTCTACACGGTTAACATGGCCGATCAATTTTGTGCAGGCTCCAGTGAGTTTTACGATTTTTGCCATTGCCGGTGCACGTATGCGTGAGGAAGTATTTTTTTTTTTTTCGTGACGAAATTGTGACGAAATCAGCTAAGAGGGAAATTTAATTCGTAAATTTTATAGACGTGCGCGTTTCCTTCGTGAATTGCAGCCTGTTCGAAGTGACTTTGAGAAACGTCGAGTTTGTGCAATGCGCGTGGAGGACAATGGAGTCCTTCGATGGTGGAGGGAAAAAGAGAGGGAGGGGGGTAGTACGCGAAATGCATTATTCAAAATTACCTTTCGCAGGAGTCGTCCGCTTTCGTCCACTTCGCTACGACGACGGAAACCCACTTTACTGTGTTTTATGTATATATATATATAGGGTGTCTTAACAAGACATGACATTTTAATTTATCGATAAAACGTTTTTGTTTGAAAAGTACGAATTTTTTTATTTCAATATGTGGTACTAACGTGGAAATTATGCGTGAGATACAATAGCCGGATAAAGTTCGGAAAAATACATACCTCCGATTAATTGGGAATTTTGTGTCTACGTGTATTTTTACTCGCTGATCGCGGATATGATAGTGAAAATACCCGCACATTTGATTTTCAAGGTCAAAACGCATGAAAACGGATTTTTTAAAAGTTTTTCTATTTTATTTTAATGAATGTTGGTCTTACAGAAAAATGTTTCCTGCAAAAGTTGTAGCCTAGCGAAAGATTGATATTTTATGTTCCATACAAGTTTTGTCTAAAACCGATCTGTTTCGAGAAAAATGGGATAATGCTCCGAAAAGTCAATTTTGCTAAACGTTTGCTAACTTTGGCTAAACTTCGCTAAAGTTTCGATATTATCTACTTACGCACTTTACCGCGGGATCCTTAACACTATACGTATACCTAAACAACAAGACACAACAGACAACACAACAAACAAACCCAAACAACAAATAACACATAATAACAAACAATAGATAATATCGAAACTAGTGGAGTTTAGCAAAATGTACTTATTGGAGCATTATCCTATTTTTCTCGACACAGAATGGTTTTAGACGAAAACTGTATAGAACATAAAAGATCAATATTTTTATAGGCTACAACTTTTGTGGGAAAGATTTTTCTCTAAGATCAACATTCATCAAAATAAAGTAGAAAAGCTTTTAAAAAATCAGTTTTTGTGAGTTTTGACATTGAAAATTAAATTTGCGGGTACTTTCATTATCACATTCGTAACCGGCGAGTCAAAATACACGCATACAAGAAATTCCAAATTAATCGGAGGTATGTCCTTTTCGGAACTACACCCCAATTTCCGATAAATGTCCGCCTCGTCCCTGTTTGCGAACGTTCACTCTTTTGACGAAAATTCCAATAACATTTTGGCACAATTGCGGACTAATTTTATTAATGGTACGTCCAGTTGCTTCCTTTAGCTCCGGAATGGTCTGTGGATCATTGGCATACACTTTTCCATTCAATAAACCCCAAAGAAAGAAGTCCAATGACGTCAAATCACACGACGTCAAATCACACGCAACTATGCAGTAACAATGCAGCAATGCATTGATATGCTCGATGACTTAACCTCGATACTTCCTGATGCCAGTCGTCAAAGATTTTTAGTACTTTGTGTTCGCCACAACAAAAATAGCGCAATTAAAAATGTCAGATCATTTCGAGACACCCTTTATATATCTGTCACATACATTTCATCTCTCGAATTCTACACCGGCTCTGCCAGCTCTGCAGATAAATGTTTTTTTTTTTTTTCAAATAAATAAAAACAAGAAAAAAATCTTCCATCGATTCTCATCGAGTGCGCAGACGTATGCAGATTTATCGGTGAATTAATTGCGGATGGACATTTTAATTTCTGACTGCAACCGATCGCAATCTTGCCGCGACGCCCCTGATGTGCGCTCATGCGTGAAATAAAATCCCCGGGGGAAGAAAAAAAAACATTGACGCGATGAGTCGAGTACACATACACAGATAGAGACACAGACATCGCGAATTATATTCCCGGCCGTGAGCTCTGCAAAATCGCAGAACCGACGAGACAAACGTCGATCCGAATGCCAATGGCACGTGACGTTTCGTCGATCCTTCCTGTACACTCGCCGACTCTCTCGTTGCTCAACGTCGCTCCGAATACACGTTAATACCGATGAAGAGTTGATTTTTCTAGAGAGAGAGCGAGAGAGAGAGAGAGAGAGAGAGAGAGAGAGAGAGAGAGGCGAGCCAACGTCAACGATAATCGTTGCTAATTGCTCGTCCGCCTATCGCCCAATATCGACAGCTACCACGCCAGAATAGGCAATAAAAAGACAACAGGCGTGAATGACCATTGACCCTCGTTTCCCCCCTGTCGTACCTGCTCCCACAGTGATCGTCGTGCAAGAACGAATATGCTCTAGACACGACGTCGTAACGATGAAAATATATTTATACATGATTAACATGATATTTGTCGACTCCAAATTAAAATTAACAATTAATTTAATCAAATGATTTAATAAAATAAAAATTAAATAAAAAATTGACAAAAAATTACGAAAAATCAAATTATTGAATTAAAATCTACTGGAATAATATTTATATATGATTAAAACGAAACACCAAGAATGAGACACCCCCTTTTTTAATTAAAAACGAATATATGTATCGAAAAAGTTCGGAATTCCAGACTGCTTCGATTGATCGATGATATCGGCACATATCAAACACGTTCCAACGGCGTACCCATTTTTTATCATCTTTGGAACGTGTTTGATAAGTGCCGAAACGATCGACCGATCGAAGCAGTCTATAATTCCGAGCTTTTTCTATCTTTGAGAATAAGCTTTGTTTGCTCGTCCATTATTTTTCTCACAGATCTCACTTGACCGGAAATTCATTTTAAACGTTTGACCGTATATTGCTTATCAGATAAAATAACGTACCTGTCGAAATTTGACGTGAATTCTGACTCACAGCGGTGGTGAGTTGCCGCGCTATCAGTGATAAGAGTTTTCGGCTTTTATCAAAAGCCCTTTCCAGGTAGACAATTATATATCTAGCGTCGAATCGTCAAAGAAACGATCCTTCAAGAATTCTGACATTTTGATTACACTTTATCTCTCGGATTTACAGATATAACGAAACGTAGGAACGGTGACTTTTTGATTGCACGGAAAAGACGAGGAAAAAAAAGATATATCTTTTCATTCGAGACAGATGTGCGGAGCATTTCCTCAGATTTTGATATATATATATATATATATATATATATATATATATATATATATGAAGGAAAAGTCAGCCAGAGCCAAAGAGGGTCCAGAAAACAATCTCATCGAGACGCTCCAAGTCAGAGACGCCCGTTAAAGTCCGCGAGAGGGGAACCTCTGTTCAAATAACGCTATATACCGTAAACGTTATATACATTAGGTATATACGGTACATAAAGACCCGTAGCTTCGCACAGACGCGAATGGGAAAATTTGACGTCTTGATATATAGTGTGTCCCTGGGGACCGTTGACTGACATAACGACAATTCGGAGATTAATAAAGCCCGTAATGAATCCGCAGATTCACCCCACACGAGAACACTCTCATGCAAGCCTCGAATCGAGAGCCCCATGCTCAAAATTGGAAAAGAACATTCGAAGAATTTCTCGCTTGAAATTTGCAAAATTGCCATTCCTCGGGGCCTCGTTATTAATATATAATTAATAACGAAGATATATTTGCATTTTTGGTCGCGCTGTAGATCGAAAAGTTGTACGTAAGGTTTTTTTTTGAGGGGTCGTAATGTTTCTCATATTTGGAATGGTAGTTTCTCTCTGGACGTGCGTTTTTTTTTAGGTTGACGTTAAGGAGTTTCGGGACAATTGACAGAATATTATCATTTGATTGAAATTTGTACAGTAAATTCTTTGTCATTTACTGAATGTATTTTCCAAATTTTCAATCGATGTCGACGCCGTTTTTATAAAATGTATAATTGAAAAAACACTTTTCAACATTGGGCCTGTGCTTATCGCCGAATGGCAGATTTATGCATGAAAAAGTGTGAAACAATGTTTATAATGTTGTGCAAAACCGTTCAATTACTCAGTACATTATGACAATTTTGTCATCAGTGTTATAATTTACTCCTTGTATTATCTGATCATAGGCATCTCCCTATGTTAAGAAGTGTTTTTTTTTTCAATTGTGAATATTATATGAACGGTGTAGAAGATTGATTTAAAATTTGGAGAGTGCATTTAGCACACGATAAAGAATTTATTGTATGGATTTCAATGAAGCAAATATTAACGTTTCGTTATTTATTCCGAAACTCTTTGAGCTTTTTTTAAGTTAAACATTTTTTAAAGATCTTTGGTAATCTTGTCCGTTTGAACGAAGTTGACGGGAAAATGGCTGACGCTTTTCTTCCTGAGACGTCATGTTAAAAAACGTTCTCCAGCCAATACCCACGGCGTTGAAGTTTCCATTGTTGGAATACAACGATTTTTTCTGTTCATTTCTTCATTTTTATCGTCGTCGAAAATCTTTTCTTGCAAATTAAGGTCGTAAATATGTACTAAAATAACGCAAAAACGTTTACGTAATTTTCACAGTGTAAATCGGTCGAACAAAAAATTGAGCAATTAAAAAGAAATCATTTTCGTTGCACTTCAACGACACGAACTTCACCATCAAGCATACTCCGTGTAAAACATTTTCTTCATCTTCAATCGTAATGGCACGTAACGTTTTTTTTTCTGCTGTGATGATTATTCAGTAGTGAGAAAACGTTTTTTTTCCCATATAGAAAACGTACTTTTTCTAATGCCATCATAAATTGACCTTAAATACGAAACGACCCTCAAATCAACGCCCTACATACGCACAAACTCAATTTCTGACGTACGAGCAAGGATCCGGAAAATTCCTATGGCAACGGGTTAGCGAATAATTCTCTCAGGGCTCTCAATTCGAGCGAATGAAGAGTGAAAGAGAGAGAGAGAGAGAGAGAGAGAGAGAGAGAGGGCGTTATTGGAAATGTACTTTATTGGAAATTTCGTCCAGAGAGCAGAAGCGCAGTGAGGTGGAGGGACCGGTGGTTAATCGAGCCTGCACGACGTGTGCCAGAGTCGGAAAATCAAAAATCGTTTCGTCACGCTTTTCTCCCTTCGCGTGCACTCTCGCACACGAGCGCGCGATCCCATCATGACTGTTTTTTTTCCCGTCTGCCTCTTCCTCTCCGACACACTGGATTTCACTGCTTACACGACCCGAAATCCGACGAGATCGCCAGGTGTGTAATAAAAACGTTGAACCGTCACCTCTCTCTCTCTCTCTCTCTCTCTCTCTCGGCTTTTCACAGTGACGTCGATCTCCTATAACGGGGGCTGAGAAAAGCGAACAGGGTCGCGGGCATAAGGAGGGCGGATCTATCCACACACGCACACAAATATTATCGCGGCCAAGCGAGAGCACACATATGAGGGGATTCCGTCAGTGTCGCCCGAGAGAGGCGTATAGTCGTCATGATATACAACGAAGGAAGGATTTTGTCGGGACGAGAACGTCTATGGAGTATGAGCCAAGTCATGGGACCGTTAAACGGCCGAATGGTCCATGCGACCAGCACACGTCTCTCTCTCTCTCTCTCTCTCTCTCTCTCTCTCTCTCTCTCTCTCTCTTCCTCTCTCTCTCTCTCTTCTATAAGGGGATGGGAAACTCGACCTCCCTGTTCGAGTAATATAAGTACGAATGGCAGCTATGTTGCCGTAGAGAGAAAGAAAGGGAGAGAGAGAAAGAGAGAGAGAGAGAGAGAGAGAGAGAGAGAGAGAGAGAGAGAGCAAGAGAAAATGGGACGGAAGGGAAACACAGTGAAGAGTGCCCAGAGTCGAGCGAGCAATCGCCTCGAGGCAATCCACCCGATCCAGATTCGCAATATCCTTTCACCCGTCCACGGCATCTCACTGAGAGTAGAAAGAAATCCACCATGACGTTGAGAGTGCATGCCTTTCTGCACAGTCCAGCTCATCCGGGATCTCTCCTTCTTTTTCGCGTTTTGACCCCATGGTCCCCGGGATTTTGTCTTCCATGTCCCGCCCTCCGCCTTCAAACAACTGCTCGTCCTCGTATGGCGGAGCTCAAATCCGATTTGCAGTGGGCTTCGAAAGGTTTGGGGCATCTCGGCGATCGTCGGGTCACGAGCAAGTCTGCAATTTGCAATTGGGCAAACATCAGTGGACGGAACGTTGTCTCTTCGAGTGTTCATTGCGCTGGTCTTCAGGCAACAGGGGCTTTCGAATCAAAACGTCTTTGGTCAATCATCCCTCGGATCAATCACTGAAAGTGAGAACTCTCCGGAGAAACTCCAGGTACAAGATGAATAAAAGAACGGCGAGGAGCATCCCCCATCTCCACCCCCGCGGAAGTTGAAGACCATGTGTTTGCGAAAAGACCGCTGGTAAAAAGCTCCAGACCCATTGTCCAAAGTGGCGTCGACACTTTTCCATTCTGGTGCTGAAAAACACCCCCGACGGACAATGTTTCGCAGCATTCCCGTGCGGTCTTTCCTCCTCCCGGCTCCTTGCATTCTCCTGGCGCGGAAGATTAAAAAGATGGAAAAACCGGGTCGTGGCGAAATGAAGGCGAAGAGAGACGCGGCGAGGGTGCAAGTGAGGGAAAGAAAATGGGAAAGAGGTGGGGAGGAGCTTTGCAGTATGGAACAGGCGAAAAGCACGGCTGCGGAAACACGACGACGCTGTGCATTGCTGTTGTGACTTGAATGAGAGTGTCACACGTTTTTTTTTCTCACCCGCCCGCCCAAGCAGCTAAGAGAAAAACGAGAATAACGACTCTCGGTGCGGGATCGAGAAATCGGTGCTCCCCCGCAAGGGTACCTATAACTCGTTACCACCCTCGTGCCTTCTTTGTTGCCGGAGGAATCTTGGGTCCAGCTGTGCCGAGAGATAGCAAGAATGGAACCTCGGAGAAAGAGAATCCGAACGGCACCAACGACTTTCCGGGCAAACTTTTCCCTCTCACTCTCTCTCTCTCTCTCTCTCTCTCTCTTTCTCTCTCTCTCTACGCGTTTAATGGCACCACAGCGAGTGGCAGAGCTGGTGTGTGTTGTGAAGAAAAAATTCTCGTACACGAGCACAGGCCATTGAATCCAAGTTACGTAAAGAGAAATAAAAGTTGTCGGGAATTCGAATTTTCTTGTCTCACTAGCGCTCTCCTCCCGTTGTGCAATACTAGGTATTCAACGAGAGTCCCTCGAAGATTTCCCCGCCTCGAGAAAACATTCGGAGGAAATAGAAAAGGGTGGTGAACCCGCTCACACTCGGATAACCGGGAAAGGTTGCAACGGGACTTTGTGCGACAAATTTAAGCAATATGTGTACACGTATAGGTGCTATTGTATAACAGCAGTTACGAGGCACCGTTTTGTACTCGATTTCTCTCTCTCTCCCTCGGTCTCTGTCTCTCATTGGATAGAGTCGGTCCCCAGACGTAATACAAAGACTCTTGACGGTGGGAAATTAATTTTCCTCCAACGAACATAGACTTGCGATGGAGTGGCAAATGAGCGAGATGGAAAATGTCCTCTCCTCTGTACGCCTTTCTCTCTCTCTCTCCCCCTCTCTCTCTCTCTCGCTCTCTCTCTCTCTCTCTCTCTCTCTCGCGCTCTCTGTACCAGCTCGCGATGGAGGTGTACGAATATTTAACGATAAATTCACCACTTAACCATCACGCCCAACCTGCACTTGACACGTGTGATAGGTGTTCTCTTGCGAGCCTCAAGCTCCAAAATGGCGCTGCACCAATGTTCACGTATGTACGTGACACGCGCTTTGTTATATTGTACACCTTCGCGCTTCAGGACTGCACACTCTCACACACTAACCACTTTGAAAAAAAAAACGCCCTTTGGTTCCCGTTGTATAACGCAACTGTGCGACGATTTTTTTGATTCCCGGCTTTTCATTCGCCAACACGGTCCTCCTACCCCTACATTAAAACTGTACGAACATTTCGCGACACGTTAACATCCGGTAGTTCAATTTTGTTTTTTTTTCGCTTCTCATTCCCGCGATTGAAAATGAAATTTCTCTGCTGAAAAATTGCGGGGATGATCAGTCGCGTTAGAAAAATAATAATAATGACGTGGCGAGCCAAGCGACTGTCTGTGTGTAACATTATGTGCTAGCGTTCTTTCCTTTTGGAATTAGTTTGCAACCTGTGGATGAAAAGTCAAGTTTGTCTAGTTTTTACTAATTATTTTCGAAACGGTAGATCCTAAGATAAAAAAAAGTCATGACCATTTTTGCAGCGAAGAAAAATTCCTATAATTAATGAGGAGAGATTATTTTTCGTAGGGTACGTATTTACAGAGATAATGCGCGTGGTAGCTTTTTGAAAATGGTTTTTCCAGAATATCTCCTGAACTGTTGATCGGGGGCTGAAAACTATCAGTATCAAACTTGTAGAGCATGAAATTCTCTAGAAATTTGATATACAATATTTCATTCCAAGATCAATAGTTTAGAATCTATCCTAGGTTATCGCCTCCTGCATAAGACTCCCTAATGCTTGGGCTTAGGAAATGATAATACTTTGAAAGCTGTGAAAATCCTAAAAATGCCTCACAACCCGTACCAAACGCGGATCTATTGAGTCAATCCCATTTATTCCTGTTGTGCGTGACTCGATGCAGAAGCGAGTTAAAGAAAAAGGGACGACGTCACAGAGAGATAGGCCAAGCGTGAAACGGGGTCAACGTGAAAAGGGGTAGCGCAGTGTCCTTTTTTCGCGTCCTTACACAGTCTCCTTGAAAACCCAAAGAGGCATATACGCGCGATCCCTGTACAGGGGGATCCTGTTTCAAGATAATCCGCTTACGAGCTTGACGGCGAAGAGACGCTTCATCGGACACGCGGAATGTTGAGTTTATAGTCAGCGCCATATAACTTTAGGATTTAGACGGTAACCGTGGAGTGTGTGACGAGGGACGCCCGCGGCGCGTGTGCTGCAACCTCTCTCCACCAGTGTCGTTGCGAATAATCTACCGACGGGGGACGACGAGGAGGGTTGTCGGGGGGCACCTACGAAATTTCCATCACAAAAGACGAACAACAAAGAAAATTGGAGAACATAGGATTCACGCTGGACTCACGCGCACATTCGTCCTAACGTTTATCGGGCACTCGAAATTTATATCAGGCCAATGATAAATAGATTCGTCCGTACATTGAAGAGTTGTGGAGCAATCGAACTCGAGTGGGATTTTGCGAAGGCAATCTCGTTTTAACCCTTTTGAGCGCACGTGGCGAGAGAGCGCGTTCACCCCCCACGGATTCGCAATTTGGCAACTTGCCTGTACAACTGAACGTGCGGGATCCTGAGTGGCTCGGCTCGAGAGCAACGATACGCTCTCGTAGCTAAATTTCACATCTCCTCATCGTCGACGGATCCGCAGGACGCGGCCACGATAACTGAGCATGTCCAGCATCCACGGAACTGATGTACTTACTCTTGGTCCTCTTCCAATAATCCATGCACAGTAGCAGAGAAAGCTTAGGGGATGATATCTACCTAGGCAATTTAGGGAATAATACCTGGCTAGAAAACTTAAGGAACAACATCTGACTAGGACATTTAGAAGATGACGCCTGACTCGGGATTTAGGGGATTCCATCTAGTTAGGAAATTTGGAAGATAGCACCTACCTAAGAAATTTAGGGGACAACACCTAACTAGGCCATTGAGGGGATAGCACCTACCTAGGAAATATAGTGGATAATACCTGACTAGGAAATTTAGGAGACAACATCTGACTAGGAAATTTAGTACATAATACTTGACTAAGAAATTTAGGAGATGACACCTAACTTGGAATTTAGGGGATAACATCTAATTGGGAAATTTAGAAGACAACACCTAACTAGGACATTCAGGGGATAACACCTGGTTAGGAAATTCAGAAGATAGCACCTACCCCAGAAATTTAGGGGACAACACCTAACTAGGCCATTGAGGGGATAACACCTACCTAGGAAATATAGTGCATAATACCTGACTAGGAAACTTGGGGGATAACACGTACCTAGGATACGTATTGAGGCGATAACACCTACCTAGGAAATATAGTGAATAGCACCTAACTAGGATATTTGAGGGATTACACCTAATCAGGGAATTTATAAGATAGCACCTAGCTAGGCCATTGAGGGGATAACGGCTACCTAGGATATGTACAGGACAACACCTTACTACGGCACTCAAGGGATAACGCGTACCTAGAAAAATTAGTAGATAACACCTACTTAGGAAATTCAGAGGACAGCACCTAACTAGAACATTGAGGGGATAACACCTACCTAGGAAATATAGTGGACAATACCCGACCAGGAAACTTAGGGGATAACACGTAACTAGGATACGTATTGAGAGGATAACACCTACCTAGAACATATAGTGGACAACACCTGACTGAGACATTTAGAGGATAACACCTAATTAGGGAATTTATGAGATATCACCTAGCTAGGTCATTGAGGGGATAAGACCTACCTGGGATACATAGAGGACAACACCTAACTGGGACACTTAACGGATAACGCTTACCTAGAAAATTCAGTAGATAACACCTACTTAGGAAATTTAGAGGATAACACCTAACTACGACATTTAGAGGATAACGCCTCGCTAGGAAATTCAGGGGATAACGCCAAGCTAGGACATTGAAGGGATAACACATACCTAGGAAATATAGCACCTACTTAGAAAATTTGGGGGATAACACCTACTTAGGATGGGTAGGGGACAACACCTAACTAGGACACTCAAGGGATAACACTTAACTAGAAAATTTAGTAGATAACACCTGCTTCGGAAATTTAGAGGATAACATCTAACTAGGACATTTAGGGGATAACGCTTAGCTATTAAATTTTGGGGATAACGCCTAGCTGGGAAATATAGGAGATAACGCCTAGCTATAAAATTTATTAGATAGCACCTACCTAAGAAATGTAGAGGATAACACCTAACTAAGACGCTCAGTGGATAACGCCTAGCTAGAAAACTTAGGGGATAGCACCTACCTCAGATATTTAGGCTATATCACCTACCTAGGACATTTAAAGGACAACACCTACGTGGGTTTTTCGGGGATGACACCGAGCTAGAAAGTTTTGCGCCTAACTAAGAAATTTGGAAAATAACTCCCGAACTTCCGTCCACCTCGCAACGTCCCATCAGGAGGCTCGCAGGATCCCTGAACAAAGAGTGCGGGAAGTTGCTTGAGGCGCTCGCGAATCTACCGAAGCAGAGTGATTCGGCTCTTTAGAATTTTTACGGCCATGTGCACAATAGAAAACGCTGAGAGCGGCTCTCCTCTTTTGCGTATGCGTGTTTCGCTCTCGGGGCGTCCGTGTGTGTGGAGGCTGCAGAAGCAGGCGAGGATTTGAGAGACCTCTTGGGGTCATCGTCGCGGGATAGTGCCCTGGAGCTATACCCACGGTGGGGTCGTTCGCGAACATTGAACACTCGACTACATATCTAGACGCCCAAACATACATATAAATGTGCATATGTATAGAAGAAGGTTTCGAAGACATTCGATTTTGAAGACCGTCCCCACATCAGCCAACTGTTCCCATATTCAATACAACATCCCGATGTCTTCACAATAGCTTTCAGACAAATCCAAGCATATCAATATGTAGGTCATTCCGAGGACCTCCCTGTCTCCGAAATCAATTATGTCAAACAAATTTAAGGGGTTATGCCTAGTTGTAAAAGTCGAAAAATCACTTTTTTCAAAACCAATATATTTTGACAGTTCATCATCGTATTAATGTTCCCGGAAATTTTAAGGTGATCGGATTAAAATTAACAGATTTATAGGCCGTTATGCTGATTCCCGTCGGAACACTCGGAGCGTCGTTCGCAAATTTAAACGCTCTTTTCTTGAAAGTACATTTTCAAAGTCGGTGAGCAGAATATCTCAAAAACTACAGCATCAATCTCTCTGAAGTTTTAAGGGCTTTTTCGCTATTTCGAAAATTCCTTCGGATAAACCAATGTATTAACGAAAACAATTCGATTTTTTGATTTCAGATAGTCTGGTTCAGACGGGCATTGCTCAACGCAAAAGTCGTTTTCGAGGGGTGTTCCCGCCCATCGTAAATCGATGATAATTAAATATTTTCACCCCCAAAAATTACAGAGTTTTCTTTCGATGATACTTTTTCAAACACCTAATTTTCGTAGAAATTCATCATCATGATTTCCCAACAAAAAAAAATCCAAAAATAAGCTGTTTTCTACTTTCACAACTAGACATAACCCGTTGACGAACGTCCCCGACACTGCCCCATGTGCCGATAGTCAACGTTACCCAGTCGCAAAGGTCTCAAAATGACCTTTTCCTGCTATAATGTATGAACTAAAATAAAAAAAAAGAGTAAGACCGAGAGGAACGTTGCAGCCTCGAGTTTCCAGCTGCTCCACATTATGCACGCCCTACTGTTCCATTCGATATCCCCCCGCGGGGTTTCCCCAACACACACTTATCGCTCTCTTTCTCTCCACAAGTGCTAAACACGAAGTGCGAGACCATTGCAGCGAGGAACGAGATGTTTAAAGCTCGCTTATTAATTCACAGCGTGGCCAGGCGCGGCCGCGGCGTTGACGCGCGAGCATAATACGCGCACGTAGGTACCTTTCTTTTTTTTCCCCCTCGCTCTCTTGCTCCCAGATTTATTTCTTCCATCATACACGCCGTGTGGTCGAAGTGCGCCACGAGTACGAGGGGGCTTGCCAACGCGAATATCCCATACGGGAGAGGAAAAGTAGGCTCAATTCGATCACCAATACCTTTTAATTCCCTCGGGAAATGCATGCCTCGAGCATTCACAGTTCATTGTTCATACACAAGGATGGATATGTGGATAGCTCTCTTGATTATTCCCGATCGCCGCATTAAATATAAAAAAGAGAGAAAAAAACAGAAGAATAGAGAAGAACGGAATAAAATCTCTCGAGGGGGCATCGAGCCGTGAGTGATCCACTTGTAATAAATTTCTGCTAGATTGCGCAATAAATTTAAGCCGGGCGACGCAAGAGAGAGAGAGAGAGAAATGAGAGGATCGCGACGTGGGTGCTTCGACGTATACGGGGGATCAATTCGCTCATTAAGCCAGTTGGCTTTTGTGATACTCCAAGATCCATTAATTCTCGATGTATATATGTATATGTACGTATGTAGGTATGTATATATCTATATTTCGATTAAATATTGTATGGAAGCTTCGCCTTTGGCCATCGATGAGAAAACCTCCGGAGGCGAGCGCAAGACTCGCTGCTACTCCTCGGCTCACTAGTATAGGAGTGCGCTGTGCTGCTGTGACCAAGAGGCCGATAGAACACACACACCTACACACTGACACACACCTACACACACACACACGCGCGCGCACACACACACACACACACACACACACACACACACACACACACACACACACACACACACACACACACACACACACACACACACACACACACACACACACACACACACACACACACACACACCTACACACACACACACACACACACACACACACACACACACCTACACATACGCGCGCACAAAACGAACGTGGATGTTCATAAATGTGTGTACGAGGAAGCCAAGAGAAGCGATGTACAGAGAGGAGGAAAAGACGTGATTCGTGATCGGGGAATCGGCGAGAGAGAGAGGTACCAGCGCGATTTCTCAACGATTAGGATCTCTCCTGTAAGACTCTTTCCTATCTTGCTCTCTGATCCTGAAATTCTTTCCTCTTCCGATCTTCGAGCGTACGTGTGTATATAATGCAATACTATCGTGAGCACTCGAAGGTACAAATCCCTCGGGGAAGGGCAATGTGGCGATCCACCGTGATCGCCGCACTTCGCCTCAGATCGCGCGCGGTTATCATTTCCGGACGAGCGACAATTTGGCCCTTTCAACGGAAATAACGCGAGTTCCTGGATCTCGAATCAGTCGGTACGGTAAAGTTCTTCGGGTGATTCGGCGATCGCCGTGATGGTTGTAGAAGTCCACTGGTTCATACTTTTGACAGCTGTCAAGACACGGTGAGGAATAAGGCTGGATGAGATTGCTGGAATGTTTTTCGGTCGTAACGAGGAAAACTGTACGAATCGAATGTGTATCTTTTTATCTTGGACCTTATTCCATTTTCCATTATTTATATTGGTCCTATACTGGACCTTCGTTTGGATTTAGTGAAATTAGCTGTTTGTTTCGAGTACACTTTTTAGTCGATTAGTGCTGACTCGAAGGAGAATATTTGACATGGTTTCTATTTAATTCAAGGTGAATAAGGTTTTTTCTATTCGCGGCAATGCAAATTATATGCTCGATTAAAAAAGTGTACTTTGTCAAAAAGGAGGAGGTGCAGAAGGTGTCGTAAGGATCCAATCGAATTCCCATACTTGTCCCTACATCCTGATAGAGACGGGTCATTGCATTGGGTGTGGGTGCATCTTGTGACTTCAATGCAAATTTCTACACTCGATCACGAAAGGATATTTTTCTGGAGATCCAACGGATTGCGTTAAGAACTTCAAATCAAAATTCTCAAACGACGTCAATGGGGAAATAGCGCCGAATTCACTTGGATTCCAATGTGGGATCTCTACATGCGACTCGCCTATCAAATCCCTATAGAGATCCAGTAGGATCTGGACTACCCAACAAATTTCTGCACCGAATAGTGCTTCCAAAATGTATGACCGACTCCATTACAATATTACACCAGTCATCATTCATTCCGTTGACAATTTTTTTTTGCTTTTCGTCTTTCTACCCAAACTCCCAAAACCTCAACATAGAACTTTGGGATTTTGGATGTGATGTTTCAAAATTCAAATTCCCGATTAGAACTGAGCTTCAAGAATCCTCGTAATACCATCATTCCGCAATATTCCCACTCCGAAAAATACCAAAAATACGTCAATCCCACTGCACTCAGTGGGCTCGAAAGAATCGTGTCTCTCGACCCAAGAAGATTTCCGCTCGTCCACCTGCGCTCAAGAGCCCGCTGTTTTTTCACGTCGCTTGCGAGGGTTTGAAAATCGACCTGGTACGCAATCGATTCGGATCGTGGGCTCATCGACTTGCATCTGTTCCCTGTCACTCCACGAGCGCTATAGTTGGTGGTATTAAACGGCAGCGTTATATATTGCTCTACGGACGAGTGAAGAGAACGGGAGGGAGATGGTATATCGATTCGTGTATCGCCATAGAGGAGCGATGTCTGTTGGGAATGCCTGGGGGCATATTCCTCCAGCGATGCTGAAACTCCTGCCACGCTTACCTATTAATGAGAAGCGTAGCGAACTGTATCGTGCTGTCCAACCTAACCAACTGGTATTTCACGTTGTTGATGTATACACATAGACGAGACCAGTAGTCCTACGGTGAGCACTGCGGAAAAGCCAAGCCAAGATGACATGTATACGAGACAGAGGGAACGATGGCGTGACGAATGTCGTCGGCCGTCCTTTATTTTCTTTACCATGCGCTATGGGGACACATGTATTAGTCCAGTAAAAAAAAATTCGAAAGCAAGCACTTTTTAGATAAAAATACGCAAAATTGATCTGAGGGCAATTGGATGACGGTGGATCGAATGGCGATAATAATTTTGCAATCAACCCCCGATAAAATGTTTAAAAACCGTTTAATTCGGAACCTAATAATTTTATCGAAAAATATGTCAAGCAAAAGTTGTTTAGGACGTAAAAGTACGTAAAAAAGTATTGGACGTTCGTCTTTGTATCTTCAAAAATAAGGGAGAAAAAGACGAATGAAAATTTGTTTGCGAGACAAAATCGCGTTGCAGCCGAAGCACCACTGGGAGTGTAAGGGACGCAAGATACTCATTGGAGCGCGTTGCGCGCATGCGTGGCGAAACGATAGAAAGAACCACCTATGCGTGCGAACGGCACAGCCGTATAGTGCGTCTCTTTCTGACAGTGATCCTCAACCGATAATTTTGTCAATGTTCAGTCGTCATTTTTCAATACTTATACAATAAATAATTTTTTTTAATCTCTAGAAAGTTAGATTAACTCTTGCTGAAGCAATATGCAACCAAAAAATCCGAAATATATACGAATTTGATATTTTTTTGTTATTTTGAAACTTCGAGATTTTCGTCCCACAATTGATTGGTTTTTCGCTTTTTTCTCCCTTATTTTTGAAGATACGGTGATGAATGTTAAATACTTTTTTACGTACTTTTATGCCACGAACAGCTTTTGCTTGACATATTTTTCGATAAAATTATTAGGTTTCGGATTAAACGGTTTTCAAACATTTTCTCGGGGGTTGATTGCAAAATTATTATCGCTGTTCGATTCAGCGATAACATAATATAGTAATATCCAATTACCCTTAGATCCATTTTACGTATTTATATCTAGAAAGTCCCTCCTTTCATGCTTATTATCTGGACTATATGGGCAATCGGCACACTTGATGGGCCAGCCATAAGACGGTCGATCTAGGATTCAATACGGGCCATCTTTCTTCCGCCAGTATATGAAATACACCGTGAAATAAAGCCGGATAATACCATCTACTTAACATCTTCTGGCTGGACGATTCAACAGACGTCAACGTCTAGCGGAGATTTGGAGCAGCGAAGATTCGAGACCTCACACACGGCAGTGGCGCGTCTCTTGAACACCCGGAGCGAAAAGATTGGAGCAAAGTGGATCAGCGATGGATTTTCACTTTTGGATCACTGTCCAATCATTGTCTGTCTTTCGCCTTCATTTCTTCACTGATGGATCAAAAGGAGTCTTTCGTATGGTGCTGAAGTTTGCATCGTTGGAATGCAACGAACTTCCTTTTCTACCCTTTTCGTTATTTCTTTATTTTTATCATGATCTATAATTTTTTTTTTATATATTAAGTTCGTGGAGGTCTAATGAAGACTTTTTAAAACCGTTAGAGAGATTTTCGTACGCTGAATGGACGAAAAAAATGTGAGCAATAGAAGATAAATGAACTTTCGTTGCATTCCAACGATGCAAACTTCACCATCATTCTTTCGATGACATTTGAGACGTCACGTAGGCGGCAGTCGGTCGACAGTTTGATTATTGACATTTATGATTCCTGTTTCAGTGTAGAAAAAATAATGATGTGACACAAGAGAGGTGTGATATAGAGAGTAGAATTTCACACGTGTAGTTAGGTTAGATTTAGTAAAGCAGGTAGGGAGTGATAGGAAACAGTTCAATTGGAAAGAGGAATAGGTAAAAACCCGCAAGGGTTGACGGTGAAACTCTCAAAATAAAACATATAAAGAAAAGTTCAATAGTGAATCGCAAGCTGATAAATCTGCCGTTTGGGATTTGATTGCGTGGCCTAACCAATCATTAGGGGGAAGATAGCTTCAGGCGAGGAAAAAATTGCTGATACTCGTGATTTTTTTTCAAGGAAAGAATGATTCATCATTTTTGAGACTTAGGGTTTTATTACTAGTTTTGGCTGCTACATGGTATTTTTTATTAATCTTAAAAAATGGCGTAGGTATGGCACGGTCTTCTAAACGGGTTGCGGCAGATGTTGTCGGACGGCGTGACACGTTGCGTCGGCGGAATTCATCGGAAAAAATACCAATGAAGATTTTTCTATCATTAACACTCATAGGCAGAATATGAACCAAGAAAAAGTGAGAAATGTTGAAAATCGATGAATTGATACGCTTTGAAAGAAAAGGATTGAATTTTCCGAAAAAATAGCTTCATTTTGCTATGAAAAATACTTTTTTAATTTTCGAAAACATTTAGCGCCACGTTTTAGACAATAAGGTTAGAAAGAATTGTACCAAATTTTATTACAATCGGTCGATAATTTTTTTAACTATACGTCGCGTCGGTTTTGAAAATGCACTTCAGTAGAGCGTTCCATACCACCGCTATTTTTAGAGATAAAAAAATACCATATAACACAAAAAAGTTGTGATAAAACATACCCCTAGTCTCAGAAAAATTGAAGAAATCTTTCATTAAAAAAAAAATCATGAAAATTGGGAATTTTTTTCCTCGCCTAAAGGTATCTCCCCCCTTAAGCTCGCTTGCATTTTCCAGCACTCGCCTATCCATAGGGCACAAAGAAGATTCCGGCAGGATACCACTGTGGTGTTCTCCATTGATATATATAATAATATATATTATTTAATTATATATAGATAATAAATATAATTTATAATATATATATATATATATATATATATATATATATATATATATATATATACTTTTGTTGCAGTGTATTAAAACGTCTATTTAATTTGAATGAAAACTTTACCACACTCAATTGCACGATTTTTTTAGTAGCTTGTAATAAATGTATTGATTTTGTTATAGCAAATACGTCATTTCAGTAAACAACAAACAAACTCGAGATCCAAACTATTTTTTCCTAAATTGAAATGAAATTCTTCCGCACCATTTCCTTTTCCAAAATGATCCCCGTGACTAAAATAAATGTATACTCCAACACCGAACCGTTTCACTCGTCCATAACCATATTCATGTAAATCAAATAGTCCTTTCCATTCTTCCGCATTTCCTTCGATCGCGATGAATACATTTTCCGAATGTTGTCTGGCTCCTTTGAATATTGTTTTTACGAACAAAAAAATCGACAGAGCGAGCACTATAGAAATACTATAAAAAAAAAAAAAATAAACAAAAAAAACTCCCGCCTGTGAGCTGCACACGGAGCGCGTTCCCGACGACATACATATTCCTCTCGAGAAATTGAGCCAGCGGCCAAGCATGAATATATATCTATAATACGATCGTTCATCTCCAGAACGATCCTTCGCTCTTTCATTATCTCCGTTTAATAATTGAGATCCCATAGCCCACGACTTCCTCGATACGAGTGGCGGACAAACAATAAATGCTGGTGTGAATAAATTTCAAACTGAATTAACATAGCGAGTTACGGATATTTCCGTTGCGTAAGGCGAACTTGACGAATGAAAACGGCGGGATAGTTTCCTTCATCTCGTCAGACTGTCGGGCGGAAGTTTCGTCTATTATACTTGTTTATACGAGTCCGGTGTATATTAAACGGTATAAATAAACACGTTACGGCATTGAAGTTGTATGTGGCAAAATGTACTCATGTTCCGTTGGTCATTCAACTATAGGGTGTCACAAAATGGCATTTTAATTTATTAACAAAACGTGTTATTTGTTTGAAAAGTACGAATATTTTTATTTTAAGATGAGGTACAAGCATGGAGGTTATGTGTGCAACACAATATCCGATAAATGGCCGCCTCGTCCCTGTATGCGAACGTTCACTCTTTTGACAACATTTTCAATAACATTTTGGCACAATTGCGGACTATTTTAATTAATGGTGCGTCCAATTTCTTCTTTGAGCTCCGAACTGATCATTGGCATACACGTTTCCTTTCAGAAAAGCCCAAAGAAAGAAGTCCAATGGCGTCAAATCGCACGATCTTGGTGGCCAATTCACATCGCCGCTAAACCTCGATACTTCCTGATGCCAGTTGTCAAAGATCGTTACTCTATGTACGTCACAAAAAAAAATGCCGCGCAATAAAAAATGTCAGGTCATTTTGAGACACCCTTTATACACACTCGTAGCCTATGTCAATCCATAGAAATATCTGTATATCGGCGTGCAGATATTCCCTACAAGAGACACACAACAGCCGGCCTTCATTAAGTTCTCGTAAACCAATCGTCGCCTTTCCCTCGAGATACACTCTGAATAGCGAATTTATAGTGCTCCATACAAGTGTTACTTCCGGTATATCGCAAACTGCGAGTTAGCGGGAACTGTATCGATTCGTTTGCATTCCTCGAACCGTTCACTGTGCCCTCTGTTCGTATCGAACGAACACGTCGAATAACGAGACTGATAGAGTTGGCGGTGAGAGATTTTCTAACGAATTTGTCGAAACGTCGAGAATTTCGTCCCATCGACAAAAATCCTTTGTGAGCTTCGTTGAAGTCATTTTATTTGGAGGCAGCACGAGCGATTATTGATGGCTGCTTGAGGGAACACTGTGACGGGCCGAAAGAAGGTCGTTTTTCCGATTTTTTTCGATTATTTATTTTGTATTTGGGAAAAAGGTATATTATTGAGCATACATTAAACTTATTCTTCTTACAAATTTTTATTTAAAAAAATTAAAAATTAACAACGTCATTGAGGTATAAAAGAGCCTCTGTATACAAAAACGGTTCACACCGAGCGAGCAGCTCAGACCGAGGCACCTTTGAGCACGGCAACCGTATCGACACCGCATGGTTCGCGGTCGAGGCATGCTCGGCCGAGGCAACCTGAGGCACCTCCACACCGACCGAGCACGCCTCGCGAGGCAGCCTCGGCCGAGGCAAGGTGCGCCCGAGGCAACCTGAGGCACGTCCACACCGACCGAGCACGCCTCGCGAGGCAGCCTCGGCCGAGGCAAAGTGCGCCCGAGGCAACCTGAGGCACCTCCACACCGACAGAGCACGCCTCGCGAGGCAGCCTCGGCCGAGGCAAAGTGCGCCCGAGGCAACCTGAGGCACCTCCACACCGACCGAGCACGCCTCGCGAGGCAGTCTCGGCCGAGGCAAGGTGCACCCGAGGCAACCTGAGGCACCTCCACACCGACCGAGCACGCCTCGCGAGGCAGCCTCGGCCGAGGCAAGGTGCGCCCGAGGCAACCTCGGCCGAGGCAAGGTGCGCCCGAGGCAACCTGAGGCACCACCACACCGACCGAGCACGCCTCGCGAGGCAGCCTCGGCCGAGGCAAGGTGCGCCCGAGGCAACCTGAGGCACCTTCACACCGAGCGAACACGCCTCGCGAGGCAGCCTCGGCCGAGGCAACGTGTGCCCGAGGCAACCTGAGGCACCTACACACCGACCGAGGCTACCTCGCGAGGCATGCCCGGCCGAGGCAACCTGAGGCACGTCCACACCGGCTGAGGCTGCCTCGCGAGGCATGCTCGGTCGGTATGGAGGTTATTGTGAATCCATGTGAGCAAAATTAGGGGGCCAGGTCGGGGTGCAATAACCGAATATCGGGTAGAATCGAGGATTCCTGCCGTTTCTCGATAGGCCAAGCTCGTTTCGTGCTCCGCGGGTGCATCTCCCCGGGTCGCGATAGACACGGGCACACACCAGCTGCCTCGTTTAATAGAGCAATAAAGACGTGAATGGAGCTCTGATTTATGCGACTCCTATTATTAAGAGCCGACGGCTCAGACGGATAACGCGCGTAGGTAGCGTCCCCCCTTCGGTTTTTCCACGTACTATACATCACACTTCATTGAAATTGTTAGTAATAAGTTTAAGTGTGCGTTATTACGACGTAGGTGACGCTTCGTGCCACTTTCGGACGGTTAAAATTCTCGCTCCCTCGGCCCGTTTTTTGTCCCAACACGTTAGTGTGTCGAAAAAAAATTATACGATGAAGAGCGTTCAACAATGCTCGGGAATCATTCGAGAGGATCACGAGACTCGCGCTTTGTACTTTCTTTCGTTAAATTTGAGATACTTTATATATAGTTCGAGGAACCGGGGAGTCGAAATGGGATACTTGAATTTAAAGTCGAACATGTAGCTTTCTCTCTCTCCCTCTGTTTCTCTCCCTTTTCTGTCTTTCTTTCTTCATGCATTCATGCATCACGACTCCTGGGATTTTGTCGAGGGTCGCTCTGGACAATCGAACGACGCGAATCCTTGCGCTGCGCCGAACAAACTCGAAATAGGCTTACAAATATAATCTCGCTTTTCTCGATGAGTGGTTTTGTTGCTCCGGATGATAAAAAAGCATAATAAACTCGCATGAAAGGACGAGATTATACTTTGTAAGCCTATTTCGAGTTTGCCCGATACAGGGCCGAAAACATCGAAGTGTTCTTCGGAGATTTTTATTTATTTTTTTCCAATTTCGAAATCCGGATGGGGCGGATGAAAAGTAATTGAGCGTACGAAAATGTATTTCCTGCAATTTTTGATGCCTCAATGATCCATCCGTATTATCTCGGTGAGAAGAAAGTTTGTGATGTCGAGACCGTTGAAAAAACGTCTCTTTAGTAACTCGTTAAGGGGTCATCACAGTGTAACGGGTCGAAAAATAGCCGATTTTCGCGATTTTTTTCGATGGCTAAAATTCGCTAATCAGGCTAATTTTTTTTATGTCAAATCGAAGCACTCATGAAGAACGGAAAATAAAGTTTTCAACGTTTATTTTTTTTACATTTTTTTAACGGTTGAAAATATCTTCGAAAAAGGTCCTCACTGTGTACACAAATTTGTAAAAAGATTATTAATCAGTATAAAAGCCGCGATCTCGCTATGGAGTTTAAAAAAAATCAAAATTGCTAAAATGGCGGCGGTTTGAAAAAAAGTATCGAATTTAGCCTAATTTTTCGATAGTTTTTTTTTTCAATATGACTATTTAAAAAAAGCTTCCATACCAAGATAAAGAATAGCGTGATGAATGATGTGTCAAAATTTGAGACGGCTAGCTTCAAAATTATTTCTTTGAGAGTGTACATCGTTTTGAAAAACGGCATTTCGAGAAAAATGCGTTTGAAGCTTCGAGTGCAGAATTTTCATGTAAATTGTCTACTTACGTTTATGTAATTATATGAACAGCATGTTTATAACCATCTATAAAATCGGATAATTCAATAAAGAATTGTTTTTCTTCTAATTCTTATACTGTGATTTTGTTTTCTTTTTTTTTTTAATTGCAATTATTTCCAGTGATTTATTCGATTATTTCCAGTTATTTATTCGATTGATATGAAACGATTGCCAATCTGTTGCACAACGCTCGAAAGTTCACACGTCACGAACGTAATTGTCATCCAGTTGTCGCCTTAATGATTCACCTGTCTAGCGAAAGGTTTCTACGCCTATTTGCTTTCTCTCGTGTTCCGTACACGTCTCTTGTACACACGTGTGTGCATAGGGACGTGTGTATGCCTAGCCTCGTTGGCCGAGTCCCATCTGAGAATAGTTTGAGCGCGGTCACTCGAGAACAGAAAGATCTCTGAGCATGCAGTGAATTCTTACCGCGGTCCGCTCGTCGAAGCTGTTGCGCCTGTTTTCCACTCTGGGAGAGTGGACTTTGACGTCCCGTGGAGCAATCATCGAATGTCTGGCTTGTCGCGGAGCCTCCCTTCGCCAATACAAGGGAGGATACCACTGTGACGGTATGGAAAAGGGTCTTTTTTCCGATTTTTTTTGTCTACTAGATTATTTATTTGGGATTTGGAAAAAAAGGTATGTTATTGGGCATACGTTGAACTTATTTCAGGTAATTTTTTATTTAAAAAAATTGAGAATTAATAATGTTGTTGAGGTATAATGGAGCCTGTGTATAAAAAATGTGATCCAATGAGTGCATCGATAACTCGACATTGGTTAGTCTGAATAATAAAAATAAACAAGTTTTATGATTTATATAAATGCAGCTAATATATTTTCGTTGGATGTAGCCGTTCTTCGAAAAAAAATGTACACAATGGCGAGAATTAAAAAGAAACGTGTAATTTCGGGGAAATTTTTATCCTGCAATGTACTGCAATTACGAAAATGTTGATTTTTTAAAATGAAAATCTCTCACTGAATCGTCTGTAACTTGGTCAATTTTTAATGTTTTAATTTGAAAATTTCTTCACATATTCTTAAATAACATATTCTTAAATCACTAAACTATACTTTGAGAAAATGCAAAAAAAAAACGATTTTTTCAGGTTTGAAAAATTGTCATGGTGCTGGTGACAGTGATTTGATTTAATGAAAATCGAATGAAAACGAAGTTGGCATTTTTTTATTTACTGCAACGATAAATGTATCGGTTGTTTAGAAATTTATATGGAAAAAAATATTTTTAAAAAACAAGCTTTTATTTAATGCACTAAAAAGTCGAAAATATTTTTTTTTACCAAATCACCTATATGTGACTACAAACAAAAGCTTGGGGCGCGCAAATTTTTAAATGTTTAATAAATTCGATCAATTCAGTTTCATTGACCGTATTTAATTTGGCAGAATAGTAATTGGAGAAATGATTATCACACGTTCATACTCAGTTTCAGGATTTTTATTTAAGAAATCTAAGCTTGTTTTACAGTGAATTGAACACAGTGGATATATTAACGGATTTATATAAATTAAAGACTATATGTCTAAATTTTAAGGGCCCCAAGCTTTTATTTACGGTCACATATAGGTGACTTGATAAAAAAAATATTTTCTCCTTTTTAGTACATTAAATAAAAGCTTCGTTTTTCAAATATAATAAATAAATAAATAAATAATAAATAAATAAATTTTTGTCGGGTCAGCAAGTGGGTGAAAAATCGATTTTCCGTTTTCCATCTCTCAGAAAGTCATGTTCAATAAAAGCTTGTAAAAGATGGAAATTTTTAAGCAACATTGTTATTTTTATTTCGAATGATTCCAGAAGACGTGGAGAGAGAGAGAGAGAGAAAGAGAACCTCAAGAGTGTGTGTTATTCCGTCGAGTGTCTGCCGATGAGTGATCGGTGCTTGAGATTCTCAACTTTAAACATAGAAAACCCGAGTGCGCTATTCACCATGAACGAAATGCATTTCCCATTTGCGATAGACCCGGCTCCTTCGTCTCCTCTCATCGCGAGGGAAAGTACGACAAGCCAGTTTCCCGCGATATTTTCGTTCGCCATATCGTAGACCAGTCGATTTCCCATGCAGCCCATTCCCTTCGGGAACCTCCTCTCGATTAATCCATTTTTCAAATCAATATATTCATTCTGCATTTTCCAATGTTCCTTCATATGTCTTCGCGGACTCCTACCCTTTCACTTTTGCACCACACTGCACTACTTCCGGTACGTGAGAGTTCCTCCAGAGTGGCCCGCGGCCACTTTGCCCGATCCACTCCGATAAATAACCATGAGTTTAATACAAAAAAATCGTCCATTCCGAGGGATTCACTTTCATTGGAATAAATTTACCCTCGGTGGATTCTCCGAGATGAGTTTCGCCGCATTCGTCGTCGTACTTTCGAACTCGCGAGATGCGTTCAACGTACACATGTCTGCCGAAGAATCTATATACTCTTGATTCGCGGAGAGAATCTTTCGTATTAGTTTCGTGTGTGCGCGACGAATATCAATATTCCAACTAGTTTTGAAACTGGATAGATTGAATGCCCGGACTCTGTTTATCATGCAAGATTCTGGGAGAAATCCGGAAACTTCAGTCTGGCAAAGTACAGGCGAAGATGAGCGTGAATTTAAGGTATTCCTTCCACGAACCCCGAATATTGAACAATTAAGCGGGGAGGTGCCTTTAGGCGAGGAAAAAATTGATTTTCATTTTTTTTCTAAGGATAGATTTATTTACCATTTTTTAGACTTGGGGTGTGTTTTATTAATGCTTTTGGCTGTTGCATGGTATTTTTTATTTTTGTTAATCTTTGAAAATGACGGAGGTATGGAACGGTCTTTTGACCGCGTTGCAGCGGATTTAGTCAGACGGCGTGACACGTGGCGTTGGCGGGATTAATCTGAAAAAAAACCAACGAAGGTTTTTCTTTCATTAACACTCATACGCAGAATATGAACCAAGAAAAAGTGAGAAATGTTGAAAATCGATGAAACGGTACGTTTTGCAACAAAAAGATTGAATTTTCCAAAAAAAGTGGCTAAATTTTGCAACAAAAAGTAGGTTTTAAAAATTTTTTGAAAAACATTTAGGTTCATGTTTTAGATAATAAGGTTAGCAAGATTTCTAACAAATTTCATCAGTATTGGCTGATTAGTTTTTTCGGTATACGTCACGCCAGTTTTGAA
Source organism: Ophion ellenae (assembly GCA_963210295.1). NCBI lineage: Eukaryota > Metazoa > Arthropoda > Insecta > Hymenoptera > Ichneumonidae > Ophion > Ophion ellenae. The sequence goes on from OY723395.1 coordinate 25,685,176, forward strand.
AATGCAGTTCAGGAGGCGGTGCCATACCTCCGCCATTTTTTGAGATTAATAATAAAAAAAGATACCATGTAAAAGTCAAAAGTAGTAATTAAATATACCCTGAGTGTAAAAAATCAAGAAGAAATGTTTCCGTTACAAAAAATCATGAAAATCAGCCATTTTTTTCCTCGCCTAAAGGTATCAGGTATCAGGAAAAAATACATCACAGTATAGTGGTAGAATTTCAAGCCAAGTTACCAAATTTTTAACGACAAAATTGCTACGCTAAAGCTCGTCACATTGGCACTTTGTGGAGATGACACGTTGGCCACATTTCTATCTAATATTTTATACACTGAACAATTCCACATACCTGATATGCACTACTCATTTGAATTGAGATTCATCATCCTTTTCCATGTGGAATAGACTTGCCACTGCGGTCCCCAATCAGCGGGAAAGATGCAACTCGTAATTATTGACTGAAACAAAAAAACCAATAACACTTTCGATTGTCATATATTTTTCTTCTGGGTGAATTTAAAAAAAGCTAAAAAAATCGTAAAATTATTACTTTTCTCAGGTTAAAAAAATGTGTTAAAAAAAACTTTAACGTGCTATAGAATTATTTAAAAATACTTTTTCAACTACTTTCTAAATTTACTTAGAAGAGATTTTCATACTGAAGAAAATAAACTTTGGTTTGATTCAATGGCTCGTTTAGATTTTTTGCTATCACGTCCGCCAATTTGTAAAAATCGTAAAAATGCCAACTGGAGAAAACGCGCTTCAAAGTTTCCAATAGGAAGAAATATCAATATCAAATATCAATCGCTTCTCTGCTTTTGGCCTTGTATCTTCGGAAATATTTACAATTGGCCTCTGCATCTTTGTAAATATATTCTTGGACAGTTTATCTATCGATTTAACCAATTACAAAAAAAAACTATTTTTAAGACCTTCTAATTCAGGCTCGAGCCTTAAGACACACAGACGGTACACCAAGGGCCTGGATCTTTCAGCGCACCCAATGCTCACTGATTCGCGATTCGGTACGATAATCCAGGATCAGACTGTTGGTACAAGATCGTACAACTGAGCATAATTCGTCCATCTCCAGACAATTCAAAAGCAGCCCTATAACGATATCGCAACCGTACAAATAGTTTGTTCGTACCTGCGCTCGTCCAAATCCTCCGAATCTTTACCCACACGTTACAGGGTGATTCAAAATAAGTCACACACTTCTCGAAGTACTGTCACGAATGGGGCAACGGGCAACAAAAAAATCTACAGCTTTTCCCAGTCGTTCGAAATAATCTAAACAGATTTTAGAATAAATATAATTACCATAAATAATTTTTAGTAAATAAAATAATCTAAACAGATACAATTGTATAAAAATTTGATTACGAATCATCTTTTTACGAGAATCAATTGCCACTTCCTGCTTTTTTGTCGTGACGTTTCGGAGGACCGTCGAGGGTACCACGTGTTCTTTGTTACCCTGTATATAACATATAAATATCAGTTAATTCGCATTCAAATGTATACCGTATATACGTATAGGTGGGGGGCGTATTTTCCTCGTATTTCGGATGAATGCAAATCCGGGATATAATATTCCTTGGGGCACGTCCATATATACCGAAAATCCTGCATAGATCTCTATTGCTACATGTCAAAACACAAATACACACACACACATATATATATGTATATATATATATATATATATATATATATATATATATATATATATATATATATATATATATATATATATACACATATATATATTTATATGCAGAACGTAAAACGGGATGGATATAAGGGAAGGAAAGCTACGCGACCCTAATATACTTGTTACGAATCGTATAACTCGGGGATTACGCAAAGCCGCGTAAACCGTCGAAACGCGTTGGGCACGTTCTGCACCACCCGCACGTTTTCCCAGTGTGTGTATCAGTGTACAATGATTTTATTAAAATGCACGCAGACGATATTACGAATAGATATTTCACAGGCACCCGCTGGAAAATAAATTCGTATTAAAAATAATACAATTTGATTCACATCGTCCCTGCAATTTTTCCCCTATGGGCAAGATCACTCAAGTGTCCGCCTTCGATACTGCAGAAACTCATATGTCATAAGGCATTGAAAACTATTAAACGCGTATTGTTTTTTTTCGGCGAAAAATCGGTTTTAAAAGGAACCACCCCTCAAAGAAAAAAAATCCCTTAATTTAATTTTTTTTTCAATACTTCTGTGGTGGATTTTTTAGTGCTTTGCATTAGAAAAAATTTGGTGTTCGTTTTATTCAGGTCGTTGGGATGTTCGTGTGCGAAACTGTAAAAATCACCCCTCAACACCCCTTTGAGGGGTGGTTTCAACCCTTAAAACCGTTTTCACGGGAATAAAAAATGACGTGTCTAATTGTGTCTAAGAAATAATGTTTTTATCAATTTTTTATTTAAAAAAATCATATTACTATTAAAAAATTTTTAAACCGAATCACGATTATATAAAAGTACAACGTATGTATCACAACAAGTACATTGAAAATGTTTTTTGGAGAATTGAAGTAATACAATTTGCTTACAGAACCGTTCCTACCGCTTGCATAAGTAAGTTTTGTAACAATTTGTCTACTTGAATTATCTCAAATTGTCCAGAGTTATTTAGTGTAGAAATTGTCAGATAGAAATTTGGCCAGCGTGTCATCTCCATAAAGCGCCGTATAAATGAGAAGATTTTTTAAGTCGTAGTTTTTCGTTCAAAGTTCGGTAACTTGGCTTGAAATTTTTACAGTATACTGGAATGTATTTTTACTTGATTATAGACGAAATTCAATTAATTTTAGAATATTCGCGTTCGTGATCGAAATACCTTAAGTGATGTTCCTTTTATCTGACAGACGGAGATTTTGCCTGTTCGGATATATATTTTCCGTCGTTTAGCCGCGAACGATTTCGATTGACTTCTCCACGTTCGGAGTCTGCGTTTAATTTTCAAATTTAATTAATCGTGCCAGGAGTTACGGAATTTACGTATCCGCATAATTTGATGGAAATTCGTAATATGATTTCGGCTTACGGTGAACGAAAACGTGAAATTACATTTTCGGATCTTGGCGTATCAAGCAGTAAATTTAATGGCTCTTGGCGGGCATGTTTTACTGTATCCCAAAGAAGGCTTGCTCATTGGTAGAACCCCGTTGACTTCGTAGCTCCGCTGAGGATTCAATTATACGAAATAGTGGAGGAAGATTATAGGGTATTTTTTGTCAGCGATGTTTGCTATGTGTGTTTAAATTTTTTTTAAATTTGTTTCGACAGTTTTACCCATATGGATTTTGTTTCCAAGACGATAGAGTGTCTCGCCGCGTAGTGCTTCCATGTCAAGCAGAGTCGGCTTGGGCCAATACTCAGATGGGTGTCCGTTTGTTGGAACTGGAAATAGGCACGGGGGCCCCGGAAAGGCGACGTAAAATTGAAAAAAAAATATATTTTTTTTAATCTCAATATTCTCCATGTCAAAAAAAACAAATTCCAATCAGTCGTGACTTATGGGGTCGAATTTCGCATTGTTGAAAGGCAACCAAAATCATTTTTCAAATTGTTCTTATTTCCATTATTATCCAAAATTGTTCTGATTTCCATTATTATGGGAATTCTAAAATCCATTATTATCCAAATTCCAAAATCGATTATTATCCAAAATCCAAAATCCATTATTATCCAAATTCCAAAATCCACTATTCTCCAAATTCCAAGATCGATTATTATCCAAATTCCAAAATCGATTATTATCCAAATTCCAAAATCCATTATTATCCAAATTCCAAAATCGATTATTATCCAAATTCAGAAATCCATTATTATCCAAATTCTAAAATCCGTTATTATTGAAATTTCAAAATCCATTATTATCCAAACTCCAAAATCCATTATTATCCAAATCCCAAAATCCATTATTATCCAAATTCCAAAATCCATTATTATCCAAATTCCAAAATCTATTATTAACCAATTTCCAAGATCCACTATTATCCAAATTTCAAAATCCATTATTATCCAAATTCCAAAATCCATCATTATCCAAATTCCAAGATCCATTATTATTCAAATTCCACAACTCATTATTATCCAAATTCCAAAATCCGTTATTATGCAAATTCCGAAGGTTATTATTATCCTAATTCCAAAATCGATTATTATTCAAATTCCAAAATCCATTTTTATCCAAATTCCAAAATCCATTATTATCCAAATCCCAAAATCCATTATTATCGAAATTCCAAAATCCATTATTATCCAAATTCCAAAATCCATTATTATCCAAATTCCAAAATTCATCATTATCCAAATTCTAAGATCCATTATTATTCAAATTCCACAACTCATTATTATCCAAATTCAAAAATGCATTATTATCCAAATTCCAAAATCAATTATTATCCAAATTCCAAAATCCATTATAATCCAAATTCCACAATTCATTATTATCCAAATGCCAAAATCCATTATTATCCAAATCCCAAAATCCATTATTATCCAAATCCCAAAATCCATTATTATCCAAATTCCAAAATCCATTATTATCCAAATTCCAAAATCGATTATTATCCAAATTCCAAAATCCATTATTATCCAAATTCCAAAATCCATTATTATCCAAATTTCAAAATCCATTATTATCCAAATTCCAAAATCCATTATTATCGAAATTCCAAAATCATATTTCGCAGATTCAGGTTGTAGATTGCTAAATAAGAATCCCAAAAATGTGACTTTCGTATCCCAAATCTACCAAAGAAAATTTGGAAAGTGAAAGAAAACTCATTTTCGTTGTTTTGCAATGATGCAAACTTGATCGTCACAATGAATTTCATATCGTATCAGGATAACACGAGACAAGAATGTAAAATAATACCACCGCAGTGGGAAAAATGATCCGGAATCTCTTTCACGGCTCAGCCAACACGATTATTACCTATGCCTCTTGAGTTTCTAATGGCTCGTTAATTTCGTAGGTGAATACCTCGTTTGCCCAGCTGGCAATCGATTCGCCGTGTGGTACATTCTGTATAAATACGAACAAAGTTTTCAGCCGAACGGCTCAACGGGGCCGGTGCATCGAGAGCTTTTCGATAAAATGGATGAGCGAGAGTGCGAGTGAAGGAGCGAAACAAGCGTGTATTTACTCACCGATTGGGATAGTTGGAGAGGGTGAGATCATGGGTTTCGCTCATCTCGTTCCAGGTCGTTGTACCTCATCACGAAGAGACACGAACCGACCTGGTATCGCTGTAAATCGCGCACGAGGCCTTTCATGCCACAATGACATAAACACCTTTATTCTTATTTCTCTCCATTCAGATCTGCGGTGCAATTTTTTTTCGTGCTCCGTTGCTGTGAAATTAATTATTGTCACATTACAATCATGCTATTTCGTGTAGAATTTTTTTATTGTAATTATTGCAAAATTGTAATTATTCATTAGATTGTAATGATTGATTATTGTAAAATTAATGCCCTTGAGTCCCTTAATGTTTATTCGTATTTTTCTTACGACGCGACACATTTATTTTTATTAATCTCCAATGAGATCTGCAGGGAATGTTGTCTTTTGGGTTTGCTTCGTTGCTGTAAAATGCATTAATGTGAAATTATAATTATTTTATTTCATCTCGAATTTTATTTATCGTAATTATTTTATTTATTGTAATTATTCTAAAATTGTAATGAATGATTATTGTGAAATTAATCATCATTGAATGGACACCCCTATTCTTATTTCTCCACATTGAAATGTGCTGTGAATATTTTTTGTTGAGTGTGCTTCGTTATTGTAAAATGCATTATTGTGAAATTATAATTATTTTATTTCGGGCAAAATTGTGTTTATTGTGATTATTGCAAAATGGTAATTATTCGTTTAATTGTGATGATTGATTATTGTAAAATTAATTATGCCCATGAGCCCTTCAATGTTGATCGGTATTTTTTTGTTTATTAAATTTTGTTTGTTGAATAAATTAATATTTATCTCCATTGAGATCTTCGGTGAATATTTTTTTAGTGAGATTCGTTGTTGTGAAAATAATTATTGTATAATTATAACCATTTTATTTTCTGCCGCATTTCGTTTAATGTAATTGTTCTATTTATTGTCATTTTTTTCGAATCGCAAACAAAGTCGTGGGCCCGAAAATTCGGTCGATCGAGAGTGAAAAGTCCTTTGCACATGGAGAGTGACCTATACATCGTGATCCTTCATGATTTTAAAGTCACTCAGCCTCATCAATCTGTCACGATCGAGCCTCGATCATTAAAATGCATTAGGCCTCGAAACTAAAGATGCATATATGTGTTTATGGATAACGCATTTTGGAGTTTCGTACTACCGTGAGATCGATCGATAGGGAGCAAAAAGTGGAGTCTAGAATTATTTCTCCCCCCCCCCCCCCCCCCCCTCCCCATCTACTCGTGCCCTGAATACGCTCCGCGTTTTGTTTGCCACGAAAGAAGGCCTGTGAGAGCGGTTTTGTAGAACGGTTTCGAGGCTCCTCCCTTGTTTGCACTCGTATTAGGCGCAAGAGAGAAAAAGAAAGGGCACCGAAAAAAAAAGCAAAAAAAAACGTATGAAAGAGAACCCGACGAGGAAGTACGCGCGAGAGATACGACGAAAATCTTTTTGGTAAAGGGTATAAATGTTAACAAAAGGTCCCATGACTGAATAAACTCGCCGGACTCTTGTGCCCTGTTCACACAAGGAATTGAAAAGTTTAATGAAAAAAGTAAATACCGTGAAAAATGTTTGCGGTAAGATAATACGCTCGAATTGATTTCACTTAGAAAAATAAATGGTTTCGACATCTTTTGTTAAGGGGATATGGGGAGCACAATTCCAGGCAAAAGTAGACGAAATTTCACGTATCTCTGACACATGTCCCAGATGCGGAGTAAAATTAGAAAAAGAAATAATGCGTAGACCAACTAACAGTTGAGAAAATAAGAAGGATTTTATTTCGCAATTAATTACACCACAACTTTGTAGCGAATGATTGTGAGTTTTTGCAAAAAGTTGCTCTCATACGTGAACTATCGGGACAAAAATTCAGGACCATCCTCCATCATTTGTTCATTTTTTTTTCTCGCCTCATCCGAAAGTAAACAGCGTCCCAGAAGAACAGGAAAAACTTCTGGAAATTAAAATCGTAATTGTTATTCAATGGATTACTGGAATGAGCCTAAATTCTTTAAGACTAAACAAGGCTTAAGGCAGTATTGTTGTCTAGAGCGTTGTTTTTTGAAGTGATTAGGAGGATGGCATTTAAGGGGGGAGATACCTTTAGGCGAGGAAAAAATTGTCAAGTTTCATGATTTTTTTTAAAGCAAAGATTTCTTCATTTTTTTGAGATTTAGGGTATGTTTTATTAATTGTTACGTGGTATTTTTTCTCCATCTTTAAAAATGGCCGAAGGTGAGGCTTCTAATCGGAACGGAACGGAATGTCAGACGGCGTGACACGTAGCGTCGGCGAAATTAATCTTTAAAAAAACCGACGAGAATGTTTCTATCATTAACACACATACGCAGAATATGAACCAAGAAACAGTGGGAAATGTTGGAAATTGATGATATGGTACGCTTTGAAACAAAGAGATTGCATTTTTCTAAAAAAATGCTATATTTTGCAATTGAAAAACATTTTTTTTTTATTTTCAAAAACATTTACGGTCATGTTTCAGACAATAAGATTAGAAAGATTTAAACCAAATTAGTTTTTCACGTCAGACCAGTTTTGAAAATGCATTTCAGAAGACCGTGTCATAGCTCCGACATTTTTAAAGATCAAAAATAAAATACCACCTCAAAAAAAGTGAAGAAATCTTTCCTTACAAAAAAATTAAAAATCAGCAAATCTTTTCCTCGCCTAAAGGTATCTCCCCCCTTAACAAAGCAGTTATCATCGCTAGAATGCAACCGGAAATATTTCTTACCTCCCCTTCCTCCATTTTTATCGTTCCTCAAAATTGTTTTTCCATATATTTGAATTGCAGCTCTCAAATCCGAAAAATCATACCAAAGCTCTCATCCCTCAAAAACAGCAACTAGAAGGAGAAAAAAAATCGTTGCGTTTCAACGATGCAACCGTCAATATCATTGGATCTTACCCGCAATTGCGACGACAAAATTTTTATTTCCTCTCGGCAAAACGGATTCATAAATATATTGCAGCTCCTGCGTTTTTAAACCGTCCACGACTTTATTACAACCAGACACACTTCTACATACATATATAAGCACTCACACCTTCGTGGCTCCTTTTGTTTCTCTTTTCGTCGTCCTCTCGAATGACGCCAAAAGGAGGAAACCGAAAAAAAAATGGTGCGGGTTGTTTTACGAAGTGAGAGAAGGAGAAAAAGAAGCAAGCTTCGTATAGGATTGACTGTGTCACCGCGTGAGGGTGGTTAAGGGATTCGAATCACGTAGAAGACACGCTTCCTGGACGCCGAAAGAGACGGAGGGATGAGAGAGGAAAAGAAATTCAGCGGGAGTTCCAGCCACGAAACAGCATCAAACATAAAACACTCACTATATATATATATATATATATATATATATATATATATATATATATTTCTATATCGTATACAATATGAGAACGTGTGCGGAAGACTTTGACGTGCAAACGCGTGCTGCCGAGCTTTTTCCATGATCCAACGACAGTGAAAGATGAAAAGAAATGATGGATATATATATATATATATATATATATATATATATATATATATATATATGTGACAGATGAAAAAGCTCGCCTTGCAGGTCCTTGTCGCGTGTCCTCGCTACGGGGATGGTTGAAGAGAAAGGGGCGAGACACGTGCCAGCCGTTATGACTTCCTTGACGACGAAATTTAATTTACAACCGCGCTGCGTTCGAAAGCTGCGGAATTTTTTCGGTGATGATATACGCCAAAGAAGCTTCCATTTTCCTCCTGTTTCAATTTTCCTCCCTGCAGTCGGAGAAATGTGAACGTAACGGAGAATTCCGTTTGCGGTTAGCGCGTTCTTGGTGGACGTTGCGTTTCGATGCCAATCGAGATCCTTGTTAATGATAAAAACAACAAATTTATAGGAAAAAAACAACAATATTGATAGTGTTGAAGTTTGCATGGTAGGAATGCAACGATATTTTTACAATTTGCATTTTTTAGCATCATTCAAAGCCGTTTTTCGTAAATAGCGGTTTAAAATTTTCGAAAAGAAGGGTTGGAGCGATTTTCACAGCCTATGGTAGGACGCCACTATGACGGGCCGCAGAAAGAAAGTTTTTCCGATTTTTTTTTTTGGGATTTGAAAAGATATGCTATTGAGTATATTCACGCATAAAATTAATCACACATCTATTTAGTATCAATATGTTATTATATTGTTAGAAAATGTATATATTTTTTTTGGATGTACAAAATGGCCGACTACTAATATTTTCTTTAGTTATCTTTTTTATCTCCGCGGCGCGACATTTAGCATCCACAATTTTTGACCTCGAACGAAAAACAAAAATTCTCGTCAATCTACATTAGAATACCTAGAGAAATACGTACGGAATTAAAAAAATATTGTTTTATTCAAAAGTTGTAGGTATTTGAACTTAAGAAATGAATTTTCAGTGAAAAATTTCGTTATAACTGCTCGCAAAATGAAAAGTTTTCGATTAATCGGAAATTCCGTACGTACTTCTCTGCGTAATGCAATTCGGAACGTAACTCTTAAATTTGAAGTAAATCGAGTGAAAATAGTTGGAGTTATTTGTCACGCAAATTGGAAAAAAGCTGTTTCGAGAAGTTTCGAGTAGTCGGACATTTTGTACATCGAAAAAAATATATATATATTTTAACAGCTTGATATTCATACTAAATAGATGTGTAATTAATTTTATGAGTAAATCACTTTTTCATACGAAAAAATGGTTAAATTCGCACATGATTTTATACCCGTTACTGTGGCCTAAACCCTTAAATGGTCCACCCTGTATATATATATATATATATATATATATATATATATATATATATATATATATATATATATATATATATATATATATATATATATATTAGGTGTAGTAAAAATAAATTCCTTTTTGCATGAAATTGAAGGCAAAAATAATGGATTTCTTTTTACTACACCTAATATATATATATATATATATATATATATATATATTTCTCGGCTTCGAAGTCAATTTACGGCCTGTCGGACACGACGTCGCCGAACCAAGCTCGTTCTCCACTCGTTCAAGCCCCAAACGCGTTCCAGGTCTCCGAAACCGCCCCAAAGCGACAAAGACGTCGGCGACCTTCCCGGGCTTGCAATATCGGCGAACGAGACGGAGGTCGCTAGAGGCCAATGGGAAATAAGAAACCCAAACGGGTAGAGAGAGAAAGAGGGGTCTGTTCGGTGGAAGCATCATTGCGCTTTTGCAGCCCTTCCGGCTCCCCGTTCGCCTGGACTTTCAACCCCCTACCCCAATTTAGCTCGACTATTTGTGATATTTGAATGCGGCGGAACCCTCGAGAGAAGCGAAATTCTTCGATCGCAGACGCTCTATATATGCATCCACTAAATATCTACGTGAATATTTGCACGGGCGTTTCCATCTGAAGATGACTGACATTCGAATTCGTCTTCAGAAGAACAATCAAAGCTGCCCGATGTTAAAAAAGTACGTCGCGGTGATTAAAAGAGACAAGAGGTCTAGTTGTTTTTCCAATGAGGGATAGAAAATTAATTGCAATGTAATTGTGACGCATCAATGATTTTTAGTTGGCGAAAATACGATTAACGATATGGAAACAATTGTTTGGGGGAATAAAATTTTTGCGGAAAAAGAGCGATGTTCGACAACTTTTTGGGGATGACCAGCTGATAAAATGAAAATTCCGCTCGGTGGTCTTTGTTCGACATGTCTTCGAGCATCTTTACAATTTTTTTCGCAAGATATGTAAAAAAAAGGCCACGCTGAAGATGGATGGAGCCTCACCTTTGTCAGATAATGCCCTCCAGTAGGCAAGACTTCTCGAATTTTTCACTTGAAACAAAAATCCAAAATAATTTGGAAATCGAAAAATATCGAATTTTGATAACATGCTGCATGTTTGAAAAAAAATTTGTTTCCGGTAAATGGCCAAACGATAAATTTTCTGGGTATTTCTATGTCAAATCATGTTATAAGGATCAAAAAAAAATTCGAGTCGATCCTCGAAGAGTTGGCCATGCAGTATGCAGGACCCTATCGGAAAAAGGTGATTCGCTTTATCCAGCCTCAGCACCGCCATTTTCTTACAAAATCTTGTGAGAAAATTCGTAAAGAAACTTGAAGATACGTAGAATAAAGTCCACTGACCAGAATTTCCTTTCTGTCAACTGGGCATGGACAATAAATTAGTGAAATTTCCACCTTCTTTCTGAGCTCCAGACTGGCTGCGGTGCACTCAAGGGGTAAATCCCTTTAAACGCCCGAAAGCAAGTCATTTGTCATGAATTTTTTTAAGGTGATAAAAGAATGTCATCCTTTAAAAATTTTGAAATCATCTTATTACAACTTTCAAGTGTTAGCACTTTTTTTTACAAAACAAAATGGCGACATTATGAGGTATTCCTTTATGCGTCTTTTGAAAAACTGCTCATGTTATAGCTCAAAAAGTTATCGATCGATCTGGCTGAAATTTTCGGAGGTTCCTCACTATAACATTATTGGAAGGATATATCCAAAGTTTTGAGATTATCGCGTAAATAAATTACTTTTTGGGGGTAAAAATTGTCGAGAAAATGGTCAAAAATATGAAAATTTGATTACAAAGCCTGCTTAATTTTTAATTTTATACGTTTTTACATTTTTATAGGTTTATCCTTCCAATAATGTTATAGTGAGAAACCTCCGAAAATTTCTGCCAGATCGATCACTATCTTTTTGAGCTATAACATGAGCAGTTTTTCAAAAGACGCCTACATAAATACCTTATAAGGCCGCCATTTTGTATTGTTCAAAAACCATTTTCTTTCAACACTTGAAAGTTGTAATAAGGTAATGTAAAAATTTAAAAAAAACAATGCGATTATTGTATCACCTTAAAAAAAAATTATTTCCCCCCTTAAGGATTCCGCGGGCTCCACTGACAGTTCGAAACGGAACGGCCCGTGTGGACATCGATAATTTCGTGTGTATGCAGCATCCGTAACAGAAACTGGCCATTTCATCACTGCGATTCTCGCCCCTCCGCCCCCGCGTTGGCCAGAAATTTCACGTTGCCGAGTGCACTTTGTTTCGTGCAGTCGCCGTTCCAAGATATAAATCCCGCATTGCCCCGTTATACGTTACGAGGGAGGTCTAATCGCGAGCCAATCGGTGAACCATGAGCCCCCGACCTTTTCTACTGTGTTGCTCCGCAGCAGACACGGACAGTTTCGATTATCGATAATCACGAGAAAGAGAAAAAACGAGAGACAGCCGGAGCGAAATCGAAAGAGACCACGAAAAGGATAAAAACGTGAGGGCGCCGTGCCGAGCACCGACTCCGAAAAGAGGAAGAAGAAAAAAACGTGAAAATAGTACGAAAACAACGAGAGAGCGAAAAAGACGAGAAAAAATGGTGCTTGATGGCCCTTCGGCTGGAGCGGAAAAGTTGAACGAGAAATTGGGAAAAAGCGAGGGCTCGCAACGTGCCAACAAACTTTATAGTTTGTTGAATTCTTCGGATTCCGCGATATTGCCAGGTAAACTCCGAACTCGCCGTGTGGTTCGAGGCACATCCAGCACACACACGCACACGTGCTCGGCGAAGAGCCGGCAGAGGAAGAGCGAGATTTAACGCTATTTGTTATTTTTTTTATTTTGTGTCCGCACACTTTATTTTATTTCGCGCATATAATAAAAATAATAAATAAAAGGACGAGAGAGGGTTTTTTCCGTGCGGTAGGATGGCTCCGGTGCATTTCTCGAATTCCGAAAACGTTTTGTTGTTATGTGGGTGCAGGAGAGTGCATCGAATACCGATCGGAAAAAAAAACGTCGCGATGTGTACAGGGTGTACTGTTACGAATGGATAATCCTGCAACTGTCGATAGGTCCACTGTCGTCGAATATTCATAAGTGAATATCCATAAGTCGAATGTCCTTAAGTCGAATATCCATAAGTCGAATGTCCATAAGTCGAATTTCCATAATTCGAATATCCATAAGTAAGAATATCCATAAGTCGAATGTCCATAAGTCGAATATCCATAAGTACGAATAGCCATAAGTATGAATATCCATAAGTCGAATATCCATAAGTATGAATATCCACCAGTACGAATATCTATAAGTCGAATGTCCATAAGTCGAATTTCCATAATTCGAATATCCATAAGTACGAATATCCATAAGTCGAATATTCATAAGTACGAATAGCCATAAGTATGAATATCCATAAGTCTGAATATCCACAAGTCGAATATCCATAAGTATAAATATCCATAAGTCGAATATCCATAAGTGAGTATAGAGTAGAAATGAGCGCCAGAAAGGGCGGAAGAGTCAAAAGACGAAGAAAGATGAGCATTTTAAGAAATTTTTCATAAAGAGAATGCTTGGTAAAAGTTCAAGTTTGTTTGGGTTTGTTTGGGTTACATACTTTGGGTTATATACTATACTCCCTTATGGATATTCATTTATGGATTTTGGCACTTATGGATATTCGGTTATGGAAATTCGACTTGTGGATATTCCACCCCAATCGACAGGTCAGATCATGTCGATGCTGGAATTTCAGTTTAGTAAAAGTCCCACGGTTTTCGAGATAAAAATCACCTGTTTTTGGTTTTTCGCATGCCATTTCTACAAATGATAATTTTTTTGACCTGATTTTTTTAAAATACTCTTGCTCATTTGGGTTATCCAGAAAAGTCTTCCTTTTAACCTTAAATGTTAAGGAAAGTTTATGAAAAAAGATCTTATGCAGAATTTTCATACAAACCAATTCGAACATCTGACTTTGATAGCCTGCGGTGTAAAAAAAATGTACGAAGCATATCGTGCCAATTACTTGAAAAAGTTGATTAGTTATTGTCGATTCGTATCGTTTGTAGAAATGACATGCGAAACACCAAAAGCGGATGATTAGAAAAAAAATGACATAAAGCCCGAAATTTCGAAGAGCATGGGACGTTTACTAAACTGAAATTCCAGCTATAGTAGGACATGATCTGACCCATCGACAGTTGCAGGATTATCCATTCACAACAGGACACCCCGTATATATGTATATTAGCTTCTGCCCGCGGTTTCGCTTATTTCTACGTCGGAAAATTAGTTCATGTGTCTATCGAGGATGCATTTTTGAGGATCATATCGTATTAAGGTAGTATTCGTGTCTAGAGGCTTTTTTTAAATTTCGGGCGTTCTTTGCGCTTGATTAAAAAAAAAAAAAAAAAAAAATATTTTTGACGTCTATTTTTTTACAGTTCTTTTATTAATGTTTTAAAAACCTACCAATAAACATTTGCGCAAAAATAATAAAAATTAAAAACGTTATGGGCCTCTAAATATGGCCGTGAAAAAAAAGGATCGTTGAAACGGAAACAAAATCCACTTTTTGTTATCAATAAGATTGTCATTATGGCAGGTACCAAGAGGAAAAACAAATGAATGGTGAATGCCTGAAAAAATGTTGATTTTTGCCTTATTTTTTCGGTTTTAAATTTGTTTAAATAGTAATACTAATAATTGTGCAATGCCTGAAGTAGGGACGATAGAAAGTCAATCGGTTGAATAGAACTCGAGATTTTATGTCAACTACGTTGAAAAAAGTATTTTCGAGAAAAATACGTTAAAAGTTTTGAGTACAATTTCGGTCAATCGCAACTGTTAAGTGGTACAATGGTATGTTATACTTACGTTATGCCTATTGGACATTCCTGACTCGTGAAGTGTGCCTTCCTCGACTTCGAAATGATGAATTTCGAAAGCTCGTTCTTCCCTGCCAGCAGTTTTAGCTTCCTTAAAAGCTTCTGAATTTCGCGGGCGTAAATATTGGCAAATTGGACATTTCCTCTTGAGGACATATTCCTAAGAGTCCTAAGAGTGCAATATTAGGACTCCACTCTTATTAGGAAAAAAAGGATCGATTTCTTCACATTTCGGGGCTGAAGTACTGCCTTAAGGGCTATATACTAAGGTTATTGTGAAAATCACATTTTCTATGTATTAAAAAAAAATAACACGTTTCTTATGGAATAAAATAAACCGTATATTCTATACTTTAATCACGTCCCTAAAAAAAAAGCTTCAGGTATGTGAAGCTAACGAATCCATTTCCTCGTGAATGCTGAAGACTATCTCGCGCCATAGTCCTTTAAAAAAATCGCAATTTCTCAGGTTCTACTTGACCGATCCAGACAAACCGAAGTACAGAAAATTCCGCTTTATTTTCACCTACCAAAATCCAGGAAAAAATCAGATGGTGTTGAAGTTTGCATCGTTGGAATGCAACGAAAATTCTTCTTCATTTTCTCATATCTTTACTTCAATCACTTTCCAAACGCTTTTTTTTGCAGCTTTAGTTTTTGGATTCCTAGTAAGGATCTTAAAAAATGTTACAGTGATTTTTGTAAGCTAAATGTGCCAAAGAAATTGAGCAATAAGAGAAAAAATATTTTTCGTTGCTTTTCAACGATGCAAAATGAGAGATAGCGGATACTAACCTCGCCAGGTTCATTTCGTCACCTAAAAAAAGGAATGTCCAATCACCGACGATTTTTCGCATACGCGAATATTGCATATACACACTTTTCAATAATTTTCCATGTCCTTCAACCTCCCACGCGAAATCTCACATGGCCTCGCCGTTACGCAAACAATGGTGTATAAGGACAAAGAAATCGACGAAGGCAGCAATCACAAATTGAAAAAAAAAATCGCTTCATCAAAGCTACTGCTAACAATTATATTGCGTGCGAAAGATTTCCAGCGCGTATTTTCCGCAACGAATTCCCAGGGAAAAAAAAAGATTTCCGCGCGCATGCACGATTGGCACGTCAATTAAGTGCTGTGTATGAGGCGCGGGGACAACCGTTTCATTAGACTCGTCATATCTTGAGTCTTACGGCAGTTATATGTATATATATATATATATATATATATATATATATACACGTTATTACGCACGAGGGTATCTTCGCTGTGCGAGCCACTAATTGTCCAAGTATACATAACCACGTGGTCATCTATCGTCCCTATATATATATATATATATATATATATATATATATATATATATATATATATAAGAGTGTAAAAGACATATACGAGGCATTCCTCGTCAATTCACCCCGCCCCGGAATTTCAACTATTAAATAATAGTTCATTAAATATAGTTTGGAGACGTAATTTCCATAAGTTTTAAGGTCCACTTAAATTGATGCGTCTGAAGTTTACATCATTGCATTGCGACAAAATTATTTCTTTTTTCGTTATTCATTATTCGTTTTCGTAAATATTCTGACTCCAGAATACCAGTTTTTTTCTGACAAAATTGACGGGCCAGAATCCACTTCCATTGGGGGTCTGGATCCATTCGAATAGCGAAATTCCCTCCAGCATCGGAATGTCCGACGTGTATACAAGCGTCTTAAGCCGTCTTCTCACTTTAGGCGCTAAAAAGGCTATTTTCATGATTTTTTTCATAGGTTTATATTATAGATATTGATATAAAAAAAAGGTACACTTAATAAATACACGTTCGAAATGCATTAAATTTTGTTTTTATTTATTTATGTCACTATTTATCGACGAAAATGGTAGTAAAAAAATGGCCTTAAAAATTGTAGGTCTGCGCTGTTGATGAATTCCCGGAAATGGATCATCCGAAAAAATCAAACGATTTTAGATTCAGTATGTTAATGGCTATAGCGCATATCATACGATTTTTGATATATGCAAAAATAACAAAATAACAAAAACGAGTTTTTGTCACCGTTGTGGGGTAAAAAAAAGTTCATATCAAAATTTGAAAAAATCATTCATATGCGATGTAGCTATAGTTGTAAAGAATATGTGGTTAAAGCTTCATAAGGATCGGTTCAGTAGCTTCGAAGATTTTATCAACAAGCCGTCGAGAAACGTTGTTTCGAGAAAAACGCGTTTAAAGTTTGTTTGGGTTACATAAATACATACATTTTTAAAATATATTTCGAAAGTGTATTTATTAAGTGTAACAACTTTTATATCAATATCTATAATATAAATCTATCAAAACATTTCATGAAAATAGCCTTTTTCAGCGTCTAAAGTGAGAAGACCCCTTAATGTACTTTTCCGCACGTGCCAACGGCTTCTACTGTTGGCACATGATCTTGCATCCACGGTTTGCATCGTTGGAATGCAACGAAAACTGATTTTTTTTCTTATTTTTATTGTAGTACGATTTTTTTTTTCCCAAGATTCAAATGGAGATCTCCCAATTAGCATCTTGAGATGATTGAGCGATTTTGGTAGCTTAAATCTGGTAGAAGAAATTTGAGAAAGTGGAAAAGAGCCTCATTGGACTCCAACAATGCAAACTTCAATCCCATGTCGTCACCTCATAAAGTACCATAAAGCTATACTGTTATATATATATATATATATATATATATATATATATATATATATATATATATATATATATATATATATATATATATATATATATATATATATATATATATATATATATATATATATATATATATATATATATATATATATATATATATATATATATATATATATGAAGTATCTATAGGCAAGAAATCATATCCTCCGGTTATTAGCCCCGTCGCTTCTATGATTAATGCTTCGGTAGAGCTCGGTAAATTGGCCTTCGCTCTCGTCGTATATATCTATATGGATGCAAGTACAACAAACGTGGTGTCTCGTATGCCTGTATCCATAGAGCACGGAAGAAACGCCGGATAAATGCGCGTCACGTGCTTCTTCAGTCTCTCTCTCTCTCTCTCTCTCTCTCTCTCTCTCTCTCTCTCCCTCTCTCTCTCTGTCTGTCTGTCTCTCTCTCTCTCTCTCTCTGTCTCTCTCTCTCTCTCTCTCTCTCTCTCTCTCTCCTCTCTCTCTCTCTCTCTCTCTCTCTCTCTCTCTCTCTCTCTCTCTCTCTCTCTCTCTCTTTAGCCGTGTAGGACACTTACGAGCGATGGCAAAAGGACGAGACATGGCGCTCGCGTATCGCGGGTGTTGATGAAAGTATCCTGCGTGGGTGTTCAAGGGACGATCCATACACGAGGACTCGGAGAACAGCGTATAAGTCGCGAAGGACGAGCGCGGAAAAATAAGACGTATATACTTTGTCGGTGAAACGTGTCCTTTTTCGTTATCTTGTTTCCACGTTTATTTTTTCGAACTTTTTGAAAAAAGTGGGAAAGAGGATGGACGCGGAAAAAAGTGCATGCGGTAAAACTGATATTAAAGGACGTCGGGAGGAAGAAGAATTAAGGATATGAGGATATTATGAGAAATTGAGGATATAAGAGGTATAAGAATAACGAGAGAGAGAGAGAGAGAGATCGATTTTTTGATTCATTAAATGTTTTGTTATATGCCTCGGTATAATTTTAAGGCAACAAGGTACAAGTAAGGAAAAATAAATGAATAAAGTATAAAAACTATAAAAACATCACGTTAAAGTGGCTAAAATAACGAAAATGACAAAAGAAACAATGGAATCGAAATAATAAATTGCATGGCTTACCATTCACGTAGTAATATAATTAAAATTTCAATTAAAATGTATAAGCGGAGAAGCGATATAATCCACATAAAAAGAACACAAAGGTAAAAACAGCATAACAAAAAATAACGCAATGTAAACAACATAAGTAGAATAAAATTGAATTAAAAAATTAAAAATCGAAGAATTCGGATGCAATGAAATATAAAGAGTGCATCGGAGAATAGCAGGCGAGAGGGAGAGTGAGAGGGGGGAAGGAGGAATATGTGAGAACGGAGATCACGCATGTGACAGGAAGAGTTCACTGATCTCGTAAAAGCTGCGCGCGACGTCCCACTGGACTTCCGGTCTCTAGGGACGCGTGGTAAAAATCGCCAAGACACGCGCGGACTCCCACCCGTATACGGAACTCGATCTTAATTCGGTATTATGATTAATGCGTTGGCACACGCCTCGTCGAGTGTGGCACGACACCTATACACGTCAGACCCAATGGTGCTGATACTGGAACCTTTTTGCACGTGGATCATGATGACGAAGTTTACATCGTTGGAATGCAACGGAACTTCTTCTTGATTTTTTCATTTCTTTATTTTTGTAATAATTTTTCATAAGTTGATAATTTAATAAGTCAATAAATAATAAGTTACTAATGAGTTTATAATTTTTTATAAGATATAATAATTTTTTATTTTATAAGAAATTATAATAATTGATGAGAATCCTAATCGAAATTTATAACCAAAAGTTGCAAAATAAGATTTCAAATTATTATTTGAAATTAGGCTACTGTGACGATACAAAAATCCGTATTATTTTGAAAAAAAAAAAACGAATTTTGAAGAAGTAAGAAGAATGATTGAAAACTCGTTTGGGCATTCATTTGTATGTATATTAACAAAGTTCAGTACCAAATTTCATTTTTAAATATTTATAAACAAAAAAAAAACGATTTTTTTTCTTAAACTAGATAATATTGGCTACGACTTGACCGGGTTTTTTTTGTTTCCGTGTTATAATCACCGAAAAAAGATTTTTGATTTTTTTTCGATTTTCCGAGGAAAAATTACATCATTATTTTTAATAACTAATGAACAAAAAATGCTGACAAGGAAAACGTCCGTCAAGACTAAACTACTATTACACTAAATAAGTATACTAAATTTCAAGTCAATCCGCTCATGAGACGTCGAGAAATCGTGCACACCGTGTTGAACAACATAGTTTTGAGAAAATCGCGTTTAAAGTTTTACTAGCAATTCTATCGTTCTAATAAAAAGTTTACCTTTAATCCGCGATTCCTGCACCATACGTCGGACTCGTCAATTTGAGTTGCCTCAACCGACGAACAAGTTTTCGTCATTTTCACAATAGGCTAACCCCTTAATGGCGTAATGTCCCGAAACAATGTTTCTCAAAATTGGCTTGCGGCGTTACGCCAACACACTTCTTCCAAAAAAGCTTAAAATATTCCGAGTATCTGCTGAACCAAATTTTCCAAAAATCACGCAGGTGTACCTAGATTTTTCAAAAATTCCTCTTGTTGTAAGCCCTTTTTTTCGATTGATTGAAAAAAATATGAAACTTTTATTTTCTTGTTTTACCATTTCTGTAAAAAATAATATTCGCAAAAATTCCCTAGGCATTTCTCTAGCTATCCAAGCTGTTGTGTTGTCTGAATTCAAGGCGCAAAAGATTCTCGAAGGTAGACTTACTTTTCCACCCCCTGGAGCAGCGCTACCCCTTAATGATATCGCCCTCAACCGCGCGATATTATTTTCTCTCCACTCGTTGGACGAGATCCTCAAGAGTGATAAATAATTCAGTGTATTTTCCTCGATATCGACTCGTTTCTTATCACTCCCCGGGCATCGTCGAATTTTTCGAACGAAATTCATAAATGTAACTGGAAATTCAGGAACGGAAGATGCGCTCCCTTGATTTGCTCTCCTATACGGAGGAAAAGCTTCATAAATTTTATGTACCTTTTTCCCTCCACGGGAATTGATCCATACGCTCTTATATTCGCTGGTCGAGACGTCCGTCTAGACCGGCGGAGTACTTTTACCCTCTGTATCCACCCGCATTGCCCATACACACGTTTACCGTGTGTGTACAGCAATGACTGAGGAAGCAGACGAATTTATTTGAGGCGGAAAGCTACGCGGAAAAAGCTTGTCCGAAAGATAGGGCTTTTCTCCTTTTTTCGTGATTGCTTTCTAACGGGATTGCTTTCGAAGCCATTTAGCGCAACGAAATGGACACCCGGCAAGATTCTCGCGGCCATATCGATGTGCAAATTTTTATCTGTCTATTTTAATCTATTTAAATCTATCTGCACTCATTTTTAATGTCCTCCATGTACGTAGACAAGGTGGCCGGAAAAGTGACACCCAATAGGGAAATTTACATACCTCGGATCAGTGTCCGAATCACCCCCATGTATGTTCTACGATTTTTTTTTACTTTTTGAGAAAAAAGCTTTTTTTTCTCATTTTATTATATTTTTCTTTCTCTTATTTTATTTATGTGTCGTGTTATTTTATTTTTATTTATTTTCTTTACTTTCTCTTTCTCTTAAGGGAGGAGATAGCTTTCGGCGAGGAAATAATTGCAGATATTCATGATTTTTTTTAAAGGAAATATTTCTTTACCATTTTTTAGACTTGGGGTGTTTTATCACTACTTTTGACTGTTACGTGGTATTTGTTGTCGGACGGCGTGACACGTAGCGTCGGCGGGATTAATCTGAAAAAAAACCAACGAGAGTTTTTCTTTTATTAACACTCATATGTAGAATATGAACCTAGAAAAAGTGAGAAATGAGGAAAATCGATGAAATGGTACGCTTTGAAATAAACGAATTGAATTTTTCGAAAAAAAATGGCTAAAATATTACAATAAAAAAATCCTTTTTTTCAAAAATATTTAGGGTCATCTTTTAGGCTTTTTTTAGGTTACAAAAATTCGTACCAAATTTCATCAGAATCGATTAGTTTTTCAGCTATACGTCACGCCAGTTTCGAAAATACAGTTTAGAAGATTGTGCCCTACCTTCGCCATTTTTAAAAGATTAATAACAATTGAAAAATACCATGTAACAGCCAAAAGTGATAATAAAACAGACGTCAAGTCTCAAATATGGTCAAGAAAGATTTCCTTAAAAAAAAATCATTAAAATCATCAAATGTTTTCCTCACCCAAAAGTATCGCGCCCTTACAATTTCTCTTATTTTATTAATAATAGGATTGAGAGGATCAGTCACTCGGTTCAAAAGATAAAAAAAAAATACGAGACTAAATGACTCCTAATTGCTTTTAGAAACTTCTGAGAGGAAAATGCATAAACGAAAAAGAAAAATCTTGCGCTACAGGAAAACTCGAAAAAAAATCCAGTCTTTTTTTCTCGAAAACTAAAAAATATCGTAGAACATACATGGGGATGATTCGGATAGGTATTGATACGAGATATCCAGATTGTCCTTTTGGACGTCACTTTTCGGCCCATCTGGTATACAAATAGATCCACGAGGAGAAATAAAAATTACGTAGACATATTGATGAAAAAATTTATTTAACATTGACACAACAATAAGTGAGTTTGACAATAGGATTTTTGTTGCCAATGAGAGTATTGCCGGCTGGAGGAAAATTCACGTTGAAAGCTATACTTTTCCTCGCAGACAGGAAACTCATCGTCCTGTGTATATATTGAGTCAGCGATAACGCGATAAGGGATATATCCGATTATTCGTACGCAACAATAAAGGGGCCTACATACAAGTGTTCCGATTCCATCGCATGCCGGGAAGGGTCTAGCGCGAATGGAGAATTGTCTGTGTCATGCGAGTGCCAAATTCGATTTCTCATTTAGCCTCATATACGCACTACCCCTCTGGTATTCGAGATAGAGACTCTTCCGCTACCAAATTCACCCTAGCCCTCGAGGGGGTGTAGAAAAAATAAGGCTTGATTCGCCAAATACGAATGCCCTTATTCTTGTTTTCCACTTACTGCGGCGAATGAAACTGGCGAAAAACATCGATCGCCGCAAACGCAAGAACTTATTTCGATCACATAAAAGTTAAGGGTGTCTATGGCTTACTAAAATGCTCCCTGAACGATGGCTCACCAAAATGCCACCTCGGCGATGAAATTGAAATTGTTACTTCGGTCGTTCTGAGTTTTATTTTCACAATTGAAAATTGTGATTTTAAAGGCCAAAGCCACTCCAGTTCTGCAAAAAACGCTAATTTTGAGAATTTTTTTTAAAGAGTACAATGAAAGCAGCAAAAAAATAATTGGAAAACTTTATTATGCATACTTTTACACGTACGGTTTTTTTAAATGGTTTTTCGACTGAAAATGGCGACGTTGGAGTCCAAGACTGCAGAGTCAGACGGAAATGTTTCTCCAGTAGTTTTCAACCTAGAACAAAAAACCTAAAAATGTTGAAAATGTAGGTACACAAAAGGCACTGCGTACAGAAATTCGAAGATACCTTCTTCAAAAAAAGATAGTGCAGATTTGAACGAAAATTCTCATTTTTGAGCAAAAAAACCACATCCAAAATTTCAAATGAACCGAAGCAAATTTGGCTGAGTTACGTTTCCGGCCAGTTTAAAAAAGCATGGTTACGAGAAAAACGCGCGTAAATATTGATCTAACATTTAGCAATAGAACCTGTCGATTCACCTTCAATCTGCAATGCCAGCAAAATATTTGGCCTCCCAAATGAACATTCTCCTCTTCCTTTCCTTCCCTGAAAATTTGAAAATCCTCGAATGGTTGCACCCGGCAATTTGCAGTATTTTCAGATTTCTCTACTAGGCCGTTTTTTTTTTATTTCACAATTTTCGCTGAAAATTGCATTACGATAATTATTCCATCACAACAATCTGCTTAATGGAATATCATTCAAGGGATCAAATCCCTTATACACGTGTATTCAAACAAACGATAAAAAAACGTACACGAAAAATTGCAGATAACGTATTTGCAATTTTTCTCTTTGTTTTCGCTCTCGTTCCGTCGTAATTGTCGGCTGGGGCGCGCGAATATGCGGCCCGGAAAGCCACGGGCCAGTTTTCGAACGAAGGGAAAAAGCCGAGGGAAAACATCGGGTTAGAGATTTCCGCACGAATGCTGCGTTGGAAAAATGCTTTGTGGGTGGGACGAGTAAACGGAGGATGGAAAGCGACGGGCAGACACACATGGGGACGCGAAAAGCTCTCACAGTCACACACACCCACACACACACTCACCCCCGCACACGCACACACACACACACACACCTACATCGACACTCACGCCGACCCACACACATCCGCACACACGCACGCATGCACACCCACACACCGACACACATGCACCTACACACACACACACACCTACACCGACACTCACACACACCTATATCGACACACGCACCCACACACACCTATATCAACACACGCACCCACACACACTTATATCGACACACGCACCCACACACACACACACCTACATCGACACTGACATACACCTATATCGACACACGCAACCACACACACACACACCTACATCGGCATCTACATCGACACACACACACACACACACGCGCGCGCGCACGCACCCACACACACACACACACACACCCGCGCATACGCACCCACACACACACCTACATCGACACATGGACACACGCACACCCACACACCTCCATCCACACACACACACACACAAACACACACACACACACACGCGCGCGCGCGCGCGCACGCATTACACACACACACACACACACACACACACACACCTACATCGACACACGCACGCGCGAAAAGCTCTCACAGTCACCTACATGACGTGAAAAGCTCTCACAGTCACACACACCCACCCACATCCACTCCTACGCACACACACACCCACTTACACACACACAAACGCGGCTATACGTATGAACGTGTGCTCGCAAAAGCGGTGTTTTAATCTTCCTCTTAATTTTTTTTCCTCTCCCTCTCTTTCCCTCCGTTCGTATACCGCTAAATTCATCTCGTTCCGCTTGCGATACGTGCGCGATACAATTATATTTCTCAGCTGCCTCGAAAATACGCCACGCTTATAATGTCAGAGATAATTCTCCGACTTTTATATACATTGGAATGCTCTGAGAAAAAAAATGTCCCGTACCTTCACCGGGTACCCGAACGAATAATTTCACTTGTTTGTACAATCTCATTACCATACTGTTGAAGTTGGCATCATTGGAATGCAAGGAAAATTCTCTTTTATCACCGTTTAAATTTTTTTATCGTTATCCAAAATGATTTTTCGATAGACTTAGGTTGTAACGGTCTAATGAGCATCTTAAAAAAAGTTTGCCGAAGCTTTGATCTGCCTGGGAAAAAATTGCAATCAGAAAAAGAAAAGTTTCGCTGCGTCCCAAAGAAGCAAACTTCAATTTCATGTCATGACCAATGTTTTTTCGCCTTTGTTCGTGACGTAATAGTGTGGATCCTTTATCTTTCTTTTTTAGATATTACATGTGAAGAGTCAAATGCGAAGCGGGATGGGAGTGTGATAAGGGCCTCCTGGGAAAACGATAAATCGGTGAGTTCACATTCATTTATTTTCACTTATATTTATACATCGAATCTATGGGATCGAGCATCGAATTATTGGTGGATATACGTCGCGATTATATATTTGTTTAAACTTCAAACAGCCCTTCGTGTACCCTTGCGGGCGTTCACGAGTCGATAACTTTCGATTTCACCCCCGCACTTGCCACTGCACCATTTCAAGCTTCTGACAGAACCCCCGGACGATTCGTGAATGTCATACATGATTTTTTTCCATTGTCAACTTTCGAGACGTTCCGATACCTTTATAGGCCCGACGAGCAAACGATAAGGGTGAATGGGGCATTTTACGAGATTCGAATATCGAAGGGGATGACTTTTTCTTCGCGCTGCTGAAAGCTCGCGTATTTTTCGCGTAGAATTGATATTTTTTTATACTTTTCTCGCGTTTCTCTATATGAACGGAAAGCTCGCGGTGAGTGTGCGCCGAGACCATTTTCTTCGCGGCACTGGAGAGATTCTCGCCCTATCGCGAACCTCATGCGTTTCGATATGAAACATGGCCTCTTCCTGCCCAGTGCATAGTCGATTTTCTCCGCGTACTGTCGCCTACTCGTATGCATTTATGGTATTGCGTTTACGCTCTCTCTCCCTCTGTCTCTTGATAGTTTCGCTTACCGCGGTGCAGACTGGTGTCTGTAATAAAAAGTGGCAGTTTCCTGAGAATTGAATATAAGGGCGTGGGTGGTGAGGGAGGAAAAGAGCGCGGTGATAACGGGTCTCGATCGCGTCCACGGTTACTTTTCATTTCAACCCGCCCCCCTAAAATTAGGGGTTGGGGGCGCTAAAATTGATCGTAAAGGGGGAAAAAATTGAACGCACCCTTTGCGTTCAATTTTAGGTCCCCATCGTGCTCATCGTTCCTTTCTTTCTCTTTCCTGAAATGAATAAAATGTCGTAACTCAAAAATTCTCAAAGTTGCACTTACCTGTCAGATTTCATCTTCCATTCGTGACAAGTGACATTCCCTTTTTTCAACCCTCCCTATAAGTTCTCTTGACAATCCCTCGTATACGGAAACTCAAAAATATTGCTCTCCCAACGGAAACGTTTCTACTGACCACGTGATGATGTAGAACCTTGCATATCGCTGGAATTCAGCGAAAATCCATCTCTTTTCTTTATTTCTTCATTTTGATTACTATATAAACTCTTCTTTCGCACCTTTAGGTTATGGATCCCTGATATGAATATTCCAAAATATCTCAGTGATATTTGTGGCCGAAATCGACCCCCAAAAAATCAAGCAATATGAAGAAAAAATAATTTCGTCGCATTCCAACGATGCAAACTTCAATGCCATCTCACGTGGACATAATCTTATTTCATCGTGCAATAATAAAAAAAAAAAAGCGTTGATCATCCGTCACTCTCTCAATCGAGGTTTCGATCGGTCGAGCTCGCACTGAACAACTATGATGTTAAAAAATATTATAGTAGTCGTACTTTTTTTTGACGGCCAGTTCGAGTGTACCGAAATTTTCCGGCCCGAACTGCACACGGTGGAAAACAACTCGATTTTTTTCATCCCCACTAGGATCGAGGGATGGAAAAAGAAATTACAAAATCGGCAACAGTGCATTGCCATGTCGCTGCACACGTGATTCTAGCTACGTCCAAGGGAGAGCGTGTGCGTGAAAAAAAAAGAGAGAGAGAGAGAGAGAGAGAGAGAGAGAGAGAGAGAGAGAGAGAGAGAGAGAGAGAGAGAGAGAGAGAGGGTGAGAGAGGGCGAGAGAGAGGGGGGGGAGCGAGAGGGGGGGCGAGAGGGAGAGAGAGGGCGAGAGAGAGAGGGAGAGAGAGGGAGAGGGAGGGAGAGAGAGAGAGAGAGAGCGAGAGAGAGAGAGAGAGAGAGAGAGAGAGAGAGAGTAGTGCATGGAATCTCATATGACAAAGTGAATTTTATCACATCCTTTATCGAGTAGCGTTGACGATTCTGTTGCTCTCATTTCCTCTCTCGTTCCATTCCTGTTCGGCGATCCTCTCCCCCGCCCCCTGGAATGCTTCGCTGCCCCTGCATTCGAAATATCTATATGTACGTGCGAGAGCATCCTGTGCAGTAGACAGCCAGGGAAAAAAGCCATGTGGTGTCGAGTCGCAAACGACTCGATTACGGGGCGATTTCGGGACGATACATATACGTTCCGGACGTACGAACGGACAGACCTACGAAGCAGAGAATGTACGATAGACAATACATAACAGTGATAGCAAGTTACACATGCACACACACACACACGCATATATGTTTAAATAAATAAACATTCACAGGGTGTCCCGCTTAAAGTGAAACAGAGAAAAATCTCGAAAAGCCTCGAAGCCTGATCGAAAAAGTTCATCGTGTGCAGTTCGAACCGGAAAATTTGGTCCACTCGAATTTGCCGTCGAAAAAAAGTTCGACGGGGATACTTTTTTTTTTGTTTCATTGTTGTTCAGTACGAGATTAACCAATCGAAGCCTCGATTGAGAGGGTAACGGGTGATCAACGCTTGGGTGTTGAAAGATTATGTCCACGTGGGATGATAACGAAGCGGAGATCGTTGGAATATAATGAGATTAATTTTTCTTCATATTGCCCAATTTTTTGGGGGTAGGTTTAGGCTGCAAATATCACTGAGTATTTTTGAAGATCCTTAGAAGGGATCCATAACCTAAAAGTTTGCAAGAAGAGTTCAGATGGTAATCAAGATAAAGAAATAAAAAAAGAGAAAGATTTTCGCTGCATTCCAACGTGACATGAGGAATGTCACTTGCCACTGTACAACTTTGGTTCGAACTTAAGTTGTAAAGTGTCAAGAGCAAGCGGAAGACCAAAATATCAACTCCCTATTGAAGGCTTTGAAATTATATGAAGTTTCAATTTTTTAATGCAATCACAATTGTTTTTATCATGCCTGTATCTACACCTGATGTCAATGGATTTTTTTATATCATCCATCGATGTATTTGCGTTCACATAGGATACAGACCTGGAACAATTGCACTGTACGCCATTAATAAATGTTCAAAATGGAAAATCATAAAATTAGCCGAGGAAACATAAAGTACAACGTTGAAAATAAATAGCTTGGCTATCTCGGCAAACGTGTATCCGGTCGTAAACGCAGTGTCCTATCTTTTGCGCATTACGAAAGTCGATACAATTTGCCCCGATCTACTCTGCGTGTGCACCCTTCGTATTTGTACGATCGATATACAATAGCGACATTCCGCAGCGGGTATATCGTCGCTTTGATTGCACAGGAAAATTACATTGTTACACGCGCCTCTGTCTACGGGCTCTCTGATTCTCAATAAAACCGTGAATTCTCTCTGCATATATATACATATACACACACACACACACACACACACACACACACACACACACACACACACACACACACACACACACACACACACACACACACACACACACACACACACACACACACACATATATATATATATATATATATATATATATATATATATATATATATATATATATATATATATATATATATATATATATATATATATATATATATATATATTTCTCGTACACTCCCATTCTCGACTCGCGAACTCTCGTGTCACTAATACCCCGCGCGAGCCTCGGCAAAAGAATCTCCTCTGACTGCTATTTGATTTATTTTTCTATCAGCGAAAAAAAAACCACCCCACGTATCACGAACGTGTATCAACGTAAAATTGCAATTTTTCCGCTATGCGAACGAGAATATCGGGCCTCGTGTTTCTCGCATTCTCACATTCGTGAACACGTATGAATATAGATATATGTATATACAGGGTGGGCCGAAAATTGACGTCGAAAAGAAAAATCCAGATGCCTCATACATATCCGAATCACCCTCAGGCAGAGTGCCGGTCGAAAGTTTTCCATCACTATGGATAATTGCAAAACATTTTATCGCTTTGGATAATGACAATTTTTATCGCGCGATGACTGCAAAATTATAGAATAATATTATTCATTTTATAGAGCTGTCTTCGTAAAATGCGAAATAAAATTAATTATATTACTCTAATATAATGTTGCAATTATCGAAAGTGATCGAAAACTTTTGGCAGGGAGTTTATGTTCAACGATATTTTTTTAGTTTTCGAGAAAAAAAAGGGTTCGTTTTTTTCGAGGTTTTTTGTAGCATAGCTAATATGTTTATGTCATGCGTATGTACTCTTAGAAGTTTTTAAAAACAATTGAAAGTCATTTACACTGGTATAAGGATTTTTATCATCTAAAATTTTGTAACTGATCCTCTCGAAACCTATTTTGTAATCCTTTGGTCAAAATCTGAGGAATTTACGTTAGTGATCAGTTGGTAATTTATTTATGGCTTAACAGTACCCTTCGTAATGATAATACACGTGAAAAAAAAAATCGCGAGGAAAGTACATACACAAAAGTGAAAAATTAAAAAATATTTTGTTTTCTTGAAAACAATAAAAAGATCGTAGAACATGGATGGGGGTGATTGGCATAGGTATTAATACGAGGGATCCAGTTTTCCTTTTGGACGTCACTGTTTCGTGTCACCCTGTATATCGCGGAGCGTACCTTTCGTGTCACGGAATCCCTCGCTTTTCTCTCGTTTTCCCCTTTGTATTACGGGAAGAACACGGAAACGAGATATATCAGCTTTGCCACACATATACCTGTACGGAAGCTTTTCCTTTTTTTTCCCCCGTTTCATTTTTTTTCCATTTCACCGTTCGGTTTGTACAGCCGGTCTCTGACGACGAGTCGTTGCGCGTGGAGACAAATGCAGTTTAGGAATGCCAAGGGCGGGGTAGGAAGAGCAAATTGCAAATTCGTTCGTGTGTCGTACCGCGCCGGGCTCTCTTATTTTACATCGTCGGGAAACATAGAAAACGCGCAGTCGCCGCGCTTATGCCTCGTGTTCAATGCCCCATGTACAGATATACGAGCTAGTTCTTATGGTAAAACATTCGTATACATACATAATTCAATGGTCGGAACACAGACCCAGGATATATTTGTTTCGTCGCGAGAAATTTTCTTTTTTTTTTTCGTCAAGTACAAGTAGCATCGTAAAAACATGGAAACTTTTTCCCCGTGTCCAAAGTTGAGTTGAGTTAATTTTAGTTGAGTTAATTTTAGTTGAGTTATTTTTAGTTGAGTTATTTTTTAGTTGAGTTATTTTTTAGTTGAGTTATTTTTAGTTGAGTTATTTTTTAGTTGAGTTATTTTTAATTGAGTAATTTTAGTTAAGATATTTTTCGTTGAGTTATTTTTTCAGCTGAAATTTACGAATTGAGCTGAAAGCACGCATTTTTTTATGACATAATAGTTGTTCGAGGGGTGAGTGCAAATTATTTTCAGATCGCAAAGCGCGAATTTTTCGTCCAAATTTAAAGGAGAAAAAATCAATCTTCCTAGCCTCCTAGGAGGCCTCAAGTTAGGGAGCTTAAATTTGGCAAGAATTTTTTTAGCGCTCATAATATTTGTAAAAGGGATGAAAGCTGATTTTTTCCCGATACACCCTAGTATGTGTGTATATATATATATCACGATACAGAGGTAGCAATCCATGCTAATCACGGGATAAATCGAATGCTCGCGTGCAATCGCAATTAATTGGCGCCACGACGTGTCGCGTTACACTCTCGTGTGGAGCAATCGAGTCTCTGTTAGCATGTGGCCACTTTCAGTGTAGGGCAGTATCCTGCGACGCATACTGCTGCGGTCTCTGTACACCGACAAACCTGATTAAGGACTGATTACCTCGAACGCGATAATTTTCCTCTCTCTCTCTGTTACTCCTTCCCCCCCCCCCTCTCGCTCTCTCTCGCTCTATCTTACTTTTTCCCGGCTGCTCTCTTATTATAATAACATATCGTAACACGTAGTATATAATATACGCCCCTCTTTTTTTCTTCTTATCTCCATGCGACTTCCTTTCCCGCTATTCGATCGCGCCAGCTCCGCCGACAACCATAAATACACCTATGGCCATTGGCGTACACAACATTTTTTCCTTAAGGGGGCGGGGTGGGGTTGACAAAAAGTGGTTTCATCCACAATCATCTTTTGAAAAAATAAACTTGACATTATCGTCGATAATCACGTAACACACGAAATATGAAGCTTCAATCACACGTTCATCTTAACATTTGTACTCTTGCGATACCTTGAAAAATAATGAACACATTTTTCATCACTCTTTAATCCAGTTTCCAATCTTTAAACGATACTTTCAGTAGGTACTCATTAAATGAGTCTTAGTTTTCTATTTTTTTCTGCACATTGGCCCAACACTTTTCTAGTTGGAGGTTTTTTTTTTGACAATGTCATTCTCAATGTTTAGCACTGACGTATGACAGAATCGTTCCTGAAGCATTGTGCTTCTAAGCCACGTTTTTATCCGGCTGATGGCAGAAAAACTCCTCCTACAGATTCCAAATAGAATCGGATCGTAAATACATAGAATAAAATTAATCATTCGTTTCAAGACTGCTTTTTATTTTGTTTTCGGTGATAAATCGCAAAAACTTTCTTGCCAACCTTATATTAAGACTTTTAAATAATTATCGGTGAAATCCTCTGCGTTCTTCGTATTCAATTTAAAAATGCGTCAACTGCGTGGATTAACGCGAGATTCTCAAATCGGCGTTTTAGATTTCCAATTATATTGTCTATTGCTTGGTAGTAAATGTTGATCTTACAGTATTTTTCTGTCAAATTCAGCTGGCAAATCTAACGCATTTGTTTTGCCCACAGTTAACTTGATTGTGAAATTTGAATATGTATTCAAATTACGCATTGAAATAGATACTTTTGTACACAAGTTACGAAATAATCAGGAAAAAAAATTGTTCAAGTTTTATTAAATTAATGTTGCATGCTTGATTGGGTGAAAGAAATTAAATTAATCGATTATTTGAATTTAATTATTCTGGATAATATATGTGTGTGTGGGGGGGGGGGGGGGGTGTCCACGCCTTTAGTAGTCTGTTTCTCAACGTTGGTAGCAGAATCGAGTAGAAATAATTTATATACACTACCGGCGAAAAATTGCCTGACAAAAATTCTAAAAAGTTCCAGTACGATTTTTCATGCCATTTCGCCGGTAATTGACATACATGAATTTAATAAACGGCATTTTGAAGGGGGGGAATTCACCTTCATTCCGTTTTTTTAATATTTTTTACAATTTTTTTTACATCTAGTACCCTTTCCGAAAACGACCATTCTTTGCCTTTTTTGTTCCTTTTTTGGTGGACCCCTATAACCTTTTTCAAATGCATTTCTATGACCTGAATTATAAAGGGGGAAGCTCAAGTTTCAATGCTGTTTTTTTTCAAAGCTTCGTACAATTCTTTTTTCCAAAGATATTTTGATTTTTGTTTTCAAATGAGACAATTTGAAAAATAACGTGTAACGCGAAAACGACAAGGATCCAAGGAAAACCTGAGAATAGTGAGAAGTTGAATCGGTTTTCGTTGAGTTCGCGAGAACAGTTTCAGATTTTTTATTTTCACTTATTTTCGGTAAAAATCAGATGATTTAATTACCGTAGCTCGAGGACTGAGGGGTTTGTGGTCAAATTACAAGAGCCAACCCCTGCCCCCTCCTGGCTACGCCAATGGCAGTACAGGCGCTAGAATATATATATATACGTGTGTGTGTGTGTGTGTGTGTGTGTGTATATATATATATATAATTCACCCATGTGCACGACGTCTCGTCGTTGGGTTCGCAATAATAACTCGACATGAGACGAAATTGCACTGTAATTTTGTGAGGTGGCGCCGAAGAATGAAAAAAAAAGTACAAGAAACCGCACACTCTTAATTTTCGCGCTAACGGGCACCCGTACAAAGTGCATTGGGTGTACGTGCACGAAGCGCCGAGGGATGAAATTCATCAATGTATACGTCCGGTCGTTTGCACACATCGTGAAGTTTTGCAATTAGGAGCTGATTATCGAACTATTAGAATGCATTACACTCGTGCCTATCGCACGAGATTAGCCTCCGATCGTATGTGCGCTTTGCCATGCGTGAAAGAACGCCGGAGCAAAAGGCATGGCTGAGAGATGGAGCTTTTTGTGCGATAATTTGTGTTTCAATGGAAGAACCATTTCTCAGGATAATCTTTTCATGTCGTTTCCTCGTTCACCGATAAATTCTATTTCTATATCTAAATGGAAAGTGGACTTTAAATCCGTTTTGTGCACGGAACATTGTTTATTGGCACATCAAGCTGTTTCGTTTTTTTTGCGTTTTTATTCTTTTAAATCAGAACGATTTTCGATAAAACGTTTTTATGAATCTTCTTTTATTTATCTAAAAATTATTTCGACGACGTTCGATTTTAAGTGGATATATATATATATATATATATATATATATATATATATATATATATATATATATATATATATATATATATATATATAATGCCATCCCATAAATAATGCGGTTTTTTCGATTGCATTTTGCATTACGAACAAGTCAGTTTTGGAAGAGAGGATTTGAAGGTCTACTAGAAAGAGCAAGAACACGAAGGAGAGGATATTTTAGATTAAAAAAGATTTTTGTTTATCTTATTTTTGAAGAATAAAAGTATAAAAGTTCGTATTAGATTGGGATTTATGGGATAATGCTTATCCCATAAATAATGGTGAATTTTGTATTTTTATTTTTCAAAATTAAGATAAACGAAAATATTTATCCCCTAAGCCAATATCTAGATGTATAGACATATATTTACTTTAACAGTCGAAAGCAGCTCATTTTTGGCATTGTTTCAATGCAAAATGGTATTGATACATTTCTGTGAAAATTTGGTATTTGAAAAAGTATCATGTGAAGAAAATCCTGCAATTTTTTGGTGTGAAAATATTTAATTATCATCGATTTACAGCCGATGTCCGGGAAGCACCTCTCAAAAACGTATTTTGCGGTGCCCTTCTAAACCAGGTTGTCTTATATCATAAAATCAAACTGATCTCGTTAGTATATTAGTTCATCCTATGATTAATCGAAGGAATTTCCGGAATATAAGTTTTAAAAAAATGGAACGTGCTCAAAGTGAGACTTGATTATTGCGAAAAGAAAATGGCATTTTTCGTTCATCGAATCGAAAGTATATATCGAAAAGAAAATCCTTCGTAATGCTATATTTTTTAATCGAGACAAAGCCCTAAAAATTTCAGGAAAATCGATGCAGTAGTTTTTGAGATATTTTGCTCACCGACTTCGAAATCTTACTTTCGAGAAAAAAACCTTCAAAGCTTCGAACGACACTCCGAGCGTTCCGAAGGGCGTCAGCATAACAGCCTATAAATCTGTCAATGTCAATCCAATCACTTCGAAATTTTCCGGGAACATTTATAAGATGATACACTGTCAAAATATATTGCTCCTGAAAAGAGTGATTTTTTTGCAACTTTCACAACTAGGCATAACCCCTTAAAGTCGAATGTCTCGGAATTGAAGTGTAATGCCCTCGAAATTTTCGGAAAACATTGATAAGATGACATCCTGTCAAAATAGATTGGTTTTGAAAAAAGTGTTTGTTTTTTTTACAATTTTTACCACTAGGCCTGACCCCATAAATTCGAATGTCTTCGAAATCATTTTTCGATAAATAAAAGATTATTTATAAAAGCGAAATTTTCCGGCAACATTTACAAGATGATATACTGTCAAAATATATTGCTCCTGAAAAAAGTGATTTTTTTTCAACTTTTACAACTAGGCATAACCCCTTAAAGTCGAATGTCTCGAAATTCAAATGTAATTCCCTCGAAATTTTCGGAAAACATTTATAAGATGACATCCTGTCAAAATATATCGGTATTGAAAAAAGTGTTTTTTTTTTCACATTTTTTACCACTAGGCATAACCCCTTAAAATCGAATGTCTTCGAGATCATTTTTCGATAAATAAAAGATTATTTATACAAGCGTTACTCCATATTTATATTTACGGCCGAAAATAAGTGCATTGATCGAGGATATATCGAGGGCGTATCGTTAACGCGAGGATGATTAGCGCGATGAAAGAAAAATGAGCCTTGCCAGCCTCGCCGCGCCACTTCTTCGTCATCTTCCTCTGTTCTCTTTATCCACTTCGTCGTTCGCCATCGTACTTTTCTTTTTATTTCAATCCGAATCTCGCTTACGCGCCTCTAATAAGTCGCCATCGAGGCGATAAGTGGTAGGTGCACCGAGGCTCCGGTGCATGCACACGTACATGTATACACATACGTATAAGTGGCTACACCGACCGCAGTTCCAGCAAGATCGATGATCGGTAACTGCCGCAAAAGTTACGGTCGCTGGTCCGGTCCCAGTGATTGGCCGCCGAGAGCCGACCTCGAGGAGAAGACGCAATTACCGAGTGTCTCGCTGTACTGAACGTTAAAGATTTGTCGCGAGCATATGTAGGTACGAAAGTAGCTGGAATTTGAATTAATTAGGCACGGTAATCGTGTAAAAATTTTCCCCGAGTTCACGTGGACGCAGCAATCTTAGCCTCGTCTTTATCTTGGAGACGTTTTTCTTTAATACCATGGACATTTAATGGACAATACACGAATACATTAAATTCAATTAAATGGAGAGTGGAAAATGCAATTAAATCAAAGCAAGAGTCCAAAATGTAATCAAAAAGATTTAATTACATCAAATTAAGAGTCAACATTGAATTAAATCAAATTAAGAGTACAAAATTTAATGAAATTAAATTAAACGAAAAAATCAAATTGAGTTGAATTAAGAGTAAAAAATTACCTAAGTTAAATCAAGAGTAACGAATTAAATTTAATTAAATTCAAAAATGAATTTAAAAACGTAGCATTGTGATTCTAGTGATTACTAAACTAGTGACTAGTTAAATTAGTGTAAGACGCGTTTAAAACATTAATTAGTGTAAGACATTAAATTCCATTAAACGAAGAATATAAAATTAAGTCAAATTAAGAGTAAATTTTGAATCAAGAGTAAACAATTTGATTGAATTAAATTGAAAACTAAAAAGAAGGATGCAGTAATTCTAGTGATAGGATTATTACATGTCCATTATTAGGACTTTTCTTCTAACCTAACGAAACTTTTCAATTCTAAATAAATTTTAGGTAAAAGAGTATTTGCTCATAACATTTTTAATGCATTTTTTTTTGCGCCGAACGGAGTCATAAAAACGGCCGTGTTTTTTTGTTTAGCAGGAGGCCGACCACTGTGCAGTGAGATTGGAAGTTGGCAAGAGAGATTCGCGCGGAACGAGAAATCGCTGCGAGAGCGTTGCGATGATAATTATGGTGGACTCGTCTGTGTTACTCCATTATGAACACATACCAATGTATATACTTATATATATGTGTGTGTATATATATATATATATATATATATATATATATATATATATATATATATATATATATATATATATATATATATGCGGTGAGATCAAAGACGGAGCTGCCGCCCCGTTTGCAATCGATAACGATTCCATACGACGATAACGTACGACGAGAATATCGCGGTATTCGCAACCGCATAATATCGTCAGTTTTTGTTAAATGAAGACATTTTTTTGTGGCTATGGGCGAGGCGAGCACACATCAATATACTCAGCGTACTTGCCGGAGCTGTATACAGTGTGGAATTTATAATATATATAACAGCTCGAGGTATAAAAAGCACTGTACGAATTAACTCCCGAACGACGGCGATGACGATAGCGATGGAATGCCGTCGGTACACGAAGATGCACTTTGCGCATTTCCGACGCGCTTGCACTCTGCAAAAAATCCTAGAGTTATGTGTATCAGTGTATTTCGCATATTCTGTGATTTTTGCCGCGACGAAGGATCGCGAATTTTTTCGCTGAAAAATAATAAAAAAAACAAAACGAAAATGCAAAGAATTTGCAAACGCACCAGATGTGAGTCGAGATGAATGATTTTCCTCATTCTCAACTCCTCTTTCACCGAAAGCACATATGCTTTTATTATATTATTATATATTATACATACTTTTATTATAAGCACATTTTCTTATCGCTAGATCCCGTTAACGAGCAGCGCGATTTGCTGGAGATTTATCGTGCTTCTTTAAGGTGGAAGAAATGTTGGAAAGGCGCGTTGGGAGCGAGTAAAGTCAACGAGCATTAATCGCCATTGATCGATTGGAGTTTGGTCGTAGTAAGATTGTTAAAAGAAATCTTTACGACGCAGGAAATAAAATGTTTACTTCCGGTGACGGTAAGGGCGCTGGAGCCTCGGCAAAAATTCAAAGTCGGAACTTCCCTTGGCGCTATACAGGGTGTCCCGTTACGAATGGATAATCGTGCAACTGACGATAGGCCAGATCATTTCCTACTATATGCTGGAATTTCAGTTGAGTAAAAGTCCCACGGTTTTCGAGATAAAAATCATCTGCTTTTGGTTTTTCGCATGCAATTTCTACAATTGATACATTTTTTGACCCGGTTTTTTTTTTAAATACTCTTGGTTATTTGGTTTATCTAGAAAAGTTTTCCTCTTAACCTTAGATGTTAAGGGGCTATACCAGTGTGAATGCTGAAAATTTGGGCGATTTTCGGGAATTTTTTGGAAGAAAAGTCCGCAATTAAATATTTCGGAAAATTAAGAATATATTTGGCTTCATTCGATCTATATTACATAATTTTTTCATAGAAAAATATTGAGATCCAAGCGGCTTATGCGCTGCCTTCGGAGGTGCCAAAAAAAATCCTCCACTGCTGACATGATTCCGGCCGATTAAGTGGCTGAAACCGAAAAAGGAAAAAAATGTCGTTAAACTGGAAGGTATTTCCTCGACAATGACGCAGGATTTTCGAAAAATATCAAAATCTAACAAAATGGCGTAGTGATGAAAAAAAGTCTGTTTTCTTGCCTATAAAATGGTCGTTTTTTTCACTGACAAATCGTCAACTTTCATCCAATCAAAAATATCCTACGTCATTGTAGAGTAAATATATTCAAGAGTACTCAGTTCAAATTTCAAGTCAATCGGATAATTGCTCTTTGAGTTACAATGACAGAAATTTTGAAAAATCTCATTTGATATTCTTGTAAGTATAAAAATCTTGACAGTATAATAGTCTTATAAGTATGAATCTTGAAAGTATAAAAAACTCATCTCATATTCTTGAAAGTATAAACTATCGAAAAATGCCAAAAAAATCGTTTTTTTTTTAAGTGTCACACTGGTATAGCCCCTTAAGGAAACTTTATGAAAAAATATCTTATGCAGAATTTTCATACCAACCAATTCGAACATCTGACTTTGATAGCCTGCGGTGTAAAAAAAACGTACTACGCATATCGTGCCAATTACTTCGAAAAGTTGCTTAGTTATTGTCGATTCATATCATTTGTAGAAATCACATGCGAAAAACCAAAAGCGGATAATTTTTTTTCGAAAAATAACACAAAGCCCAAAATCCCGAGAACCGTGGGACTTTTACCAAACTGAAATCCCAGCATATAGTAGGACATGATCTGACCCATCGACAGTTCCAGGATTATTCATTCGTAACGGGACACCTTGTATAATACAACGTCAGCAAAAGACACCACAAAAAATACTCACACAACTTTCCACAATCGTTCGGGCACACGTAAATCTCATTCTGTCGCTGCAAATTCTCCTTTTGTCAAATTTATTTCCACGTGTAGCGTCTATGCAGAACGTACGTGGCTCAATGCAGAAGGAGCCGGCACTCCCGCGCGCGGTAGCGATAGGTCCGATTTATTCCAACGTAGGACAATTTCAAGTCGGTGGAACTAGTATCGCAAGTAGTAAAGTCTGTTTCGAAAGCTGGCAAAGGGAAAGTGAGAGAGGGGGAAGAGAGAGGGAGAGAGAGAGAGAGAGAGAGAGAGAGAGAGATTTCTCCCTCCCCTTGATCACCGGCACAGCATCTTCCTGTACCGGTAGAGCCCGAGATGAAGGAGAGGGTGAGAAAGGAGGTACACAAGACGGAATATACACCGAAGAAGTTCGAGGACCCTTTCGAAGGTTTTAGTGCGTCTCAGGGGTCCTCGGAGGGAGCACCGGCTCGGATAAACGACCAGGGTTAGAACCTGCCAGCGGGTTGCATCTTGCTAAAGCTTCGTTTCCACTCCGGAAATCCTTGGGCGGGAGCAAGAGAGAAGAGAGAGATATCAGGGCTCCTTAGGGCTTATGGGTGTTGGTATGAACCGAGTGAAGACAAGCCGGCGTTTACGTACGGGCCATTCGACGCACAATCAACCAGCCCTGTAATGGCGTAGCCAGCATTTTTGGGAGGGAAGGGGACGCACAAAAAAGTGGTTTTGTTCACAATCGTCGTTTTTTTTAAATAAAATTTACATAATAATCGATAATCACGTAAAATTAATCATAAATCAATTAAAATAGAAAAGCTTCAATCACACGGTCATGGTGAGATTGGTATCAAATTCTTGCAATACCTTGGAAAATAATCAACGAATTTTTCATCATTCAGCAATCCAGAAATTTACTTTTAGTTGGTAGTCAATTAAGTCTTAGTTTTCTATTTTTTTTTTTGCAAAATGGCCCAACACTTTTTTAGTTGGAATTTTTTTTGGCAGCCGTGACATATGAGAATATCGTTACTCAAGCATTGTGCTTGTGAGCCGAGCTTTTAGTCGGCTAAGGCGAAAAAAATTCCTCTCATAGCCGGCGAAACTCATCGGGAGTACTATTGCGGCTTGGAAAAGTTTATATAAGTTGGGGGAAGTACTCCTTTTCAATACGCCTTTTTTAAATATTTATTTCGTCATTTTTAAAGGAAAGTGGGTTTTTCAAAAGCATCGCTTCAGCTTCTAAAGCTGACGTATCGATTATTAAGATTTAAAAATAACTATTGATGGAATTCTCGCCATTCTTTATATTCAATTAAAAAAATGTGCGTCGACTGCATCAGCTAACGGTAGATTGTGAAATCGGCGTTTTAGATTGGCAATTGTATTATCTTGGCAGTACTTGGTAGTAAATGGTGATCTTCCAGTATTCTTCCGGTTGTTTATCGGCCGGCAAATCTAATATATTTATTTTACCCACGGTTAACTTTATCGTGAAATTCAAATATCTATTAAATTCACGTAATAAAATCGCTACATGTACGATTTACTTACTACTTTTGAATTTACGTAATGAAATAGCTACTACGAAGAAAATAATTCGAGTTTCATTCAATTATTCCTTCATGCTTGCTTGGGTGAAACGAATAAAATAAATCGATTTTTTTAAATAAATTATTTTGGATCTTTTTGGCGGAAGGGGAGGCGGAGGGGGCTACTCGTGCCCCTTCTGGCTACGTAAATAACCTTCTCACCCTTTAATTCCATCCTGAAAATCGTGTCTGAATATCATCTCATTTTTTTCCCAACCGAGGCCACCCCCATTCCGTGCAAAATCATTGACAAAGGTACAATTTTCATCGCTTGAGATAATTCCTACGGATTCTAATTGAAATCGTTTCAAACGCCCGAAAAGTCGTTTTCTCTCGCGAGAATGGCGGAAAATCAGGAAATCGAACGAGTCATGGAAATTTAACAATTCAAAATTACCTGATACCATGGAACGGCCCATACACATTCGCACCAAGCTCGTAGGCGGTTACAGAGCGCGATTCACAGCGGATGAAAGAGAGCGCAATGGCAAGAGAGAGAGAGAGAGAGAGAGAGGGAGAGAGAGAGACATCATGTATGCGTGAGCAAGACAAGTCGGAAGAGTGTCGTCTTTCTCGACATCTTTAAGGGTATATAGTAAGCGTTGGTGGAGCGCCGCCGTCGTGGAAGGGCCATTATGCCCATCTGCCGCCCCTAACAAGCCATAATTGAAATCTCTTTCTCGCTCTGTCTCACTGGGCTCTTATACTACGCGCTATCTGTTCATATATATATATATATATATATGACCGGTAACTATCACTATGATAACGCATATATGGGCGGGTTTCTCACGCAGGGTCACAATTGGCTTTATTGTCGCGTCTGCCTGCCAAGCCATTTGAAGTGTGCTCCTCCTCGCGCGCTCGTCGCTATCAGCGTAAAAGCTCAAGCAAATAACGAGGACGGGAACTTGCGCACAAAACAACGGAACCTCCGGCGCCCAAGTGAGGTGAACGCGGCTTCAAATTTCTCGTGTCTTTATTATTTTTTCTCGATCGGAATTTTGTTATGCCCCGATTTCCATATTCAACCCAGATCGTCTAAAAAGTTGGGGTGTTGTATTTTTTATTTGACAGGCATAAATTTCTATATATATATATAAATTTAATTCGTAATAATTTTAATAGATTTAATTCGTGCACGCTAAATAAAAAATACAACACCCCAACTTTTTAGATATAAATCTATTAAAATTATTACGAATTAAATTTATATATATATATAGAAATTTATGCCTGTCAAATAAAAAATACACACACACACATATATATATATATATATATATATATATATATATATATATATATATATATATATATATATATGTATGTATGTATGTATGTATGTATGTATGTATGTATGTATGTATTTTTTATTTGACAAGCATAAATTTCTATACATATATATAGAAATTTAATTCGTAATAATTTTAATAGATTTAATTCGTTCTGCTCAAATGTTTTCAATCACATTGAATAACTTCAAAATGATATTAGAGCAATCTAATTAATTTTATAGAGTTATTGGCATATACTACCTTCGTAAAATAAGAAATAAAATTAATTGTATTATTCTAATGTAATTTTGCAATTATCCTAAGGGATCGAAGTCTTCTGACTGGTACTATATATATATATATATATATATATATATAGTACCAGTCAGAAGACTTCGATCCCTTAGGATAATTGCAAAATTACATTAGAATAATACAATTAATTTTATTTCTTATTTTACGAAGGTAGTATATGCCAATAACTCTATAAAATTAATTAGATTGCTCTAATATCATTTTGAAGTTATTCAATGTGATTGAAAACATTTGAGCAGAACGAATTAAATCTATTAAAATTATTACGAATTAAATTTCTATATATATGTATAGAAATTTATGCTTGTCAAATAAAAAATACATACATACATACATACATACATACATACATACATACATACATATATATATATATATATATATATATATATATATATATATATATATATATAAATTCGAGCCTGTTAAATAAAAATTCCAACACTCCGATTTTTTCAACTGTCTCAGTTAAATCCGAAAATGGAGGCATGAATTTAAATTTATATATGTATAAATTTTAATTCATGCCCATATACATATATATATTTACATCGGGAATAAGCTGTCTTCTTGCATTTTCAATTTAACGAT
Organism: Ophion ellenae; assembly: GCA_963210295.1. Taxonomy (NCBI): domain Eukaryota; kingdom Metazoa; phylum Arthropoda; class Insecta; order Hymenoptera; family Ichneumonidae; genus Ophion; species Ophion ellenae. Next base: position 25,727,910 of record OY723395.1, read on the forward strand.
CGTTCAATAAAACTGCTCGATTTACGACGAAA